>CM068968.1:35501671-35521116 GCA_035128595.1 Eptatretus atami
TTATCCACCGTGAGGTACGGATGAGTTAAAATGTGCTGGTCTATAGCGTCGTGGCATTGCCAAGATGCAAATAGCTAGATTTCTTACAGCGGAATGGAATATGATCGAAAGCAATTTATCGACGTATCGAAGCGTTTTGTCCTTGAAACGGTAGGTTACGTGGACATCATTCTGAGATAAAAGTAAAAGATACAATTTACAAAAATGACCGCATGATTGCCGGACAAGTCATTTTCCATGATATACCATTACAAGGCTTTGTCAAATTCCGATCATACATGTTTAAAGAGATTGGAGATACAATGAAAAACTAATTGGTCACAAAAGCTGTTTTCCATGTTTGTCAAAGTACAATGAAACAATGAAATAACCTTAATAAGGAGTGTGAGGGAGAGGAGAGGGAGTAAGCAAAAACAGTAATGAGCAGAAAAAGCAGTGATCAGAGATGCAGACCCCTCACCAGGACTTGTTCTGTATGCGTGTTTGTGTCCTTGGTGGTGTTACGTAAATTAATTAAGAGACATACAGTACTAGAATGCCACTTTATTAACTGTTGGTATAGTGATACCGGGTAACGAGAGTCCGCTTTGATTGGGACACCTGAACCCTACCTATGACGTTTTTATTATTATTAATTCAAAGGAATCAGAATGGTATTAAAATAATGAAATTCCAAATAATGGAAGACCAAATAGGTATCGTCCTGCATTGGAGTCAATCAGAAGGAGCCGGAAACAACGGCAAAAAGCAAAGATTCAAGTCACCAGGAGGAACCCGGATAGGATTTAGCGTTTCAGCTGATTACTCCTCCACCCTCAAAACACATTCCAGGCACAGCCAAGCGAAAATTAATACATAAAATAAATCCACAATATGGCTGCTAAACAATGTGACTCTATGACGTGTTGTGAACCTTTTGTTCCTCTTGGATAGGCGGTCATACACGTAAAGTTTCCGCCTCGTCTGTTCAGCCCCTTCAGAGAAGATTTTGAAGGTTTAAAAAAAAAAACATAATATGGCTGCCGATCACGTGACGATGATGTCATGAAATGTTTTTTTTTTCATTTGGGCCTTTTTATCCATAGATGGACGATGAAAAATTTCATACTATCAGATGTAGCGTTCTACATATGCAAACCATGAACATTCATACAAAGGCACCTATTGATGTCATCAAAGCATCTCCACTATTCCCCATGAGAAGTATTTTCCTTGTGCCAAGCTGTCAATTTTTTTTCCCTGGTGCGCGTTTTCAGAGATACAGAGTCCAATTTTTTCCCCCCGTTTTTTCCCCACGTGACCTATGACGTCATAATTATCATTAAAACTTTCTCCATGAGTAGTCGCACACGGTGAAAATTCGTCTCAATCCGACAAGTGGTTGTGGAAAAAAACACAAAAAATTCTTGTGCAGACAAACAAGGATCCAAATGCTATCCCTCTCCTTTGGCGAGGGTAACTCGAGCACTCAGTAGAGCGCATACCTACGCCAGGCTGAACGGTTTACGTTATGTTACCCTTTTGATAGGCCTGATCTACATTTGGCCATTAACCAAAATCTATCGGCTTATTCTTGTCACCTTCCCAATCGTCGCCAGTTTTGTCATCACTCATAACCCATCCACATAGTTTTGAAATATCATGCTATACAGTACTGTATTCGTTTTTGGCTCCTTCTCACAATGTTGAAGAGTAACTTTAAAAATTAAAAAATTCTCATATCCGGATCTGTATCTTCACAAATCGAATCAATTCGACCTTGTCACACACCAACCTGTCCACACATTTCATCCGAATCCGTCCACAACTTTGAGACTCGTGCTATATATCGTCTTGCGTTCCTATCTTCATGTAGTGAGAATCAATTTAAAATTCTGTATCTGGATCGGATCTTCACCAAACTCGATTCAATCGTCATGAGCACACACCCAACCTGTCCAAGTTTCGTCCACAACTTGGGATATCCTGCTGACACACACAGGTGAAAACATAACCTCCGTCCACCTATGATGGTCCACATAACCTCCGTCCTGCCACCTTCAGGGCAGAGGTGATAATTTAAACGGTATTTGTGCTGAACACATTCTTCTTTAGGGTACTGAGTTTAATGGGTCGAAAACACAAGTGATAATGTAACAATGCAGCACGTTCACGTATGTTTCTCCACAGCACAATGCCTGCCTGAGGAGCTGTTCATCTTCTGCAGTCAGTGGTGGTGAGTAAAATGCTCGTTATGGCAAAAACACTCATTGGGACAATGTACGCGATTGCATTCTATTTATTTTTTCCCCCTATTTAGATACTGAAGCAGCAGGCTGGCATGATGGCTCGAGGTACGCACATCGCTGGGATCGGATGAAGCTCAGAGATGTGTACTCTTGGCCATCTTGTCAGCCGAATCGGATGGATGCAATTTTGAAACGATATTGAAGGCCGTTGGATGAGCTGGGATATTCATTGTGGTACTTAGGTCTTGTTACCCTCTGCGAGAAATATATTCAGTTGCAAGGTATAATATGGTGAAAAACAACCTGGGCTCTGAGACATATGGACATTGTGTATTAAAGTGCAACACAATGGTACTTGACCTCACCGGATCTTGAAGGGTATGTTATGATACAACCTGAACAGTACTTAGCCATTATTTGTCGTGAAATGCATATTGAACCGGGATTCGAGTCTGACCAAATCCAGCTTTTGTTTCATCATTACCGGCTGTGCACGAGCAACGAAAGAGGTCACGATAACCTGGTCTCTTCGTAACGGGGCCCCTGGTCAGATTTTTAACCAGGCTGATTCTTTTTTCTTTTCATTTTTGATTGTCTTGTGTGTGATGAGTATGTGGTTAGCCAATGGTTGAATTTTTGTTTTCCCAGGTAAAAAGGAATTTAATTTGGCTCACATGGTAACACACTTCTTGGCTTACTGTCTGAAATGTTTTCTGGAATAATTTGTCCACAAGTGAATGTTAGCACACATACAGCCAGCGTAATGCCTGGAGGCATAACCTGCAACATAGTTGTGCGTGCGTGTAGATGGCTTGCCAAGAAAAGGACGTGGAAGCACTGTGTGTACTACAGAAGGAGCTATGGTAAGATGTGGTCCTACGCTCTCCTGCTCACTTTTAGAGGGATGTAAAGATCATTTTGGTTTCTCACACACCTCGTTATATCCGCAAGTCCGTTTGCTCTGAAACCACAAGAATGAATTTCAAACGTACGATGGAGAGTACGAGAGAAAGTTTCTTTCAGGTCTCCCAAGTTGCCAAATAGATGTTGCTGTTAATCACATAGAAATGTCTTCGCCACTTGTTGCCATTGCATACCACAAACAAAATGGATTGCGTACAAGTGTCTTGGGGACTTGCAAAACAAATTCAGTTTTTGGACAAATCAAGAGATTAAAATTACCCAAATGTAGATAACACATCCTCTGCTTCCAGCTGACCGGAATCACCTCCAATAACATCGACGTCATAGACGCTGTTGCCTGTATGAGTGATGGTCAACTCAAGAAATCCTTGAGAATTGCGAAACAAATAAAACGACACCAGCACGTGCTTTTTCCGTAAAAGTTGATTTTTCATTTTGATCACAATCTCCACTGCAGGGGACTCCCAGTGCACCCAACCCTCCTATCGGTTGTCAGCAATGGAGGAATAAATCTTGAGGTTCTACAGTGCGCTTATTAATTTGAACTGAACCAACATTAATTGGGAAGGACTTTTGAGAAACGGGTATACTCTATTTTTTTTTGCTCCTGAGAGCAGTTTCGGCATTGCCACGCACTCATGACAAAATTACACTGGGTGGTTTACGATTACCTTCGAGTGTGAGCTAGAACAGGAATTGTGTATTTGTTCGGTGTGCTGCGCTCTTCGTGAAAGACACTGTGTAGATCTTTAATGTCCCCAGCTAATGCAACAGATGGGACTCCCAGCTTGGCCCGAGAGACGGCACACTCATTTGTGCGACGCGCCACCTCCGAAGCACGATTCTGAGTATATAATGAGGTGGAATTTAATCAGACTACTAGACAATTCAAGGGCTGGTGTGCTACTCTGCACATTGTGAATGATACTCAGTACTCATCATTTGTCCGCACGCATTTGATCATTATGAGCAATTTTTACGAATCGTTGAAGGAAAAATCTAATTATAAACTTGAATTTCAAATTATTATTACTTCAATTATTTTTAAGTCAGGTGATCATGAAGCTGGCAGGATGGCTTGAGATACACACTCACCTCTAAGCTGTCTAGCCTGGGTTAGAATGCCGACCCAGCTATAAACCGTCATCCTGATGTCTCGCAGGCAGGGTGATTCATCAACGTGTGTGCGTCCTCAGATGGATGTTAAACTTGGCGCCCGTCTTGCGAATTAGTTGGTGGATGTTAAAAATTCCACGGTGTCCTCACGAAGAGTAAGTGAGTCTTGCTGGCATCAAGAACAAATTCCTCTCCGCCAAAAGAATGATTGTATCCTCGCCATAGAAACTGCTTCGGCATCACCCTCACTCTGTATGGAGCATGTTTCAAGATGATGGTGTGGTGATGGTAACGTGCCGACTTGTTACGTATGCCATCAACCCAAGTTTGAGTCCTCTGTATTAGTTATGCATTTTCTGTTATGACATTTGATTTAATTGATGACCTGTTATTCTTTTTTGCCATTTTAACTTAAAAAAAAATTTTGGGGGGGTGAAATGTTGAAAGTAGCATGAGGCTTGAGGTTAACAGTTCAGAGTGATTTTATACACGAACCTGAAACCATTTTAATAATCATGATTTTGAATGAAAAGGGTGAACTCCCTCTGTTTTTTCAGGCACTACTGGACAAGAGCCAGATGACATTCTTACCTGCTTATCTGTGAGATGAGGCATCCCAGTGGATTGGTTACTAATAATAAAATCTGAGGAGAGAGAGAAATCGATTATTTAATTAAAATTCAAAAATTTCAATGATATTGGACAAGATTATTGAAAATGCATTTCTGGAACTTGTTTTGTGATAAACTTTTTCCACCTCATGCGCCGCACAGTTTTCATTAGATGTATCATTGGCTGAAATGCCGACCACATCATTTCAGCCACTTGGGGCCAAGAACGGTGGGTGGCTCCATAAACTAGTAATAGGCATTCACAACCATCCTTGACCATGTTGTGGATTGTTGCTGGGCCAAAACTTTCTTTTTTCTTCCACCCTCACTTTAAAATTTTTCTCTGCCACTTTTGAGCGATTGACACAAACTTTCAATGTAAGAGCACCGACCCATGATGGAAATGCGACTAGCGTTTCCAAAATAAAGAAAAAAAAAAACGTTTCTGCAGGCATGGATGCAGGGTGTTTCATAAATCTGGAATGAAGGGCCTCGACCTCACTTCACTGAGCCTCATAGAAAATTCACCAAAGTGTAAGCTTTTACTGATGAGTGTATTTATCAGACAATTAAAGTTTCAAAAACCAGTCAACGTCTTGAAATCCTTGAATGCATAGTCTTAAAGTCTCTTCTTTTGTTTCACCATATTAAAAGAAAAAAAAAAAAAAAGAAGCTCACCATCAATTCCGAAAAGAATTGGGCCAGTAACATTCCCGCCGACCTCACAAGGAGTAGGAATAAGTGGGACTATTAAAAATAGTTGCAGTCCAATACAAACAATGAGAAGAAATTGTAATGTGATCAAGGAGAGGCAGTAAATGAAAATTTTCTGCTTTACAAATAAAGCGAGAGAGTGTTTCAGATCCAATAACAATAAAGAGATTCCATCAACCAGTTATTGAGCTGCAAAGGCATGCAACGAGTTGGGTAGAAGTCATGGTGCATTACAATAAAGATGGACATCAAGGACATTGAAAAGGACACGCTTTCATACGGTTCCCAGCAAAAGTACCCGCTTCCTGTTGTTCATCCCACTTCTGAATCTGAAAAGATCGCAAGACGAGGGATCAGATCAATCAAAACGGGCTCATGACACTTACACTGTCTGATTTTGAAGTCAAACCACAAGTTGTTTGAAAAAACACAATCTCCAAAAAAACTATGGTCGTTTTGAAAAGTGACCCAGATTTTCACAAACTCACCCATGACATAGGACACATGGATTTGTAGACACGCTATACCATTCGCATGGAAGGGGTCAACACCTTTGGCATTCAAGGCTTGGTGCAACGGTAGAAATCTGCCAACAATGGTAAAAGAGGGGTGAGTGAGTTGTACTGGGCCGATTTCTCAAAATCGATTAAAGTTCATTGTTTGGGAGGGGAGAAAAAAATAATCACGTTAAAGAACATGTCAATTGCATTTATAAAACAATGAGCAAATATGAAATGAAGTAAAATCTGCCCTTTCATACACCTATTATAAAAATAAAAAACACATTTTCAACAAAATCAATTAAAATATATATACATATATATATTAACACACCTACAACTATGAATACTTCCAAGTTCTGGGTTCGTGGCAGACTCCGCTATCTGTGCTCTGAGAGGCTGTCTTCGAAGGCTAAAAAATACTATTCTGGAAATGCTTGCTTGACAGTTATTGTTCATTACCTTCACCATCGAAAGTGGACAGCTTATGTTATCACCTGTCTGTCTTTCTGTCTTTCTGTTTGTAAGCAGGATATCTCAAAAGTTGTGGACGGATTCGGATGAAACTTGGTGACAGGTTGAGTGCGAGACAAGGACGAATTTAATTGATTTTGTAAGACCTGGATGCGAGAATCTTTTTAAGCGATTCTTCACCATTGAGAGATAGGGCTAAACCGATCTATAGCACGATATCTCGAAAAGTTGTGGACGGATTTGGATGAAACTTGGACAGGTTGGGTGTGTGACCACGACGAACGATTTCGATTTTTGTGAAGATCGAATCTGGATCTGGATACGAGAATTAATTAATTTTTTAAGAGTGATTCTTCACCATTGAAATAGGGCCAAAACGATACATTGCACGATATCTCAAAAATGTATTGGGCCGATTATGTTCTCATGGATCGGCATTACGTGCGCGGAGGTATGCGGTCTACCGAGTGCCCTTCTAGTTTTCATTCTGCATTCTTGTGTTCATTGTCCAGGCCCTGCACTCTTCCGAGCATTTTTAGGTAGGTGGTTGCGCTTCCTACTCTTCAATTCCCCAAATATTTTGTTCTCATCAATGAAGTGCTACAAAACATTTGACATTTCACAACCATTGAGGACCCCAAATGAAGCATGTGCTCTCTCCTCACGAAGGACTCGGTCTTTGAAGTTGCATTTGCTGCTTTGCAGTACATTTTTAAAGGATGCAAAAAACAAAAATTAAAAAGATTCAGAATAATCACATTTCATAATTCTCAATTGGTGACAATAGCTACATTTTTTATGATTGTATAAAAATATAAAAAAGAACAAAGAGCGACTGCCTTTCCCTGGCTAATTAAAATATTATGGACTACAAATAAGATGCTTTTGGCCAACTCTGGGTAAGGTGCCAAGGGATGATTTTGTCCCTTTTCGGCTCTGCGGGGAACCAAGCCAATCAAAATTACAATTGACCAACAAGATGATCAAGTGTGCCAGATTTTCAACAGGTGTTTTGATTTTATTTTTATTTTAAACACCAATCTCGCGTTCATAGTGGAGCCCATACGTATAATGACATATAGGCGGGGACAGTGGACATCACTGTACTTTTACATTAATTACAAGGACACGGAAACAACAGAGAAGCCTGCATGGTTATATGGGATTTCAATAACGGTTCCCTTCATTATGAGCCAGGGGTTCCATCGGGAATTCCAAGGTGTTTAGAAGGCCTTCCAGATTAATGTTCTTAAGAGTTTTTTTTTTTATCTGCCTTTATTATTTTCCGATAACTAGTGGCAACGCTGGGTATAGCACAGTCCAGCCTCAAATATGGATATTCTCAAACTTTTTTATTTTTTTTGAACCATACTCTCTACAGTGAGTGTCGTTGCTGCCAAAGCAGTTTCCTGGGCTGTTTGGGCACAATCTGGACAGGTCGCCACTCCGTCGCAGGATACTCGAATGGCTCAATTATCCCAGCAAGCTGGTACTCAATTTGCCAACTCGGAAGGTTGACAGACTGAGTCAACCCCCTGGTGTGTATTAATTCAGCGGCCAACGAGGCTTGAACTCAGGACCCTTGGATCCAAGCCGCTAACTAACCACTGAGCCACACCAGGCTTTATTTCAAATATGCACAGGATAATTTAAAAAATAATGTTTGGAGGGAGGGTAAAGCAAACAAATGGACATTTATGCACAAGAGAAATCAAATTGCCTCAATTCGAGACGAGACGTGCTCCTTCAAACCAAAATAACATGTGAAGAGGCAACCCGACGGTCAACTTTAACATGTACACCTTGTGCTCAGCACTCCCTTAAAAGCCCCTTACAAAACCCGCAGACACCCACGAGGTTGCCCCGTGTGCAAGACACTCACCAAGTAATTCTGATAGCAATTGCGCGTCTGGTTCTGGTTGGAAGCGTGCATCAAAGGGAGCTGTTTTGTAATTTCTTCAGCTTTTCTTAATGGTTTCCGACATGTGATGTCTGCAGAAACAACAAATTTGGAGGCAATGGCCCACTTATTGTAAACATCCACAAACAGGTCGACCTCGCATTACAATAAAAGGTTGCTCACAAGGAATTAACACAATGTGCAGGATTTTAACATAGGATCCCAGCAACACGGGCTCAGTTGGGAACGTCGATAGCTGACTCCAACTACTCGGGGCCGTGCTGGAGCCGCCACATTCGTTGATCAGGGGGATTCCTGAAGCAATTTTGATCGCACAAGGGGCCACCTTGAGAGAATTGATATTAAAGGATACCATGGGCTTTCTATATCAACACAAGGACAACCGGCTTAATATTTCGACTGAAAAACGGCTATGGTCTCTTTTGTGGTACTCTTTGCTGGCAGGACACCCAGAGTTTCGGTCTGATCAGACTCTTCAGAAATCGTACCTACAACCAACAGTTCAACTTACAGCATCTCGCTCTACTTACTACTACTATCTACCAACACCACAAAATAGTCTTTCGCACCACAAGTCTTTCACGAAGCGGTTCGCCAAGCTTACGTTCAACTGAAGACAACAGGAATGTGTTATTTGTTCAGGGTGCCGGCGATAACTTCCCAATATGTTCACCAAAGGGCAGCGTGAGATATCTAATGTCCACAACGACCAGTGCGGCAGACTGGTCCTCCAATTCAACGTCCATCCGAGGGACGACACACCACCCTGCCTGTAAAACACCGGGATGTAGTTTATTGCCGGGTCGGGATTCGAACCCAGGCTAAATAGCTCAAAAGCGGAGTGTGGGATATTCTACCCTGCCAACTCATCAGGAACACAAATATAGGGAACATATTTGGAAAGGAAGGATAAAAGGAACACCAGAAAGGAAAATCAAAACTAGAATGAACGTAAATATAACGAGCACTCGGCCTGCAGGAGAGACGATGACTATAATGGTAGGCTGCAGGAGGACGATGACTAATGCTAGCTGCAGGGACGATGAATTCATGGTAGGCCTGCAGGAGGACGATGATATCATGCTAGGCTGCAGAGAGACGATGACTATCATGGTAGGCCTGCAGGAGAGACGATGACTATCATGGTAGGCCTGGGAGAGACGATGACTATAATGGTAGGCCTGCAGAGAGAGACGATGACTATAATGGTAGGCCTTGCAGGAGACGACGACTATCATGGTAGGCCTGCAGGAGGACGATGACTATCATGGTAGGCCTGCAGGAGGACGATGACTATATGGTAGGCCTGCAGGAGACGTGACTATCATGGTAGGCCTGCAGGAGAGACGATGACTATAATGGTAGGCATGCAGAGAGGACGATGACTATCATGGTAGGCCTGCAGGAGAGACGATGACTATCATGGTAGGCCTGCAGGAGGGACATGACTATCATGGTAGGCCTGCAGGGGGACGATGACTATCATGGTAGGCCTGCAGGAGAGACGATGACTATCATGGTAGGCTTGCAGGAGGGACGATGACTATCATGGTAGGCCTGCAGGAGAGACGAGACTATCATGGTAGGCCTGCAGGAGGACGATGACTATCATGGTAGGCTTGCAGGAGGGACGATGACTATCATGGTAGGCCTGCAGAGAGAAGAGACTATCATGGTAGGCCTGCAGGGAGAGACCACTATAATGGTAGCCTTTGTGCTACCTGACCTACAATTAACCTTGCAGGTCGAGCGGACACCTGCTTACAGGTTTGGCGACGAGTGAAGTCACGGGACGAGTACGTCGAGTGGGGAAAACGAGCAAGATTGCGCGAGCGAACGCGGACAGCAGCGAGAGGGCACTGTCCAGATACGGAAAGCGACCGAAATGGATTTCTTCACACCTTCGTCAGGATTAATAACCGTTTGTCAAACTTAAAAGTCATGCCATGAATTTAGTTAACTATTAGTTATTGAATAAAGTTAAAATCAATTGAACATCGGGTGGTGTTCACGAACCGATAATCGAAACACCACCGTTGAGGGTTCCAACCGCTAACACGCCGGAAGTGATACATGTTCAGGAAGGCTAAATTAAAATAAGAGTAAAACGATCGTTCTCAAGGAGAATTGTCTGTTTTGTTTCTCCACGCGGAGGAGGAATGCGCATGAGTCGGGATGACACGAAGGAAAACCGGAGGCGGGACGGAGGGAACCACAAAGGATTGATTCCGACATATTGTACTGTAATTGTTACCTGATTAAAATTCACGGATCGGTGTTTTTGTTTGTCATGCTACTCCTTCTACAGTTGTGGTCATTACATCCTACTTTGCTGCGAAAGATAAGTATGATCCCAATAATGCAAAGGGTGTTTTATCTTTGCGGTGGTCTTGGGGGAGGGGGGGGAGAAGTAGGAGTACACAAATTCTCCATGTTAATATGTACTTATCGTTTTGTAAATAAGTGATTTTTATTTATTGATTTATTTCCCAAAGTATTGTTTCAGTGATTTTTTCATGATGGAAGTGGTTATTTTGTTTTTTTCATTACCGGAAGTGATTATTTATATTTTTTATGCTGACGAGTGATTATTTATCAGTGATTTTTTTATTTTCCGAAGTGATTTTTTTTCATGCATGAAGTGGTTATTATTTTTGATTCCAGATATTTAAATTTTCCGAAGTGATTTTTTATTTTATCATTACCGAAGTGATTTTATTTTATGCATGACCGAAGGTTATTTATTTATTTATTTCCCAAAGTGATTTTTTTTATATTTTCCGAAAGTAATTTTTTTCATGACAGGAAGTGGTTATTTTGTTTTTACATTACCGGAAGTGATTTTAAAAACTTTTTCCCGAAAGTGATTATTTATCAGTGATTTTTTTATATTTCCGAAAGTGATTTTTTTCATGACAGGAAGTGGTTATTTTATTTTTTGCATATTACCAGAAGTGATTTTAAAACTTCTTCCGGAAGTGATTTTTCTTTTTTTCATGACGAAGGATTAATATTTATTCATTTAATGATGTGTTATTGTGTTGTTGCAAGTTGTGTTCTATTAATGTTATTTATGTGCTATTCTATTTGTGTGTTTGTTATTTTGTGTTGTGTGCTATTTTGTGTTACTTGTGTGTTTTTATGTATTTTTGTTGTGTATTTTGTGCTATTTTGTGTTATTTGTGTTGTGTGTATTTTGTGTTATTATTGCTATGTGTTATTTATGTCTATTTTGTGTTATTGTGTGTTGTTGCTATTTTTGTGTTATTTGTGTGTTGTGTGCTATTTTTGTTTATGTGTGCTTTTTGTTATTGTGTTTGTGTTATTTTGTGCTATTTTGTGTTGTTTATTTTGTGCTATTTTTGTGTTATTTGTGTGTGTGTATTTATGTGCTTTTTGTGTTTTGTTTTGTTGTGTATTATTTATGTGTATTGTTATTTTGTGTTGTGTGCTTTTATGTATTTGTGTGTTCTGTTATTTATGTGCTTTTTGTGTTATTTGTGTGTGTGTATTTATGTTATTGTGTGTTGTGTGTTATTTATGTGCTATTTTTGTGTTATTTGTGTGTGTGTGTTATTTATGTGCTTTTTTGTTTATTTGTGTGTTGTGTGTTATTTATGTGCTATTTGTTGTGTATTATTTTTGTGTTATTTATGTGCTATTTTTGTGTTATTTGTGTGCTTTGTGTATTTGTTTGTGTGGTATTTGTGTATTTGTGTGTTTTGCTATTTTGTGTTTGTTGTTGTTGCTATTTTTGTTGTTATTTGTGTGTTGTGTGCTATTTTTTGTGTTATTGTGTTTTTGTTTTTGTGTGTTGTGTTATTTATGTGCTATTTTGTGTTATTTGTTGTGGTGTGTATTTATGTGCTATTTTGGTTTTGTGTTATTTTGTTGTGTGTATTTTTTGTTATTTTGTGTTTTGTCTATTTTTGTGTTGTTGTGTGTATTTATGTATTTGTGTGTTTGTTATTTATGTGCTATTTTTGTGTATTTGTGTGTTGTGTTATTATGTGCTATTGTTGATTTATTGTTGTGTTATTTATGTGCTATTTTGTGTTTATTTGTGTGTTGTGTGTTATTTATGTGCTATTTTTGTGTTATTTGTGTTGTTGTGTGTTATTTATGTGCTATTTTTGTGTTATTTGTGTGTTGTGTATTTTGTGCTATTTTTGTGTTATTTGTGTGTTGTGTGTTATTTATGTGCTATTTGTGTTATTTGCTATTTTTATCTTGCCAAAACGAAGTTTTGCAAGATATGTTAGTCAGTCTGTATGTTTTTATTTATTTATTTTTTTTTTGTTGTCTGTAATCACGAAAAAAATTCTGCAGAGCACAGTTTTCATTGGAAATTTTTGTAACTTCGCATTCAGAGGCCTATGGAGGTCCTTTCAGCCATAAAATTTTAGGTTCAAGGTCAAGTCAAGGTCACTTTGTCGCAAATCAGGGTAATCGCCAAAACCCTTATTTTTTGAGTAATTTTGATCGGATCGTCTCAAACTTCATGGGAATATAGTTCTGGTCTGGCGCTCAGCTGATTCATTTTGGTGGCGATGCCTTGACCTTCATGTGTTTTTTTTGTCTGTAATCACGTATAATCATCTTGCAGAGCACAGTTTCATTGGAAATTTTTGTAACTTCGCATATCAGAGGCCTATAGAGGTCCCTTTCAGCGCATAAAATTTTGAAGGTCAAGGTCAAAGGTCAAGGTCACTTTGTCGCAAATCAGGGTAATCGCCAAAACCCTTATTTTTTGAGTAATTTTGGATCGATCTCTTCAAACTTCATGGGAATATAGTTCATGTCTTGGCGCTCAGCTGATTCATTTTTGGTGGCGATTTGGCCTTGACCTTCATGTGTTTTTTTTTTTTGTCTGTAATCACGTATAAATCACTCTGCAGAGCACAGTTTTCATTGGAAATTTTTGTAACTTCGCATAATCAGAGGCCTATAGAGGTCCCTTTCAGCGCATAAAATTTGAAGGTCAAGGTCAAAGGTCAAGGTCACTTTGTCGCAAATCGGAGGGTATCGCAAACCCTTATTTTTTGAGTAATTTTGATCGGATCGTCTTCAAACTTCATGGGAATATAGTTCATGGTCTGGGCACTCAGCTTATAATTTTTGGTGCGATTGGCCTTGACCTTCATGGTTAGTGCCTAAGGTCAAAACATTATTTGACCCCAAGGTCAAATTTTCAAGTTTTAGGAACCATATCGTGTAGTACCTCAAATTGAACACCTCGATGAGTGCTTTCTAGATATATCAAAGCTTGAGACATTATGACGTTCATTTGGTGACGTTATGAGGCAAACACATTATTTTCATGGTTACTCTGTTTAAACGATTCTCATCGGAATCTCTCGTAGGAGAATATTCCTCAAGGAGTCGCCTCCTGTGGATAGCAGCTCTGTTCACCTCAGTGTGACCTTAAAGAAGTCACACGTGGTCACCTTTTGGCAAGATACGGGTCACCCTAAGGGTGACATTGGTTTATTTTTGTGTTGTTTGTGTGTTGTGTTATTTATGTGCTATTTGCGTTATTTGCTATTTTTGTGTTATTTATGTGCTATTTGTGTGTTATTTATGTGCTATTTTTGTGTTATTTGTGTGTTGTGTTATTTATGTGCTATTTTTGTGTTGTGTGTTATTTATGTGCTATTTGTGTTATTTGCTATTTTTGTCTTATTTGTGTGTTGTGTGTTATTGATGTGCTGTTTGTGTTATTTGCTAGTTTTGTGTTGTTATTTATGTGCTATTTTTGTGTTATTTGTGTCTTGTGTGTTATTTATGTGCTATATTTGTGTGTTGTGTACTATTTTTGTGTTATTTATGTGCTATTTTTGTGTTATTTGTGTGCTATTTTTGTGTTATTTGTGTGTTGTCTGCTATTTTTGTGTTATTTGTGTGTTGTGTGTTATTTATGTGCTATTTGTGTTATTTGTGTGTTGTGTGTTATTTATGTGCTATTTGTGTTATTTGCTCTTTGTGTGTCGTGTGCTATTTATGTGCTGCTTGTGTGTTTTGTTATTTGTGTGTTGTATGCAGTCCCCAGGCAGTTATTTCATTGGTATTCATTTTAGTTAGCCCTTCCCTCACGTGTGGTGGGTATATGGGACAAGATGCGTTGTGAGGACTTTTGGTTAGGTCTAATTCCATTCTCTAGCCCTTTACCCTCTTTAAATGTTCTTTGCTGCACACATGATCTTCTCTTCATTGCATGTACGCCACAGACTGCAGAGCAACAGGGACAGCTTCATTGGCATCTACCGCGAAAACCCTGTTCAAACAGCGCACCATTCCCCAACGGAGACTTTGTTTCAACCTTCTCCACGTACTCGAGCCACAATGCTACAACCTTCATACGACCACCATAACGCCTCCCTAAAAATCCCCACAATAAACTATGCATGCCCTTCTCACCACAACCGCTACAAACGCTTGAGCATCCTCACCAGAAATGCCACAGCGCTTCACCCACCTCATCACAACCGCTACAAAACGCCGAAACCACAGTCGGCACCCCGGACGTTCACCACTGTCCTGTGAGGATATTGGGGAACAATGAACACTACCCACCCTGGCAGATGTTTGAGTTCGGAACATATTGGCACATAGCTCGAAGCGCAAGCATGCGCTTGGGTCCATTCAACGTGATCTGAAAAGTCCTGATACTCTGCTAAATTAGTGACCCTCATTTGGTGCCCAGTGCACGTTCAGAGCCGGAAAGTGCTCCCAAAAACCCACACCCAAGGTTAATCATGCCTGGTGTTGGCTTAATGGTTAGGGTGGTGGGCTTTGGATCCGAGGGTCCTGAGTTCAAATCCCGCTCAGCTGTTGAATTAATACAGGTGGAGTTAACTCGGCCTGTCATCCTTCCGAGGTCGGCAAAACGAGTGCCAGCATGCTGGTATACTGTGTCGGAGTGGCGACCCGTCCAGGATTGTGCGCAATAGCCATGGAGACTGCTTAAGCAGCACCAACACTCTGCCAAGAGTATGGTCCCAATCTCCTCCAAGGTTTATCTCGGGCTCCGTCGCATGGCCGAGTTTGGGAGCGAATGAGGCCATTTTCAGCTTCAGAGCCTTACAGGGGTGGGGCTACTCCTTAGGAAAGCATCTGCGCACCAATGAGGGCACTGGGAAATACCTACAGAGCGTTTTGATCCGAATTGAGGCTCCTCCTTCGTCAAGCGTCTGTAAAATAGCTGCGCAAGGATCATTCGAGTAAGTCAGTCTTCAGAACAGTCTTCGCCACAGTCTCCTTGCCATGGTCTTCTGCAAAGGTCACACAGTCTTCTTCTCAGTGTGAAGGGCCGGGCGAGGAGAAGAGTCCTGGCCTGATGAGTGACGAGAGGAGAAAGGCGGAGTAGAGCGCTGTGTGGGCAGAACGCCAGACCGATCATAGATTTTAGCATTTACACTTACAGACTTTCTCACACGCCATTATAAGCTATCCTGTCACACGTTCTGTCTCTTTTATCTTCTGTCTCGTCTGTGGATGCACAAGAGCAAAAAGAGCAACCCACAGATAGGCACCTCTTAATTTTTCCTTCTCTGCACCCCACATTCACTTTGTTGCACCCCATTTGCACTTCCCCACTCATGCACAATCGACACCCTCGGTTTTCTTCCCTCCTTCCCCCTCCAAAGTGAATGGGTTTGCGCTAGTCCGTTGGCCGCACCGGGTACCACAGAGGTCGTTTACACCTCGTACTTTCTCTTATCTTTCTCCCCTATTCTAATTTCCTTGGGTATGTTTGTTTGATGGCACCTGTAATGTTTGCATGAGATAAGATTGTAGAAGTTTGTATCGTGTTAGCTCTGCACTGTGTCTTCTTTTGTATGTCACTGCTTTTCTTTCGCCGCACCTTACAAACCCTTGCTTTCCCCTGCTGTACATATTGCTGTGTATTAAAACCCTTTATTGTTCACATGTCTTTTTCTTGACCCTCACTTTATTGTAATAAATTGCTTATGTTATAAATGTACCGAGCTCTTTTCCTCCATTGGTCCAGTGTAGTCTGCACACAGGTTAACCAGGAAGTTTTACTCCACTGATTGGCTCTTGTTAGCTGGTGCATACTTGGCAGCTCCGCTCGGCTGCACCTGATACGGTAAGTAACACAAGCACCCAAAGAGGGCACGAAGTCTGCGCACAGGTTAACCGGGAAGTTTTACCCCACCAATTGGCTCTTGTTAGCCGGTGCGTACTTGGCAGCTCCGCTCAGCTGCATGATACGGTAAGTTAACACAAGCATGCAAAGAGGGCACGAAACTCGCTTGGTATGGTCAATCTACCATAAACGGGAACACGGGACGTAGTGTAACCCTGCTAGGATTGGCAGTCCCAATCGGTGTTTGTGGTTGCTTAGCAACCCGTCCATGTGCAGTTATCTGTGCCCGGCGGCCTCACGACTGGGTGTTCGGGAGGAATCTGAGTGCTTCCCCTCATGGTCGAACTTGAACCCCGAATCTGTAGCAAAATATTCCAAGTGGTTGACCAGCTTTTGATTTTGTCAAGGTCTGAATTGAGGGAAGAGGTTGCAGCCTGCCTGTCTGAAGGATGAGGGATGTCACGGCAAAGGGTGGAGTCATCAGCAAATAGAGAAAGAGAATTTTATAGAGTCAGAGAGATAATTTATGAAGATTAAGAATAGGACTTGGCCTGGAACACTGCCTTGGGGAACTCCAGCATTGACAGGGAGAGGAGATGATAGGATTCTGTTGAGAGTCACACGACTACGAGAGTAGAGCACGTCAGAAAGCCATGTGTAGAGTTGGCCTTGGATGCCATAGGCAGAGAGTTTGGAGAGCAAGGCAGGATGCCAGAATGCATCAAATGCACAAGATGTGTCAAGAGAGACTGTTCTGATCTTGTGTCTGACATTGAGGGCCTCCATCCATTATTGGATGAGTAGAAGCAGCATGTCCAATGTGGAGTGACCTGGTTTGAAACCAAACTGTTGATATGAGCTGAAGTTGCTGGAGAAAAGGAAAGGTTTCATATCAGCTGTGATGATGGATTCCATGACTTTGCTGATGATTAGAAGTAAGCTGAAAATGTGTAGTTAAGGGGATCCGTTTTTACACCAAGTTACCTCTGCCACCGAAGGTGGACAGGTTATGTTTTCACCCGGCTGTCTGTTTGTCTCTCTGTGAGCAAGATATCTCAAAAAGTTATGGATGGCTTCAGACGAAACTTGGTGGACAGGTTGGGTGTGTGACAAGGTTGAATCAGTCCGATTTTGGTTCAGGTCCGAATTGGGATCTGGCCTAGCAGTGGGATACAAAATGTAAACTGTTCATCCTGGTGGATGTATGTGCTCACGTCCGGTCCAGTTGCAGAATCAGAATCGAGGGTTGAAATAACCTTCTCCACCTTCTCAGGTGCAAAAGACACAGAGTTCAGGATAGGTACCGAGAGTGAGGGGTTGGAGACAAGATTTTGAAGCAAACACAGAATTGAGGCATTCAGGCATTGTGTGGTTAAAGAATAGCAGGTCTTTAACTGGATGGTGCAGAGGTGTAGTGAATGCACTTACCTTTCTTTGAGCTATCTCGTCTGGGTTTGATTCCCAACCCAGCTTAAACAGTCTTCGCAGGTCGGACGTTACATCACAAAGCATACCACCCTCAGATGGATGTTAAGCTGGCATCTGCTGGCACGAGTTGCTGGACGTTAAGCATCCCACAATGTCTCTCATCAAGAGTAGGCGAGTTATCTCTGGCAGCTTGCACAAATTCCTTCTGAAATCACCTTTATTCGTTCGTCAGAACTTCAGCCAATTTGTAAAAGACTAATAATAACAATAAGAATATTAATAATAACAATAATATGAGTCTCCTTACAAGGAACTTTATCTTAGAAGGAGTCCATGAGGTCCATCAAGCCTACGCTATGGTTGTCAACCTATGGGTTTTGTCCGTGCTCCATCTTATATATTATTTCCGAGTTTGTGGTTTCGTGTCGCGCTATCTTCGACTTTGTTCTGCGCTCGAGTAACGTGATATTCGGCTTACATTATCTCAAAGACCATATGAGGTGCATGGTACAAAAAAAAGTAAATAAAATGGTTCTGAAACAGTGAAATCGTATTCCACTTACTGCATTAAAGTAAAATTACTACTGATACTCTGCATCAGTTCCTTTCTCAAACACACCCACCCCAACATGTCGCGCAGAGCACGGGTTATGCTAGTCCTCCTTAAATACTGAGCGACAAGAAGCATCACGGACCATTTTTAAAGTATTTGGTATGACTTGGCAGGGTTCGAACCACCGACCTCCCAGACTCGGAGAGGACCCTCCAACCATGACGACACCGAGTATGGTTAAAAGACAAAATCGCCCCTGAGCAGACCCTTGGGCCCGATAAAGACGTAGTAGTCGGTTCAAGGCAAGACAGGGTGATCAGCTGTCCCACCAGTGCAATGAATAAATGATATACAAAATAGTTTCCTTTTGATGAGGAAAAGAAGGGTAGCAACCATGAAGTTACAGTCGCACAAACTCCCTGCGGCATTGCTGAGTAAGCCAAGACTGAATTGCGCTGCCTCTGCAGATGCTCTGATGGGATGTTGTTGTGAATGCACTTTCCCCACTTTCACAAGCCACGTCTTGCAGACCAGAAGCATCGGGATTTTGGGGAAATTTCTACACATCAGCAAACTGTAAGTCAGCTAATCAAAGCACGCCAAGGAACGTTGTTTGGGAGAAAGGAAATTAAACTTTATTAACTCTCACGCACGTGTCGGCCAATTTGCCTTTTTACCTGCGCCACCAAAGGTGGATCCATCCATCCATCGGGACCATACTCTGTGCAGAGCGTTGGGGCTGCCGAAGCAGTCTCCTTGGCTAATCGGGTACAATCCTGGATAGGTCACCACTCCAACACAGGATACCAGCAAGCTGGTACTCATTTTGCCGACCTCGGAAGGATGACAGGTAGAGTCAACCCCAC
>CM068968.1:35548443-35562015 GCA_035128595.1 Eptatretus atami
AAAAAATGCTAGCCACTTGAAATTCCAACATGGCCGCCATTTTCAAGATGGCCGCCGACGACCACCCAAAATAGAACAGATAACAATAACAATCGTTCAAAAGAATGATACAAGCATGAAATTTGGCAAAAATATTATTTTAGGTCACTTTATGAGATACAACTGCTAGCACTTAAAATTCAATATAGTGGCCATTTTCCAAGATGGCCGCCATGTTTTTCTGCCCTGCAATGTTCATTGTTCTGATTAGGTCTGACAGGAACATGCATAGTGGGGTACAACTTAGTCCGTACGATAGCATTTGCACCTCTCCACTACATTGTGTCTTGCATCCACATTTCGTTAACTCTTGGCAGCTTTTAGCTATGGGAGCAAGGGCAGTCCAGAAGACTTCCACGAGTCATCTTCTTTGAACCAACCCACTCGACAGACACTGAGTTTCTTTCCTGAGATTCTTTCCTGACTGAGACAAGATCCTCAATCTTTGATGGGCAACTGACTGAGTTTCGTGAAGATAACTGACACTTCCTCACATACATTCCATGTCTGCCATGCTGTCTTTTTCCCTTTGCCATTGAAGCTGATACAACATCACAACCGTGTGAAGGCATGGAAGAAGAGCATCCCACTCATTTTCTCTGGTCCTATGGCAGACATAATTTCGTGGATAGGGATCCACTCCTGTGCTCCCCTTTGCCAAATGCAACCCACATTTTTTCAAGACCTGTTGCGGCAAAGGAAAGGCATAAGGGATATGGCAATAACTACAATGTCCGTGTCATTGCTTCAATCGTCAGAGACTGTGTATCCCTCGGTGGCTGCATGCCGACATGTAAGAATATTCGCGTGGTCTGCCTCTTTCATGTGTTACATGGGGCCACTTCTCTAGGTTAACGCTGGTGTCACTGGTGGTGGTGATGGCATTTTCTCCTTTAGTCATGATAACTGGATTGCCGCATTGTCATTTGAGACACTTCATCGGCAAGGAAATGGAATAGCTCTGTTTTGTGGTGCTATCTCTAAGGAAGCTCTTCCAATTCGAGAGGGAGTTTTACTTGTCGCTGTTACTCTCCTTCTGACGGCTTTTCCTCGTTGAGATCTGGACTGATGATACACATCAAAGATGAGTCGTTCCTTGTATTTCGTGCTGTAGTATCGACTTTAGGAAGAATATCCTTTCTGGCATACTCTTCAAATGTTCTTTGGTGTTCGTGGTGCTACGATATTTACGCAGCGCAGCTCCATCTACAATGAGTAATTCAGATTCTGGCTTTGTCTCTGGAAGCGTCACTTGGCTTGTAGTACGTCCACTAAATCAGATTTCATACATGTGTGTAAGTTTCCCTTGTTACTGGGTGAGGCCGAAAAGACTGGGTTTTCGTGTTTGAAGAACTCTGGAGGTCACACTGTCTGTTTTGGCAGGAGATGAAGAGTCGGGAAAACAAATGGCAGTCTTCCTTCAGTAACTTTGTCTTGGATTTGCTTGGCAGACTGGCTCATTTTTGAAGAAGGTTATCCTGTTCTTTTTGATAGGCTGGTAGAAGAGCAGTCATTCTTACATTGTAGATTAGCATGAAGGAATTGACTTTTCTTTCCCTCTCTCGTGAGCGTCGCAATAGCTGAGCAGTGGAAGGATCCGCGATGTCCTTGGTGTCGAGCGTAAGAAGATCTCCTGACTCTTCAAAGGGATTACCCATTTCCTCCATTACTAATGTGAGCTGTTTGACTTTCTCAAAATTACCTCTGAACTGTCGCTGTTTGTTCATGGTGAATCTAACTTTTCCTCTGTGTTCCTCTGACAGAGGCAACATTTCCTCCAGTTTGTTTGTGGTTTTGATTTTGCTTGAGTATCCATAATTTGTGACTAGCAATGGCAAGGTCGAGGGTTTATCTTTTCCACCTTGCCTTCGTGCACTTTGATGTATGGGATACAGCAAGGTTCATGCGTTTGCCCTACACCTATCCCGATCGTTCATCCAATGCATTTAAATCCCATGCGATCTGTACACCATCCGAGTAACTACATGTAAACCCCCATTATCCTTGGCTCGGCTCTCCCGCGCTGGCACATCCTGTCGGTTCAGGTGCGGCTATCTAACATCTGAGGGTTCATTAGATAGCATTTGGGATACTAAACCCACGGGTTTAGCGACATTGAACCCCATGCTGAGTTGCCACAGCAGTGTATGCCCCAGTGTGCCCTGGTCATGTAGTGCATGACATACTCTCTTTTTTGTGTTTCGTCGATATTGGCTGGTGTCCACCACCATTGATGTTACAATGTGTCAGGGTCCTATAGATCCTTGTGGCTGCATTTCGGTCGCAGTGTTTTATTTCGGAGTTTTCCATCTCCTAATGAGCTTCATCTGACCAGAGCTGTCTGGTTTTCAGGCGCCAGAGATTCGCCTTTCGCACCACACTATTTTGTGGAAACACCCCCACCACGAGAAGGCTAGAGTTGGAGCTTGACTGCCAGAGGCTTTGTTTCGCTTGCCATTTAGGGCATTTCATAGGCAAAGAGAGCTCATCCTCTTTGCCACCCCGGCATTAGCAGTCCTTTGGAGGGGCAATTAACTATTTTGAGGCAATTAAAAATACAAGCTCTGTTCAAGAATCTCCAACAATTCTAACCGTCCGTTTATAACGCGATAGAACCAATTTACTTGTATTCGAAGCCTGCACAATAGTTGTCATTTGACTGTATTGTTATAGCAAGTCCTAAAATTGATTTATTGGTTCATGAAATCAATCAATACACTCAAGAATCAGCTCTAGCAAGGACAAAAACCTATGAATCGACATCAAGATGAAATAAATCCGACATCTCTGGCGATTTTTATGGTTTAATGTTGTTTTTTTCATACCCTGGTGGCCATCTTGAAAAAATGGCCGCCATGTGAAAATCCACGTGCTCGCACATTTTTCTTGCAGAGTGACCCTGAAGGAACCTTCGTACTAAATTTCAGGCTTGTATCACCATTTGAACGATTCTGCCAAAAAAATCACACTTATTTGCTCTACTACTTCAGGTGTGTGCTGCAATGTTATATCTCGAAGAGAATATGATCATCTGTCTCTGCTACCATCTGAGCTCCAGTGCTTGAACATCAGTATTGCAGCACTCTAGGTTCAGAAACTGGATAGTTGAGAGATCATGGCAGGTGGTTACACGTACGACTGGCTGGTCCCTCTGATGGTTACTTTATCTTTGCTTTAGTTGCTGTAGCTGTGTCCAATAAAGTTGACTCCAATGATAAATTGTCGTAACACCAGTCAACGAGCTATGATGGTACTGAGGATGTTCGTCACTCCTTGGGTGTCATTTCCCTGGTCTCTATGTATGCTCCGACTGAGGCGAGTGATCTTACCGTGAAGGACGCATCTACTGCCGTGTTCGAGTCTGGTTGATCATTGCCCCAGACAAGTTGCTCTTCTGGTCTTGGGCGACTTCAATGCATTGAATGGCAATGATAGGGATGGCTATGAGACATGTGTTGGTCCCCATGGTTCTGGAACTGTGAACCAGAATATCACTAAGTCCTTGACTTTGCAAAGAAATTGTGGAACTTCGGGTAGCTGGTTCATAGTTTAAAGCGCCTACAGGCTCATCGCCGGACTTGTATTCCAATGTGGTGGTGTGGCAAAGGAGATTGACCATATGCTCGTGATGCCGCTGGAGGACGATTCAGAACTGCAGGGTCTACCGGAGTGCTTAGTTCCTCAATACCGACCACAGGCTTGTTTTAGCAACTCTGAAGTTTAGTTTTCAATCCAGGAGAATGGTACCATCCTAGCCTAGGCTGGATGTTGACAAGCTCAGGGATAAGAGAGTACTGAGGAGTTTGCGAATGGGCTGAATGGATATTTGGTGGGGGTCATTGTGCTGTGGGGAATCCTGAAGGTTCTCAAATGCCTTCAAGACTACCTTCCTTGATGTTGCCAGCGGATGTCTGGAACCCACCGTCAGGCGAAGAGGAATTTCTCTCCCAAGGGACAGCATCTGCTCAAGCACAAGCACCTAGAGCAGTCTGGCTTTACACCAAAGAGGTCAATGATTGACCGTATTTTGTTCTCCCGGCCTCACCAAATGCAGATGAGAGTTTCAGCAGGGGCTGCTTGCAGCTTATGTTGATCTCTGCAAAGCATTTGATTCAGTGAATCGGCATGCCTCTGGAGGATTCTCAGTCTTTGCGGGAAGCCACCAAAGATTGATCATTCTGATTCTGAATCTGCTCTGTACAGAGAGTGCTGTGAGGTTGTGGTTCCATCTCCAACTTATTTCCAGTTGTTACTGGAGTTTGTTCAGGGGTGTGTACTGGTCCCCACACTCTTCAACATTCTTGGGAAGTTGTCGGAGAGATCAAGCTGCAGTGCATCGCTTGGGAATGTCAACATCTCTGACCTTGATTTCGTAGATGATCAGTCATTCCTTGCGAAACGCTGGATGTCCTTGTAGGGGTCCTTAGGCACTGAATGAGAATAGGACCCACTGTGCCTACGGGTTTCCTGGATCAAAACAAAGATCCAGGCTTTCAGTGACATCTGGAGCTGCCATCTTGTCGTTTCCTGTTTTGTGGTGAGGATGTTGAGGTCACGGAGAGATTCATTACCTTGGCAGTGATATCATGTTTCTGCAGGTCGTGAGCCGTGAGGTCAACAGACATCTGTGTTGAGCTGGGGGAGTCATGGATTCACTGGATCATGGGTTGTCGCTGCGCGTACCTGTGCAGGACGACGCAAGTCGAGTCTTCAGGTACTTGGTGCCATCCAGTCTTGCTCTACGGGTCTGAAATTGGACTCTGACAAAGGATCTGAGATGAAGACTTAATTCTTTTGGTACAAGCTGTCTTCGGATAATCCTTGCTATCACTGGTCAGACTGTGTCCAATGAGCGGTTGCTGAGAGAGGACTCAATTGAGATTTGTACCTGCATAGTCTGTACATGTCAGCTACAGCTGTATGGACATGTGGCTTGAATTTCCCGACGCTGATCTTGCTTATCAGTTTCCTCTCAGAGAGGGAGCCTCAGTGGAGTGGAGAAGGCCACGGACGATGACGTGCCTCGTTGCAGCAGGTTGATCGACATCTCAAGTAGATGTGATGGGCCAGGCATCTCCCCTGGGGGATGGCCAGACAAGGCCACCTTGAGTACCGATGGAATGGACGCAGCAACGCGCTGCTCCGGTGCATGTCTCCATACATACCTTACCTTGTTTTATGGATTTTGCAAGTTTCGTGTTGTGCAAGACATCTTTCTTGTTGTTTGTTTGTGTGCAGGATATATCAAAAATTGTGGACAGATGTGGATGAAATTGGTGGGCAGGTTGGGTGTGTGACAGACAAATTCAATCGATTTTGGTGAAGATACGGCTACGGATACAGATAACTCGAATTTGTTAAAGTGATTGTCTCCATTGAGAGATAGGCAATGAATTTCAAAAAATTTATTGGGCCTGATATGTTTCTGCTAGATCAGTCATTACGTGGTGGAGGTATGCGCTCCAACGAGTGCCCTTCTAGCTTTCTCTCTGTTTCTTTTTAAAAAATGTGCACAAAACCTTGTGTGAGGCCATGGGAGAATGCTCAAGTGCTGTCAAAATTGAAGATAAAATCACCACTGGAAGCAGGTGCAATGTTTTCTTAGGCCTGTGACTAGTGGTTATGACTCATTGAGCTGAAAGCTGTTGACGTCTGAATGAGCCCATTGAGATGGAGCTGATCAGGTAGAAGGAATACCACTGCAGAGGAAACTGCGCTTCTTGCCTGTTCTTCCGTTAGCGAACGACATTCTGCCAGAAATGGAGTACAGATGTGACGGAATGTTCACTGTGGAAGCGAGCTGCCACTGCATTTAATGCCAGGCTCATTATCGGTTTGCTGACCAGATCTCTTCTGTCTCCCTTTGTATATCTCTCGTCGTGTGATTTGAATGGCCATAAGATTAGAATAATTGAGGAATCTACAGTTCGCTTGGTTCGTTTTGAGGGCGGTATATCAATGAAGGGTAAGGGGTGATTTTGTTGTTGTTTGTTTAATTACATACACATTTGCTTGTTATTAAATATACCTGGTCTCAGGATGGATTCCCTTGTTCGGCTGTTGTTTCGTGGTTTATGGTGTTGCAAGTTGAAGTTGGAAAGCCGCTACCAAGCCTACTCAGACCATGCTCATAACTGTTGCTCGGTCAAATTAGATAGGTCATGGGTGTCTATTGACGCTCCCTTGGATAATTCTGCGATCCCAATGAGTAATGTAAATGGCAACAGGCCTGGGAACTCGCTCAGGGTTGTGAATTAGCTGGCAGTTGCAATCGTTTTGACAACGATCTGCGGGACTCGAGCCCTGTAACGAAAATGGAGCCATGGATTTTACTATACAGCATATCATTACCTCCACCCACCAAAGGTGAAGGAGGTTATGTTTTCACCTCTTTCTGTCGTGTCTTTCTGTCTGTCTGGTCGTGTCTGTGTGTCTGTGTGCAAGATATCTCAAAAAGTTGTGGACGGATCCGGATGAAATTTTGTGGACAGGTTGGGTTACTCTCTACTTTTCTAGTGTTACTAGTGTGTCAAAAAAAAATAAAAAGTAGAGATATCATTGGCCTATCTCTCAATGGAGAACAATCACTTTACAAATTCTATAGTATCTGGATCTGTAGCCGTATCTCACCAAAATCGAATAAATTTGTCCTTGTCACACACCAACCTGCAGAAGGACAAATTGATTCGATTTTGGTCAAGATCTGAATCCGGATTGGATACGAGACTTATTTAATTTTTTAAGTGATTCTTCACCATTGAGAGATAAGGTCCAAAAACGATATAGTATAAGTACATATAGCATGGATATTTAAAAAAAATGTATTGGGCCCGATATGTTCTCGTGGCAGAGGTATGCGCCTCTACCGATGCGCCTTGCTGTATTATATTGTACAGTAGAAGAGCCCGTGTTAAAAATACGACAGAAAAAAAAAGGAGGCCTTTTATTGCACTGGTTGAAAGAGCTCACAAATGGGAGATTCAATATGGAATGTGTTGAGGTGTTGTGTATGTACATACCACTTCAAGAAAAGTAGAGAGTAAAATGAGTTTAACCAACTTATTTGATCTATTCAAACATTTTGATTTGGATAAACTTACCATGGATTAGGTATAGAGATAGTTTAGGGCTTATGAACAAAGTACAGGCTGTCCACAAACCTCGTCCGGTTTAATTTTTTACCTTATCCGGAATTGGAATTCAGATAAGGTATTGTCATCATGCACCGTCTGTCCGCCTCCTAATCGCTGGATGATCCGGCTGAAATTGGCAGCAACCTTCTACTCCTGATTAACGGGATTGCAAAGCTCGTTCAGTTGACGTGACTAAATATGTCAAAATGGCACCTTGGTAAAATCTTCAAAAATCTCTCCACACCACTAGTCAGAATGTGACCAATTTGGGTTGCAACATTAGGACAGGGTCGTGATGTTAAATTGCGGAGTCATGCAGATCACGTGACCGGAAGTGTGTCAAAATGGTGACTTTGTAAGTTTTTGGAAAATCCTGTAAATCCTTCAAAAATCTTCTCTCCATCCCACCAGTCAGAATACCACCAAATATTGCGTTGCACATTTGTGCAGGGCCCAGATAAGCTGCAGGTCCAGTGGTCCTATTTATTCATTTTATTTAATTTAATTTTTAAATTTTAACCAACCAAAAGGTCAGGATGTCATGAGATGTGGTTTTTTATTTTTTTTGTTTTTTGCATTTTGTCACATTCATACAGTTCTTGTGTTCTTCAGAACACGTGCACCTTTAATGGCACCATCATGTCTTAACAGCAAAGAAAGAAAAAATTTAAAAAGGGAGAAGCGAGGGCAGACAGTCTTGCGGTAGCCACCAACACACACTGCTGGGTTCAATTTTGTCTCGATTGAAATTTTTTTAAATTGTCCTGCAGGTTTGGATTAATTTGAAACAACTTTTACTTAATATATTTTTTTTTCTCTCTCTCCGAGGAGCATTTCCTTGTTTCAGGGTGCGACAGACACAATTGTGTGTGTGTGTTGTGTGTGTGTGTGTATATTGTTGCGAATTCATGCGCCGACGATTTCGGCGCCGGAGTGCGATCGCGCCCAGTACTCGAATCGGCGACCGCGTCGACCACCCGGTAGGAAATTCAGTCGTGACCCTCCCGGCTAACGCGGGATCCAGTCACGGTGTGGAACCTTTCGCGCCTCACCACACCCAGTCCGCCATTCTAACCCGCGCGCGAATAGGTGGTGAATCGCCGAAAGTCGATAACCTAAAATAACCCGCACGGGTAAACCTACCACGACGGGGTTGTACCTCCCAAGGGCACTTCGGGACACGGGCCGCTTAAGCGACCCGTTCCGATGCTAACGGGATAACCCCCGCAGCCGGTGTTATCGCTCGCCTTAACGGTTCAGATTAATTATCGGGCGATTAGCCGCACGACGAACCCTTTACATTGAAACAAGATGGAGACCCAACGAAGCGAAGGACGCAGCGAACCGGAGAAAGAATTCAACAGAAGCACGTTTAATTCACAGAACAGACACAAATAGCACACATAAAGCAGGGAGTATTCACAGCAACAAATTATAATGAATAAATGCACATGTATCACATAAAGAACAAAGAACGACAAAACGCAACGATGACGCCGAAGCTTTTACAACCGATTACCGACACACGGACCACTGTACACAATTGACTACTTATCAGACCACGGCGCCACACACACCACGTTCACACAAAACCCAAAAGAAAATGGAAGTCGCGACTTCTGAGGTGTTTTGCAGTCCTTGGCGACCGTCCGAACCCCAGTGAGGAAAGCGAGGACGCCGAACAAGAGAAGCGACCAGCGAGGCCGAACAACGGGAGCGAGCAGCGCCGAACCATGGGAAAGCAGCCAGCGCCGAACCAAGGAAATCAACGAACAACCCAGAGCAAATCAACGAAACCGGGTGAGAAAACCTCAAATCCGCCTCCGCCTTTTATACGCCGCGCCCCGCCCCGTCTCGGCTCCACCTTCCTTCGACGGCGCTTCGAGAAGGGGGCGTTCCCTTCTCCGTCCTCCCACCTGCGTTCTTGTGGGGGGCGCAGGCGAAGCCGTTCTGGCGCCGGGCCAAGGAAGGAAATTAGCCAGGAAAAC
The DNA here is from genome assembly GCA_035128595.1 of Eptatretus atami. Taxonomy (NCBI): domain Eukaryota; kingdom Metazoa; phylum Chordata; class Myxini; order Myxiniformes; family Myxinidae; genus Eptatretus; species Eptatretus atami. Next base: position 35,557,604 of record CM068968.1, read on the forward strand.
CGCGCGCCCTCGCCTGTGGGGACTTCCCCTTCCCCCCTCCGTTCGACGGTTCCAACGCGGAAACCGTCGTACGTGGACCGCGGAGATGCGTTCATTGGTTGTGGAGGTAGTGGCGAAGATGGTGGTGGTGCGTTGTAGAGGGTCGGCGGTCTGGCCGTTGTTGGAGTGGTGCTTGGTTGCGTTGTTGTGTTGCGATTGAAGTGCTGAGTTGGCGTTCGAAAATAAACAAGAACAGAAAAACGCCTAACTCAAAGTATCGCAGCCCGAATGAATCACATTAATTCCCTCATAAACAATAGGGTTTGGGCCTAATACACATGTACTTCAGAAATTATATCTCACCTACGCAGGACCTGAATGGTGTTAATGCGAATTTCCCACAGCCGTAAACAATATTATTTATATATGTAGTAGTTGTACATGTATATATTGTTACGAATTCAGCGCCGCCGGCGTCGATCGGCCACGTAAACTCGAATCGCCGACCGCCGTCAGCGCCCACCGCGGACGGGCAATTCACAGTCGTGACCCTCTCGGCAACAACGCCGGGACTAGTCACGTGTGGGTCTTTCGACCTCACCCACAATCGTGGCCAATCGGTCACCCGCGCAGGATAGGCGTTGTTCGCCAAACTCGACCTACCCAAGTACCTGCGCGGTAGTTAAACCGGGCGATCGTACCTCGCCGCAGGTCAGCCTAGGACACGAACCGCCCAAGCGGTCCCGTTCCGTCTACAGTGATAAACCGAGCGGTGTTATCGCTGACCTCGACGGACGTGATTATTTACCGGGATTTTCAAACCCCTCCACTAATTATCACGAGGTAGGGTGGCACTTTCAACGAAGATAGGACGCAACGACGCGATACTGTTTCAACACGCACATTATTACACCAACACACACAGACAAGTCATACCAAGCAGAGAAACATGCTTTATGTACAGCCAAACCAAAGGCAAAGAAGACGTTAATTCCGAATAAAGCAATTATTTACAGCACATCACTTGCACAGTTCTACTTACAGGACACGGCGCCACAGCATCCATACAAAAAACCGAAAAGAAAGTAGGGACTTCCCTTTTGGTGGCCGTCGAGTCATCTGCCCACGACGTTAGCGTCGGTCTTGCCCTGGCCCCCGACCTCTCTCGCGGCCGGCGAACCCTCTCCGGCACTCCTCATTCGTACGCTCAGGTCCACCACACAAAACCGGCGCTGCTGCGTCTCCCGTCCCTGCCTCCCTGGACAGGCCGCTCGCTAAAGCCGGAGCGCAGGACCAAGACGAGAGGAAGACAAAGACGAAGACGAGGGCCAAGACGACAAAAGACTCAGCAACGAAGACCCAGGCGACAGACTCCAGAGCAGACGAGCGAGAGAGAGAGAGCCCGCCCGCCCGTGTCGCGTCCTTTATGGAGCGGGGCTCCGCCCGTCGCCTCCGCCCCGTTCTCGGCGTCCACCTCCCTTCGAGCGCGTTTCGAGAAGCCTCTCGAAGGGGGCGCTGCCCTCACTCCGACCGCTCACGCCGCACATCCACCAGATCGGGAGCGAGCCGCCCCACCCCTTCCCTTCACACAAGCGCGGGGAAAATTCAGGCGGAAGAATTTCAGGCGGGAAAAACCCCACAGGCTTCACAAGTGCTTTTGTTCAGCAATCCTGGTGCGTTCTTGGACGGTTTTTTACCGCGCGAAATCGTCGCCACGTAGTCCGTGGAGGATGGCGCTTCGCGAGTGCGGGAAGCTGCTGAAGCGGTGCGTGGTGCTTGTGGTGTTGTTGGTTTGGTGGTTGTTGTGTGTTGTAGTTGTTGGAGGCGTTTGTGGTTGTGGTGGCGATTTGTTGTCTGGGATATTGCGTACCAAAAATAATGATAGGATAAAGAAAAATGCAAACTCAAAGCCGTCGCACCAGCCAGATGAATCACACATATTCCCTCTAAAACAACGGGTGTGGACTAAACTACACCATAACTTCATCGATATATCTAACCTGAGGACCTTTCTGCGTGTATTGCAAATTCCACAGGCCTAACAAATAGTATATGTATATATGTATATAGTATATATATATATATATATATATGTATATGTATGTATATATCGAGGTGTGTTTCAAAAAGTATCCGACCTTTGTTTCATTAAAAAAATACTCGTATCCAGATACAACAAACTTACACTAATCTCCTTTAAAGTAGTCCCTTGGGCGCCACACAACTTCTCCCAACCGGTTCTTGCCACTGTCGGAAGCAGCGCTGGAACGCCTCTTGGGATGGCCGCGCAGCTGGTCCGTCGCATTTCGCATTGATGTCTTTCTCTGGACTGGAAATCTGTCCCTTTCAGTGGGCATTTTCAGCTTGGGGAAAAAAGCCCAGAAGTCACACGGAGCCATGTCGGAAGATAGCGGGCCTGACTAAGCACAGATGTGCTGTGTTGCGCCAGGAAACTCTAATCAAATGTGAAGAATGCGGTGCGTTATCGTGATGGAGCTGCCCAATGACCACTAGCCCACAGTCCGCCTGTTTTGCGGCGCCACAGCGTCACGAAGCGACGCATACCTCTTGGTAGTACTCTTTTGGGTGATGGTTGTGCCGTGTGGTGTCGTACTCGTGATGAACCACGGCCACTGGAGTCAAAGAGACGGTCAGCATGACTTTGACATTGCTGCGGACCTTCCTTGCTTTTATACAAATACAGGGGATGTTGGAAGCTTCCATTGTGATGACTGGAACTTGGTTTCGAGGGTACCCATAACCCAGGTCTCATCGCCAGTATCACTGTGTTGAAGTTGCGGATCGCTGTTCACAGTCTCCAGCATGTCCTGTGCGATTCCAAACGGAGTTGCTTCTGCTCGATCGTTAGCAGCTTTGGCACGAACTTCGCTGAGATTTCTCCTTAAGCCCAAATCCTCAGTCACAATGGAATTGAACGGATCAATGACTGACGCCCCCGCCTCGTCTGCATTCTCTGATAGTGATTCTACGATCCTGCATCAGCAGGGTCCTCACTGGTCAATACGATCTCATTTCGGTGAGTTGAGCGGCTCCTACCAGAAGTTGCTTCCACTTTCACTGATGTGCGACCATCTTTTGAGCGGTTGTACCACTCTTTTATCTGTGCTGGTGCCCGATTGCTTGCGTTCCTGAAGGCCTGTTTTGAATCTTGCGCGATCTTTTCCACTTGGGAATGCGCCAAGCTTTACACAAAAATTTGATGCGTACCGTTGTTCAAATTTTTCGCCATTTGTCAAAAACGAAATCGACGGCCGCTCACTTACACTTGCCTCCACTCATCGGCGGCTCTGTCTGGCGACTTGAGCTTCTGCAGCGGGGAAAATATTCACGCATACGGATAGATCGACCTACATAAGTGCACAAACCACGCCTCCCTAGCCTTCATTTGTTTACACACGAAAAATTAAGGTTGGATACTTTTGAAACACACCTCGTATTATGTAAATATGTATTATGTGTATATAAATATATATAATATATATATTGTTACGAATTTGGAATTTCGATCGGCCACACAACATTCAGGTTCCTTTAGCTCAGATATGTCGATAAGTGCAGTTTCTATAGATAGCTTACCTTCCATTGTTAATGGGCAGAAAATCGATTAATGTGCGCTTGTGATTTAATTTAATAGTTGTTAGGGAGCTATCACAACACAAAGGAAGACGCCCCTCCCCTCTTCTGCGAAAAGAGGAAGAGCCGCTCCCGCCTGATTCCGGTAAAACAACTCCCTCCCACCCGCGTTTGTGGGGCACGGCGGGATGAGTTACGCCTGAGCGGCAGGATGCGGAGGAGGATAAGAAGAGATCCTCTAGTTGGCTCGTGTTGTTTGGGCTGGTTCAGTAAGCTCTTCTCGGCTTGGCTCGGTTGGTTCTCGGGTCTTTGGGGGTTCTTGGTCTCTGTTGAGAGATTGTTTCATCGGAGGGAGTTGTTCGGGTTTGTGTCTCTCTGCCTGGTGGTCGCGAGGAGTGTCGGCCTGGTCAAGGGTTCTCGAGCTGGTTCGACCTGTTCTCTCTGCTTCGTTGCCTGTTCGGCTCGTGGAGCTCTTTGTTCTCCGGCTCGGTTCCCGGCTGGTGCGAACGCCTTGCCTCATCTTGGAGGTGGTTCTCGAGATAGGCGACGCATTTCACGGAAGATCGGCCCCCATCTCACCATACGTTGTTCGGAAAGCGCAATCCCCGGCAAGGGCAGTCCAGAAGACCTTCCACGAGTCATCTTCTTTGAACCAACCCCACTCGGACAGACACTGAGTTTCTTTCCTGAGATTCTTTCCTGACTGAGACAAGATTCCTCAATCTTTGATGGGCACTGACTGAGTTTCGTGAAGATAACTGACACTTCCTCACATACATTCCATGTCTGCCATGCTGTCTTTTTCCCTTTGCCATTGAAAGCTGATACAACATCACAAC
>CM068968.1:35562040-35574990 GCA_035128595.1 Eptatretus atami
CGTTGAAGGCATGGAAGAAGAGCATCCCACTCATTTTCTCTGGTCCTATGGCAGACATAATTTCGTGGATAGGGATCCACTCCTGTGCTCCCCTTTGCCAAATGCAACCCACATTTTTTCAAGACCTGTTGCGGCAAAGGAAAGGCATAAGGGATATGGCAATAACTACAATGTCCGTGTCATTGCTTCAATCGTCAGAGACTGTGTATCCCTCGGATGGCTGCATGCCGACATGTAAGAATATTCGCGTGGTCTGCCTCTTTCATGTGTTACATGGGGCCACTTCTCTAGGTTAACGCTGGTGTCACTGGTGGTGGTGATGGCATTTTCTCCTTTAGTCATGATAACTGGATTGCCTCATTGTCATTTGAGACATTTCATCGGCAAGGAAATGGAATAGCTCTGTTTATGTGGTGCTATCTCTAAGGAAGCTCTTCCAATTCGAGAGGGAGTTTTACTTGTCGCTGTTACTCTCCTTCTGACGGCTTTTCCTCGTTGAGATCTGGACTGATGATACACATCAAAGATGAGTCGTTCCTTGTATTTCGTGCTGTAGTATTCGACTTTAGGAAGAATATCCTTTCTGGCATACTCTTCAAATGTTCTTTGGTGTTCGTGGTGCTACGATATTTACCAGCGCAGCTCCATCTACAATGAGTAATTCAGATTCTGGCTTTGTCTCTGGAAGCGTCACTTGGCTTGTAGTACGTCCACTAAATCAGATTTCTACATGTGTGTAAGTTTCCCTTGTTACTGGGTGAGGCCGAAAAGACTGGGTTTTCGTGTTTGAAGAACTCTGGAGGTCACACTGTCTGTTTTGGCAGGAGATGAAGAGTCGGGAAAACAAATGGCAGTCTTCCTTCAGTAACTTTGTCTTGGATTTGCTTGGCAGACTGGCTCATTTTTGAAGAAGGTTATCCTGTTCTTTTTGATAGGCTGGTAGAAGAGCAGTCATTCTTACATTGTAGATTAGCATGAAGGAATTGACTTTTCTTTCCCTCTCTCGTGAGCGTCGCAATAGCTGAGCAGTGGAAGGATCCGCGATGTCCTTGGTGTCGAGCGTAAGAAGATCTCCTGACTCTTCAAAGGGATTACCCATTTCCTCCATTACTAATGTGAGCTGTTTGACTTTCTCAAAATTACCTCTGAACTGTCGCTGTTTGTTCATGGTGAATCTAACTTTTCCTCTGTGTTCCTCTGACAGAGGCAACATTTCCTCCAGTTTGTTTGTGGTTTTGATTTTGCTTGAGTATCCATAATTTGTGACTAGCAATGGCAAGGTCGAGGGTTTATCTTTTCCACCTTGCCTTCGTGCACTTTGATGTATGGGATACAGCAAGGTTCATGCGTTTGCCCTACACCTATCCCGATCGTTCATCCAATGCATTTAAATCCCATGCGATCTGTACACCATCCGAGTAACTACATGTAAACCCCCATTATCCTTGGCTCGGCTCTCCCGCGCTGGCACATCCTGTCGGTTCAGGTGCGGCTATCTAACATCTGAGGGTTCATTAGATAGCATTTGGGATACTAAACCCACGGGTTTAGCGACATTGAACCCCATGCTGAGTTGCCACAGCAGTGTATGCCCCAGTGTGCCCTGGTCATGTAGTGCATGACATACTCTCTTTTTTGTGTTTCGTCGATATTGGCTGGTGTCCACCACCATTGATGTTACAATGTGTCAGGGTCCTATAGATCCTTGTGGCTGCATTTCGGTCGCAGTGTTTTATTTCGGAGTTTTCCATCTCCTAATGAGCTTCATCTGACCAGAGCTGTCTGGTTTTCAGGCGCCAGAGATTCGCCTTTCGCACCACACTATTTTGTGGAAACACCCCCACCACGAGAAGGCTAGAGTTGGAGCTTGACTGCCAGAGGCTTTGTTTCGCTTGCCATTTAGGGCATTTCATAGGCAAAGAGAGCTCATCCTCTTTGCCACCCCGGCATTAGCAGTCCTTTGGAGGGGCAATTAACTATTTTGAGGCAATTAAAAATACAAGCTCTGTTCAAGAATCTCCAACAATTCTAACCGTCCGTTTATAACGCGATAGAACCAATTTACTTGTATTCGAAGCCTGCACAATAGTTGTCATTTGACTGTATTGTTATGCAAGTCCTAAAATTGATTTATTGGTTCATGAAATCAATCAATACACTCAAGAATCAGCTCTAGCAAGGACAAAAACCTATGAATCGACATCAAGATGAAATAAATCCGACATCTCTGGCGATTTTTATGGTTTAATGTTGTTTTTTTCATACCCTGGTGGCCATCTTGAAAAAATGGCCGCCATGTGAAAATCCACGTGCTCGCACTTTTTCTTGCAGAGTGACCCTGAAGGAACCTTCGTACTAAATTTCAGGCTTGTATCACCATTTGAACGATTCTGCCAAAAAAATCACACTTATTTGCTCTACTACTTCAGGTGTGTGCTGCAATGTTATATCTCGAAGAGAATATGATCATCTGTCTCTGCTACCATCTGAGCTCCAGTGCTTGAACATCAGTATTGCAGCACTCTAGGTTCAGAAACTGGATAGTTGAGAGATCATGGCAGGTGGTTACACGTACGACTGGCTGGTCCCTCTGATGGTTACTTTATCTTTGCTTTAGTTGCTGTAGCTGTGTCCAATAAAGTTGACTCCAATGATAAATTGTCGTAACACCAGTCAACGAGCTATGATGGTACTGAGGATGTTCGTCACTCCTTGGGTGTCATTTCCCTGGTCTCTATGTATGCTCCGACTGAGGCGAGTGATCTTACCGTGAAGGACGCATCTACTGCCGTATTCGAGTCTGGTTGATCATTGCCCCAGACAAGTTGCTCTTCTGGTCTGGGCGACTTCAATGCATTGAATGGCAATGATAGGGATGGCTATGAGACATGTGTTGGTCCCCATAGTTCTGGAACTGTGAACCAGAATATCACTAAGTCCTTGACTTTGAAAAGAAATTGTGGAACTTCGGGTAGCTGGTTCATAGTTTAAAGCGCCTACAGGCTCATCGCCGGACTTGTATTCCAATGTGGTGGTGTGGCAAAGGAGATTGACCATATGCTCGTGATGCCGCTGGAGGACGATTCAGAACTGCAGGGTCTACCGGAGTGCTTAGTTCCTCAATACCGACCACAGGCTTGTTTTAGCAACTCTGAAGTTTAGTTTTCAATCCAGGAGAATGGTACCATCCTAGCCTAGGCTGGATGTTGACAAGCTCAGGGATAAGAGAGTACTGAGGAGTTTGCGAATGGGCTGAATGGATATTTGGTGGGGGTCATTGTGCTGTGGGGAATCCTGAAGGTTCTCAAATGCCTTCAAGACTACCTTCCTTGATGTTGCCAGCGGATGTCTGGAACCCACCGTCAGGCGAAGAGGAATTTCTCTCCCAAGGGACAGCATCTGCTCAAGCACAAGCACCTAGAGCAGTCTGGCTTTACACCAAAGAGGTCAATGATTGACCGTATTTTGTTCTCCCGGCCTCACCAAATGCAGATGAGAGTTTCAGCAGGGGCTGCTTGCAGCTTATGTTGATCTCTGCAAAGCATTTGATTCAGTGAATCGGCATGCCTCTGGAGGATTCTCAGTCTTTGCGGGAAGCCACCAAAGATTGATCATTCTGATTCTGAATCTGCTCTGTACAGAGAGTGCTGTGAGGTTGTGGTTCCATCTCCAACTTATTTCCAGTTGTTACTGGAGTTTGTTCAGGGGTGTGTACTGGTCCCCACACTCTTCAACATTCTTGGGAAGTTGTCGGAGAGATCAAGCTGCAGTGCATCGCTTGGGAATGTCAACATCTCTGACCTTGATTTCGTAGATGATCAGTCATTCCTTGCGAAACGCTGGATGTCCTTGTAGGGGTCCTTAGGCACTGAATGAGAATAGGACCCACTGTGCCTACGGGTTTCCTGGATCAAAACAAAGATCCAGGCTTTCAGTGACATCTGGAGCTGCCATCTTGTCGTTTCCTGTTTTGTGGTGAGGATGTTGAGGTCACGGAGAGATTCATTACCTTGGCAGTGATATCATGTTTCTGCAGGTCGTGAGCCGTGAGGTCAACAGACATCTGTGTTGAGCTGGGGAGTCATGGATTCACTGGATCATGGGTGTCGCTGCGCGTACCTGTGCAGGACGACGCAAGTCGAGTCTTCAGGTACTTGGTGCCATCCAGTCTTGCTCTACGGGTCTGAAATTGGACTCTGACAAAGGATCTGAGATGAAGACTTAATTCTTTTGGTACAAGCTGTCTTCGGATAATCCTTGCTATCACTGGTCAGACTGTGTCCAATGAGCGGTTGCTGAGAGAGGACTCAATTGAGATTTGTACCTGCATAGTCTGTACATGTCAGCTACAGCTGTATGGACATGTGGCTTGAATTTCCCGACGCTGATCTTGCTTATCAGTTTCCTCTCAGAGAGGGAGCCTCAGTGGAGTGGAGAAGGCCACGGACGATGACGTGCCTCGTTGCAGCAGGTTGATCGACATCTCAAGTAGATGTGATGGGCCAGGCATCTCCCCTGGGGGATGGCCAGACAAGGCCACCTTGAGTACCGATGGAATGGACGCAGCAACGCGCTGCTCCGGTGCATGTCTCCATACATACCTTACCTTGTTTTATGGATTTTGCAAGTTTCGTGTTGTGCAAGACATCTTTCTTGTTGTTTGTTTGTGTGCAGGATATATCAAAAATTGTGGACAGATGTGGATGAAATTGGTGGGCAGGTTGGGTGTGTGACAGACAAATTCAATCGATTTTGGTGAAGATACGGCTTACGGATACAGATAACTCGAATTTGTTAAAGTGATTGTCTCCATTGAGAGATAGGCAATGAATTTCAAAAAATTTATTGGGCCTGATATGTTTCTGCTAGATCAGTCATTACGTGGTGGAGGTATGCGCTCCAACGAGTGCCCTTCTAGCTTTCTCTCTGTTTCTTTTTAAAAAATGTGCACAAAACCTTGTGTGAGGCCATGGGAGAATGCTCAAGTGCTGTCAAAATTGAAGATAAAATCACCACTGGAAGCAGGTGCAATGTTTTCTTAGGCCTGTGACTAGTGGTTATGACTCATTGAGCTGAAAGCTGTTGACGTCTGAATGAGCCCATTGAGATGGAGCTGATCAGGTAGAAGGAATACCACTGCAGAGGAAACTGCGCTTCTTGCCTGTTCTTCCGTTAGCGAACGACATTCTGCCAGAAATGGAGTACAGATGTGACGGAATGTTCACTGTGGAAGCGAGCTGCCACTGCATTTAATGCCAGGCTCATTATCGGTTTGCTGACCAGATCTCTTCTGTCTCCCTTTGTATATCTCTCGTCGTGTGATTTGAATGGCCATAAGATTAGAATAATTGAGGAATCTACAGTTCGCTTGGTTCGTTTTGAGGGCGGTATATCAATGAAGGGTAAGGGGTGATTTTGTTGTTGTTTGTTTAATTACATACACATTTGCTTGTTATTAAATATACCTGGTCTCAGGATGGATTCCCTTGTTCGGCTGTTGTTTCGTGGTTTATGGTGTTGCAAGTTGAAGTTGGAAAGCCGCTACCAAGCCTACTCAGACCATGCTCATAACTGTTGCTCGGTCAAATTAGATAGGTCATGGGTGTCTATTGACGCTCCCTTGGATAATTCTGCGATCCCAATGAGTAATGTAAATGGCAACAGGCCTGGGAACTCGCTCAGGGTTGTGAATTAGCTGGCAGTTGCAATCGTTTTGACAACGATCTGCGGGACTCGAGCCCTGTAACGAAAATGGAGCCATGGATTTTACTATACAGCATATCATTACCTCCACCCACCAAAGGTGAAGGAGGTTATGTTTTCACCTCTTTCTGTCGTGTCTTTCTGTCTGTCGTCGTGTCTGTGTGTCTGTGTGCAAAGATATCTCAAAAAGTTGTGGACGGATCCGGATGAAATTTTGTGGACAGGTTGGGTTACTCTCTACTTTTCTAGTGTTACTAGTGTGTCAAAAAAAAATAAAAAGTAGAGATATCATTGGCCTATCTCTCAATGGAGAACAATCACTTTACAAATTCTATAGTATCTGGATCTGTAGCCGTATCTCACCAAAATCGAATAAATTTGTCCTTGTCACACACCAACCTGCAGAAGGACAAATTGATTCGATTTTGGTCAAGATCTGAATCCGGATTGGATACGAGACTTATTTAATTTTTTAAGTGATTCTTCACCATTGAGAGATGAGGTCCAAAAACGATATAGTATAAGTACATATAGCATGATATTTAAAAAAAATGTATTGGGCCCGATATGTTCTCGTGGCAGAGGTATGCGCCTCTACCGATGCGCCTTGCTGTATTATATTGTACAGTAGAAGAGCCCGTGTTAAAAATACGACAGAAAAAAAAAGGAGGCCTTTTATTGCACTGGTTGAAAGAGCTCACAAATGGGAGATTCAATATGGAATGTGTTGAGGTGTTGTGTATGTACATACCACTTCAAGAAAAGTAGAGAGTAAAATGAGTTTAACCAACTTATTTGATCTATTCAAACATTTTGATTTGGATAAACTTACCATGGATTAGGTATAGAGATAGTTTAGGGCTTATGAACAAAGTACAGGCTGTCCACAAACCTCGTCCGGTTTAATTTTTTACCTTATCCGGAATTGGAATTCAGATAAGGTATTGTCATCATGCACCGTCTGTCCGCCTCCTAATCGCTGGATGATCCGGCTGAAATTGGCAGCAACCTTCTACTCCTGATTAACGGGATTGCAAAGCTCGTTCAGTTGACGTGACTAAATATGTCAAAATGGCACCTTGGTAAAATCTTCAAAAATCTCTCCACACCACTAGTCAGAATGTGACCAATTTGGGTTGCAACATTAGGACAGGGTCGTGATGTTAAATTGCGGAGTCATGCAGATCACGTGACCGGAAGTGTGTCAAAATGGTGGACTTTGTAAGTTTTTGGAAAATCCTGTAAATCCTTCAAAAATCTTCTCTCCATCCCCACCAGTCAGAATACCACCAAATATTGCGTTGCACATTTGTGCAGGGCCCAGATAAGCTGCAGGTCCAGTGGTCCTATTTATTCATTTTATTTAATTTAATTTTTAAATTTTAACCAACCAAAAGGTCAGGATGTCATGAGATGTGGTTTTTTATTTTTTTTGTTTTTTGCATTTTGTCACATTCATACAGTTCTTGTGTTCTTCAGAACACGTGCACCTTTAATGGCACCATCATGTCTTAACAGCAAAGAAAGAAAAAATTTAAAAAGGGAGAAGCGAGGGCAGACAGTCTTGCGGTAGCCACCAACACACACTGCTGGGTTCAATTTTGTCTCGATTGAAATTTTTTTAAATTGTCCTGCAGGTTTGGATTAATTTGAAACAACTTTTACTTAATATATTTTTTTTTCTCTCTCTCCGAGGAGCATTTCCTTGTTTCAGGGTGCGACAGACACAATTGTGTGTGTGTGTTGTGTGTGTGTGTGTATATTGTTGCGAATTCATGGCGTTCGATTCGCGCCAGTGCGATCGCGCCACAGTGAACTCGAATCGCGACCGCCTCGCCCACTCGGTACGGACAATTCAGTCGTGACCCTCCCGGCTAACGCGGGATCCAGTCACGGTGTGGAACCTTTCGCGCCTCACCACACCCAGTCCGCCATTCTAACCCGCGCGCGAATAGGTGGTGAATCGCCGAAAGTCGATAACCTAAAATAACCCGCACGGGTAAACCTACCACGACGGGGTTGTACCTCCCAAGGGCACTTCGGGACACGGGCCGCTTAAGCGACCCGTTCCGATGCTAACGGGATAACCCCCGCAGCCGGTGTTATCGCTCGCCTTAACGGTTCAGATTAATTATCGGGCGATTAGCCGCACGACGAACCCTTTACATTGAAACAAGATGGAGACCCAACGAAGCGAAGGACGCAGCGAACCGGAGAAAGAATTCAACAGAAGCACGTTTAATTCACAGAACAGACACAAATAGCACACATAAAGCAGGGAGTATTCACAGCAACAAATTATAATGAATAAATGCACATGTATCACATAAAGAACAAAGAACGACAAAACGCAACGATGACGCCGAAGCTTTTACAACCGATTACCGACACACGGACCACTGTACACAATTGACTACTTATCAGACCACGGCGCCACACACACCACGTTCACACAAAACCCAAAAGAAAATGGAAGTCGCGACTTCTGAGGTGTTTTGCAGTCCTTGGCGACCGTCCGAACCCCAGTGAGGAAAGCGAGGACGCCGAACAAGAGAAGCGACCAGCGAGGCCGAACAACGGGAGCGAGCAGCGCCGAACCATGGGAAAGCAGCCAGCGCCGAACCAAGGAAATCAACGAACAACCCAGAGCAAATCAACGAAACCGGGTGAGAAAACCTCAAATCCGCCTCCGCCTTTTATACGCCGCGCCCCGCCCCGTCTCGGCTCCACCTTCCTTCGACGGCGCTTCGAGAAGGGGGCGTTCCCTTCTCCGTCCTCCCACCTGCGTTCTTGTGGGGGGCGCAGGCGAAGCCGTTCTGGCGCCGGGCCAAGGAAGGAAATTAGCCAGGAAAACCGCGCGCCCTCGCCTGTGGGGACTTCCCCTTCCCCCCTCCGTTCGACGGTTCCAACGCGGAAACCGTCGTACGTGGACCGCGGAGATGCGTTCATTGGTTGTGGAGGTAGTGGCGAAGATGGTGGTGGTGCGTTGTAGAGGGTCGGCGGTCTGGCCGTTGTTGGAGTGGTGCTTGGTTGCGTTGTTGTGTTGCGATTGAAGTGCTGAGTTGGCGTTCGAAAATAAACAAGAACAGAAAAACGCCTAACTCAAAGTATCGCAGCCCGAATGAATCACATTAATTCCCTCATAAACAATAGGGTTTGGGCCTAATACACATGTACTTCAGAAATTATATCTCACCTACGCAGGACCTGAATGGTGTTAATGCGAATTTCCCACAGCCGTAAACAATATTATTTATATATGTAGTAGTTGTACATGTATATATTGTTACGAATTCAGCGCCGCCGGCGTCGATCGGCCACGTAAACTCGAATCGCCGACCGCCGTCAGCGCCCACCGCGGACGGGCAATTCACAGTCGTGACCCTCTCGGCAACAACGCCGGGACTAGTCACGTGTGGGTCTTTCGACCTCACCCACAATCGTGGCCAATCGGTCACCCGCGCAGGATAGGCGTTGTTCGCCAAACTCGACCTACCCAAGTACCTGCGCGGTAGTTAAACCGGGCGATCGTACCTCGCCGCAGGTCAGCCTAGGACACGAACCGCCCAAGCGGTCCCGTTCCGTCTACAGTGATAAACCGAGCGGTGTTATCGCTGACCTCGACGGACGTGATTATTTACCGGGATTTTCAAACCCCTCCACTAATTATCACGAGGTAGGGTGGCACTTTCAACGAAGATAGGACGCAACGACGCGATACTGTTTCAACACGCACATTATTACACCAACACACACAGACAAGTCATACCAAGCAGAGAAACATGCTTTATGTACAGCCAAACCAAAGGCAAAGAAGACGTTAATTCCGAATAAAGCAATTATTTACAGCACATCACTTGCACAGTTCTACTTACAGGACACGGCGCCACAGCATCCATACAAAAAACCGAAAAGAAAGTAGGGACTTCCCTTTTGGTGGCCGTCGAGTCATCTGCCCACGACGTTAGCGTCGGTCTTGCCCTGGCCCCCGACCTCTCTCGCGGCCGGCGAACCCTCTCCGGCACTCCTCATTCGTACGCTCAGGTCCACCACACAAAACCGGCGCTGCTGCGTCTCCCGTCCCTGCCTCCCTGGACAGGCCGCTCGCTAAAGCCGGAGCGCAGGACCAAGACGAGAGGAAGACAAAGACGAAGACGAGGGCCAAGACGACAAAAGACTCAGCAACGAAGACCCAGGCGACAGACTCCAGAGCAGACGAGCGAGAGAGAGAGAGCCCGCCCGCCCGTGTCGCGTCCTTTATGGAGCGGGGCTCCGCCCGTCGCCTCCGCCCCGTTCTCGGCGTCCACCTCCCTTCGAGCGCGTTTCGAGAAGCCTCTCGAAGGGGGCGCTGCCCTCACTCCGACCGCTCACGCCGCACATCCACCAGATCGGGAGCGAGCCGCCCCACCCCTTCCCTTCACACAAGCGCGGGGAAAATTCAGGCGGAAGAATTTCAGGCGGGAAAAACCCCACAGGCTTCACAAGTGCTTTTGTTCAGCAATCCTGGTGCGTTCTTGGACGGTTTTTTACCGCGCGAAATCGTCGCCACGTAGTCCGTGGAGGATGGCGCTTCGCGAGTGCGGGAAGCTGCTGAAGCGGTGCGTGGTGCTTGTGGTGTTGTTGGTTTGGTGGTTGTTGTGTGTTGTAGTTGTTGGAGGCGTTTGTGGTTGTGGTGGCGATTTGTTGTCTGGGATATTGCGTACCAAAAATAATGATAGGATAAAGAAAAATGCAAACTCAAAGCCGTCGCACCAGCCAGATGAATCACACATATTCCCTCTAAAACAACGGGTGTGGACTAAACTACACCATAACTTCATCGATATATCTAACCTGAGGACCTTTCTGCGTGTATTGCAAATTCCACAGGCCTAACAAATAGTATATGTATATATGTATATAGTATATATATATATATATATATATGTATATGTATGTATATATCGAGGTGTGTTTCAAAAAGTATCCGACCTTTGTTTCATTAAAAAAATACTCGTATCCAGATACAACAAACTTACACTAATCTCCTTTAAAGTAGTCCCTTGGGCGCCACACAACTTCTCCCAACCGGTTCTTGCCACTGTCGGAAGCAGCGCTGGAACGCCTCTTGGGATGGCCGCGCAGCTGGTCCGTCGCATTTCGCATTGATGTCTTTCTCTGGACTGGAAATCTGTCCCTTTCAGTGGGCATTTTCAGCTTGGGGAAAAAAGCCCAGAAGTCACACGGAGCCATGTCGGAAGATAGCGGGCCTGACTAAGCACAGATGTGCTGTGTTGCGCCAGGAAACTCTAATCAAATGTGAAGAATGCGGTGCGTTATCGTGATGGAGCTGCCCAATGACCACTAGCCCACAGTCCGCCTGTTTTGCGGCGCCACAGCGTCACGAAGCGACGCATACCTCTTGGTAGTACTCTTTTGGGTGATGGTTGTGCCGTGTGGTGTCGTACTCGTGATGAACCACGGCCACTGGAGTCAAAGAGACGGTCAGCATGACTTTGACATTGCTGCGGACCTTCCTTGCTTTTATACAAATACAGGGGATGTTGGAAGCTTCCATTGTGATGACTGGAACTTGGTTTCGAGGGTACCCATAACCCAGGTCTCATCGCCAGTATCACTGTGTTGAAGTTGCGGATCGCTGTTCACAGTCTCCAGCATGTCCTGTGCGATTCCAAACGGAGTTGCTTCTGCTCGATCGTTAGCAGCTTTGGCACGAACTTCGCTGAGATTTCTCCTTAAGCCCAAATCCTCAGTCACAATGGAATTGAACGGATCAATGACTGACGCCCCCGCCTCGTCTGCATTCTCTGATAGTGATTCTACGATCCTGCATCAGCAGGGTCCTCACTGGTCAATACGATCTCATTTCGGTGAGTTGAGCGGCTCCTACCAGAAGTTGCTTCCACTTTCACTGATGTGCGACCATCTTTTGAGCGGTTGTACCACTCTTTTATCTGTGCTGGTGCCCGATTGCTTGCGTTCCTGAAGGCCTGTTTTGAATCTTGCGCGATCTTTTCCACTTGGGAATGCGCCAAGCTTTACACAAAAATTTGATGCGTACCGTTGTTCAAATTTTTCGCCATTTGTCAAAAACGAAATCGACGGCCGCTCACTTACACTTGCCTCCACTCATCGGCGGCTCTGTCTGGCGACTTGAGCTTCTGCAGCGGGGAAAATATTCACGCATACGGATAGATCGACCTACATAAGTGCACAAACCACGCCTCCCTAGCCTTCATTTGTTTACACACGAAAAATTAAGGTTGGATACTTTTGAAACACACCTCGTATTATGTAAATATGTATTATGTGTATATAAATATATATAATATATATATTGTTACGAATTTGGAATTTCGATCGGCCACACAACATTCAGGTTCCTTTAGCTCAGATATGTCGATAAGTGCAGTTTCTATAGATAGCTTACCTTCCATTGTTAATGGGCAGAAAATCGATTAATGTGCGCTTGTGATTTAATTTAATAGTTGTTAGGGAGCTATCACAACACAAAGGAAGACGCCCCTCCCCTCTTCTGCGAAAAGAGGAAGAGCCGCTCCCGCCTGATTCCGGTAAAACAACTCCCTCCCACCCGCGTTTGTGGGGCACGGCGGGATGAGTTACGCCTGAGCGGCAGGATGCGGAGGAGGATAAGAAGAGATCCTCTAGTTGGCTCGTGTTGTTTGGGCTGGTTCAGTAAGCTCTTCTCGGCTTGGCTCGGTTGGTTCTCGGGTCTTTGGGGGTTCTTGGTCTCTGTTGAGAGATTGTTTCATCGGAGGGAGTTGTTCGGGTTTGTGTCTCTCTGCCTGGTGGTCGCGAGGAGTGTCGGCCTGGTCAAGGGTTCTCGAGCTGGTTCGACCTGTTCTCTCTGCTTCGTTGCCTGTTCGGCTCGTGGAGCTCTTTGTTCTCCGGCTCGGTTCCCGGCTGGTGCGAACGCCTTGCCTCATCTTGGAGGTGGTTCTCGAGATAGGCGACGCATTTCACGGAAGATCGGCCCCCATCTCACCATACGTTGTTCGGAAAGCGCAATCCCCGACCTGTTGCGGCAAGAGAAGGCATAAGGGATATGGCAATAACTACAATGTCCGTGTCATTAGCTTCAATCGTCAGAGACTTGTATCCCTCGGTGGCTGCATGCCGAACATGTAAGAATATTCGCGTGTCTGCTTCTTCATGTGTACATGGGGCCACTTCCTCTAGGTTAACGCTGGTGTCACTGGTGGTGGTGATGGCATTTTCTCCTTTAG
>CM068968.1:35581112-35595270 GCA_035128595.1 Eptatretus atami
TGAACCAGAATATCACTAAGTTCCTTGACTTTGCAAGAAATTGTGGACTTCGGGTAGCTGGTTCATAGTTTAAGCGCCTACAGGCTCATCGCCGGACTTGGTATTCCAATGCTGGTGGTGTGGCAAAGGAGATTGACCATATGCTCGTTGATGGCCGCTGGAGGACGATTCAGAACTGCAGGGTCTACCGGAGTGCTTAGTTCCTCAATACCGACCACAGGCTTGTTTTAGCAACTCTGAAGTTTCAGTTTCAATCCAGGAGAATGGTACCATCCTAGCCTAGGCTGGATGTTGACAAGCTCAGGGATAAGAGAGTAGCTGAGGAGTTTGCGAATGGGCTGAATGGATATTTGGTGGGGGGTCATTGTGCTGTGGGGAATCCTGAAGAGTTCTCAAATGCCTTCAAGACTACCTTCCTTGATGTTGCCAGCGGATGTCTTGGAACCCACCGTCAGGCGAAGAGGAAATTTCTCTCCCAAGGGACAGCATCTGCTCAAGCACAAGCACCTAGAGCAGTCTGGCTTTACACCAAAGAGGTCAATGATTGACCGTATCTTTGTTCTCCCGGTCCTCACCAAATGCAGATGAGAGTTTCAGCAGGGGCTGCTTGCAGCTTATGTTGATCTCTGCAAAGCATTTGATTCAGTGAATCGGCATGCCCTCTGGAGGATTCTCAGTCTTTGCGGGAAGCCACCAAAGTTGATCATTCTGATTTCTGAAATCTGCTCTGGTACAGAGAGTGCTGTGAGGTGTGGTGGTTCCATCTCCAACTTATTTCCAGTTGTTACTGGAGTTTGTCAGGGGTGTGTACTGGTCCCCACACTCTTCAACACTTCTTGGGAAGTTGTCGGAGAGATCAAGCTGCAGTGCATCGCTTGGGAATGTCAACATCTCTGACCTTGATTTCGTAGATGATCCAGTCATCCTTGCGGAAACGCTGGATGTCCTTGTAGGGGTCCTTGAGGCACTGAATGAAGAATAGGACCCACTGTGCCTACGGGTTTCCTGGATCAAAACAAAGATCCAGGCTTTCAGTGACATCTTGGATGCTGCCATCTTGTCTGTTCCTGTTTGTGGTGAGGATGTTGAGGTCACGGAGAGATTCACTTACCTTGGCAGTGATATTCATGTTTCTGCAGGTCGTGAGCCGGAGGTCAACAGACATCTGTGTTGAGCCTGGGGGAGTCATGGATTCACTGGATCATGGGGTGTCGCTGTCGGTACCTGTGCAGGACGACGCAAGTCCGAGTCTTCAGGTACTTGGTGCATCCAGTCTTGCTCTACGGGTCTGAAACTTGGACTCTGACAAAGGATCTGAGATGAAGACTTAATTCTTTTGGTACCAGCTGTCTTCGGATAATCCTTGGCTATCACTGGTCAGACTGTGTCCAATGAGCGGTTGCTGAGAGAGACTCAAATGAGATTTGTTACCTGCATAGTCTGTACATGTCAGCTACAGCTGTATGGACATGTGGCTTGAATTCCCGACGCTGATCTTGCTTATCAGTTTCTCTCAGAGAGGGAGCCTCGTGAGTGGAGAAGGCCAACGGGACGATGACGTGCCTCGTTGCAGCAGGTTGATCGACATCTCAAGTAGATGGTGATGGGCCAGGCATCTCCCTGGGGGATGGCCAGACAGAGGCCACCTTGAGTACCGATGGAAAATGGACGCAGCAACGCGCTGCTCCGGTGCATGCTCCCATACATCACCTTACCTTGTTTTATGGATTTTGCAAGTTTCGTGTTGTGCAAGACATCTTTCTTGTTTGTTTGTTTGTGTGCAGGATATATCAAAAATTTGTGGACAGATGTGGATGAAATTTGGTGGGCAGGTTGGGTGTGTGACAAGGACAAATTCAATCGATTTTGGTGAAGATACGGCTACGGATACAGATAACTAGAATTTGTAAAGTGATTGTTCTCCATTGAGAGATAGGGCCAATGATATTTCAAAAATTTATTGGGCCTGATATGTTCTGCTAGATCAGTCATTACGTGGTGGAGGTATGCGCTCCAACGAGTGCCCTTCTAGCTTTCCTCTCTGTTTCTTTTTTAAAATGTGCACAAAACCTTGTGTGAGGCCATGGGAGAATGCTCAAGTGCTGTCAAAATTGAAGATAAAATCACCACTGGAAGCAGGTGCAATGTTTCTTATGGCCTGTGACTAGTGGTTATGACTCATTGAGCTGAAAAGCTGTTGACGTCTGAATGAGCCCATTGAGATGGAGCTGATCAGGTAGAAGGAATACCACTGCAGAGGAAACTGCGCTTCTTGCCTGTTCTTCGTTAGCCGAACGACATTCCGCCAGAATGGAGTACAGATGTGACGGAATGTTCACTGTGGAAGCGAGCTGCCACTGCATTTAATGCCAGGCTCATTATCGGGTTTGCTGACCAGATCTCTTCCTGTCTCCCTTTGTATATCTCTCGTCGTGTGATTGAATGGGCCATAAGATTAGAATAATTGAGGAATCTACAGTTCGCTTGGTTCGTTTTGAGGGCGTGTATATCAATGAAGGGTAAGGGGTGATTTTGTTGTTGTTTGTTTATTACATACACATTTGCTTGTTATTAAATATACCTGGTCTCAGGATGGATTACCTTGTTCCGGCTGTTGTTTCGTGGTTTATGGTGGTTGCAAGTTGAAGTTTGGAAAGCCGCTACTCAGACCATGCTCATAACTGTTGCTCGGTCAAATTAGATAGGTCATGGGTGTCTATTGACGCTCCCTTGGGATAATTCTGCGATCCCAATGAGTAATGTAACATGGCAAACAGGCCTGCGAACTCGCTCAGGGTTGTGAACTTAGCTGGCGGTTGCAATCGTTTTGACACGATCTGCGCGGGACTCGAGCCCTGTAATGAAAATGGAGCCATGGATTTTACTATACAGCATATCATTACCTCCACCACCAAAGGTGAAGGAGGTTATGTTTTCACCTCTTTCTGTCTGTCTTTCTGTCTGTCTGTCTGTCTGTGTGTCTGTGTGCAGGATATCTCAAAAAGTTGTGGACGGATCCGGATGAAATTTTGTGGACAGGTTGGGTTACTCTCTACTTTTCTAGTGTTACTAGTGTGTCAAAATAAAAAATAAAAAAGTAGAGATATCATTGGCCCTATCTCTCAATGGAGAACAATCACTTTACAAATTCTAGTATCTGGATCCGTAGCCGTATCTTCACCAAAATCGAATAAATTTGTCCTTGTCACACACCCAACCTGCCCAGCAAGGACAAATTGATTCGATTTTGGTCAAGATCTGAAGCCGGATCTGGATACGAGACTTATTTAATTTTTTAAGTGATTCTTCACCATTGAGAGAGAGGTCCAAAAACGATATAGTATAGTACTATATAGCATGATATTTAAAAAATGTATTGGGCCCGATATGTTCTCGTGGCAGAGGTATGCGCTCTACCGAGTGCCCTTGCTGTATTATATTGTACTAGCAGAAGAGCCCGTGTTAAAAATACGACAGAAAAAAAAAGGAGGCCTTTTATTGCACTGGTTGAAAGAGCTCACAAATGGGAGATTCAATATGGAATGTGTTGAGGTGTTGTGTATGTACATACCACTTCAAGAAAAGTAGAGAGTAAAATGAGTTTAACCAACTTATTGATCTATTCAAAACATTTGATTTGGATAAACTTACCATGGATTAGGTATAGAGATAGTTTTAGGCTTATGAACAAAGTACAGGCTGTCCACAAACCTCGTTCCGGTTTAATTTTTTACCTTATCCGGAATTGGAATTCCAGATAAGGTATTGTCATCATGCACCGTCTGTCCGCCTCCTAATCGCTGGATCGATCCGGCTGAAATTTGGCAGCAACCTTCTACTCCTGATTAACGGGGATTGCAAAGCTCGTTCAGTTGACGTGACTAAATATGTCAAAATGGCCACCTTGGTAAAATTCTTCAAAAATCTTCTCCACACCCACTAGTCAGAATGTGACCAAATTTGGGTTGCAACATTAGGACAGGGTCGTGATGTTAAATTGCGGAGTCATGCCGATCACGTGACCGGAAGTGTGTCAAAATGGTGGACTTTGTAAGTTTTTGGAAAAATCCTGTAAATTCCTTCAAAAATCTTCCTCTCCATACCCACCAGTCAGAATACCACCAAATATGGGTTGCAACATTTGGCCAGGGCCCAGATAAGCTACAGGTCCAGTGGTCCTATTTATTCATTTTATTTAATTTAATTTTTAAATTTTAACCAAACCAAAAGAGGTCATGATGTCATGAGATGTGGTTTTTTTTTGTTTTTTTTGTTTTTTGCATTTTGTCACATTCATACAGTTTCTTGTGTTCTTCAGAACACGTGCACCTTTAATGGCACCATCATGTCTTAACAGCAAAGAAAAAAAAATTTAAAAAGGGAGAAGCGAGGCAGACCAGTCTTGCGGTAGCCACCAACACACACTGCCTGGGTTCAATTTTGTCTCGATTGAAATTTTTTTTAATTGTCCTGCAGGTTTGGATTAATTTGAAACAACTTTTACTTAATATAATTTTTTTTCTCTCTCTCCGAGGAGCATTTCCTTGTTTCAGGGTGCGACAGACACAGATTGGTGTGTGTGTGAATGTTGTGTGTATATATTATATATGTGTATGTATGTACATGTATATATGTTTACGAAATTTCAGCCCGCTGCCGGCCGGGCGATTCGCCACGTAACACGAATCGCACCCCTGCGTCGCCACACGCGGACGGCAATTCAGTCGTGACCTCCTCGGAACAACGCCGGGAGCTAGTCACGGGTGGGTCTTTCGACCTCACCACAATCGTGCCAATCGGTCACCCGCGCAGGATAGGGTTGTTCGCCAAACTCGACCTACTAAGTACCTGCGCGGGTAGTTAACCGGGCGATCGTACCTCGCCGCAGGTCCCTAGGACACGAACCGCCAAGCGGTCCGTTCCGTGCTACAGTGATAACCGAGCGGTGTTATCGCTGACCTCGACGGACGTGATTATTTACAGGGTATGAAACCCCTCCACTAATTATTCCACGAGGTAGGGTGGCACTTTCAACGAAGGAAAGGACGCAACGACGGGATACTGTTCAACACGCACATTTATTACACACAGACAAGTCATAAACCAAGGCAGAGAAACATGCATGTATGTACAGCCAAACAAAGGCAAAGAAGAGTTAATTCCGAATAAAGCATTATTTACAGCACAGTCACTTGCACAGTTCTACTTACAGGACACGGCGCACAGCACCATACAAAAACCCGAAAAGAAAGTAGGGACTTCCTTGGTGGCCGTCGAGTCCTCCTCCCACGACCGTTAGCGTGGTCGCGCCTGGCCCCGACCTCTCTCGCGCCGGCGAACCCTCTCCGGCACTCTCATTCGGACTCGCGCAGGTCCAACACAACCGGCGCTGCTGCGTCTCCCGTCCGTGCTCCATGGACAGGCCGCTCGCTAAGCCGCGAGCGCAGGACCAAGACGACAGGAAGACAAGACGAAGACGAGGGCCAAGACGACAAAAGACTCAGCAACGAAGACCCAGGCGACAGACTCCAAGAGCAGACGAGCGAAGAGAGAGAGCGCCCCCGCCGTGTCCGTCCTTTATGGAGCGGGGCTCCGCCTTCGCAGCCGGGCTCCGCCGTCGCTCCGCCCCGTTCTCGGCTCCACCTCCCTTCGAGGCGTTTCGAGAAGCCTTCGAAAGGGGGCGTGCCCTCACTCCGACCGCCTCACGCCGCGCATCCACCAATCGGGAGCGAGCCGCCCCACCTCCTTCACACAAGCGCGGGGAAAATTCAGGCGGAAGAATTCAGGCGGGAAAAACCCACAGGCTTCACAAGTGCTTTTGTTGCAGCAACCTGCGTGCGTTCTTGGACGGTTTTTTCGCGGAAATCGTCGCCGCGTGGTCGTGGAGGATGGCGTTCGGAGTGCGGGAAGTGGTGAAGACGGTGTGGGTGTATGTGTAAGGTGGTGTTGTTGGTTTGGTGTTGTTGTGTGTTGTAGTTGTTTGGGGGCGTTGATGGTGGTGGCGATTTGGTTGTTGGGGATGATTGGTCCAAAATAATGATAGATAAAGAAAAATGGCGAACTCAAAGCGTCGCAGCCCAGATGAATCACACATATTCCCTCTAAACAACGGGTGTGGACTAACTACACATGAACTTATCGATATATCTAACCTGAGGACCTTTCTGGTGTATTGCAAATTTCCACAGCCGTACAATATGTATATGTATATGTATATATATATATATATATTATATAATATTATATATGTATATGTATGTATATACGAGGTGTGTTCAAAAAGTATCCGACCTTTGTTCATTAAAAAATACTCGTATCCAGATACAACAAACTTACACTAATCTCCTTTAAAGTAGTCCCCTTGGGCTGCCACACACTTCTCCCAACGGTTCTGCCACTGTCGGAAGCAGCGCTGGAACGCCTCTTTTGGGATGGCGCGCAGCTGGTCCGTCACATTCCGCATGATGTCTTCTCTGGACTGAAATCTGTCCCTTTCAGGGGCATTTTCAGCTTGGGGGAAAAGCCAGAAGTCACACGGAGCCATGTCGGGAGAGTAGGGAGCCTGACGAAGCACAGATGTGTTGTGTTTGGCCAGGAAACTATCAAATGTGAAGAATGGGCGGGTGCGTTATCGTGATGGAGCTGCCAATTGACCGCTGCCACAGGTCCGGCCGTTTGCGGCGCACAGCGTCACGAAGGCGACGCAGTACCTCTTGGTAGTACTCTTGGTGATGGTTGTGCCGTGTGGTGCGTACTCGTGATGAACCACGCCACTGGAGTCAAAGAAGACGGTCAGCATGACTTTGACATTGCTGCGGACCTTCCTTTTTTTTGGCCTCGGGGATGTTGGAAGCTTCCATTGTGATGATGGAACTTGGTTTCTGGGTCGTACCCATAAACCCAGGTCTCATCGCCAGTGATCACTGTGTTGAAGTTGGGATCGCTGTTCACAGTCTCCAGCATGTCCTGTGCGATCTCCAAACGGAGTTGCTTCTGCTCGATCGTTAGCAGCTTTGGCACGAACTTCGCTGAGATTCTCCTTAAGCCCAAATCCTCAGTCACAATGGAATGAACGGATCCAATGCTACGCCGACCCGCTCGTCTGCAATTCTCTGATAGTGATTTACGATCCTGCATCAGCAGGGTCCTCACTTGGTCAATGACGATCTCATTTCGGGATGTTGAGGGCCTACCAGAACGTGCTTCACTTTCCACTGATGTGCGACCATCTTTGAAGCGGTTGTACCACTCTTTTATCTGTGTGGTGCCCATTGCTTCGTTCCCGAAGGCCTGTTGAATCTTGCGGAAATATTACACTATGGATCCGGTTTTACATGCACAAATTTGATTCGCAGATCTTGTTTCATTTCTTATGTTTGGGTAATCTTTTTATTGTTAGCTTTGTTGATTGTTTTTTGATTTCATTTACTTCGTTGTCGTGTTTTGGTGGTTTGTTTATTATGGAGTTTGTGGTAAGGTAGTTTTTTTTGTAGCTTGTATGTGCAGCGGATTGTTCTCTTTTTAACAAAAATCTTTATATGTATCGTGGCCCTGTTTTTTATGTGTACTTCTTCTTGCAAACATGGCTTTGTTGTATTCACCATTTGATCTGTGTGGCGGTGGTGTGCGTGGGCTTCGGTCTTTTTGGTGGGGGTGGTCGGTTGAGGGAGGTGGTTTTGCTGGTTTTGTACGTGTTTTGTTGGTGCGTTTTGCTGTTCGTCTTGTGTCTTCACGCATTTTGTCTTATCCTTATTGGGATTCCTTCTCATTATTTCTGTTTGCTCAGTTTTTCGACTCCATCTCATTCCCTCCATACATCGAACCGCGGGAATTGTCTGGCTCATGGTTTGCATTCACACCTGCTCAGTGTCGTATTCTCTGTATGGGCTTCTGATGTACAGTTTTTCTCAACGTCACGGGTTTATTTATTTTGTATCATTTATTTGAATCTTGTCATTTCCACTTGGGAATCGCCAAGCTTTACACAAAATTTGATGCAGTAGCGTTGTTCAAATTTTTCCGCCATTTTGTCAAAAACGAAAATCCGACGGCGCTCACTTACACTTCCTCACTCATCGGCGGTCTGTCGGCGACTGACAGCTTCTGCAGGCGGGAAAATATCACGCATACGGATTAGGATCGCCTACATAAGTGCACCAAACCACGCCTCCCTAGCTTCATTTGTTTACACACGAAAAATTAAGGTTGGATACTTTTTGAACACACCTCGTATATGTATATGTATTTATGTGTATATATATATATATATATTGTTACGAATTTGGAATTCGATCGCACACAACATTCAGGTTCCTTTAGCTCAGATATGTCGATAAGTGCGTTCTATAGATAGCTTACCTTCCATTGTTTAATGGGCAGAAATCGATTAAGTGCGCTGTGATTTAATTTAATAGTTAGGGAGCTATCACAACACAAAGGAAGACGCCCCTCCCCTCTTCTGCGAAAAGGAGGAAGAGCCCTCCCGTCCCTTGATTCCGTAAACAACTCCCTCCCACCCGCGTTTGTGTGGCACGGGGATGAGTACGCCTGGAGCGGGGGATGGGCGGAGGAGGATAAGGAAGAGATCCTCTAGTTGGCTCGTGTGTTTGGGCTGGTTCAGTAAGCTTCTTGCTCGGCTTGGCTCGGGTTGGTTCTGGGTCTTGGGGGGTTCTTGGTTCTTGTTGGAGAGTTGTTCATCGGAGGAGTTGGTTCGGTTGTCGTGGTTCTTCTTCTGCCTGGTGGTCGAGGAGTGTCGGCCTGGTTCAAGGGTGCTCGAGCTGGTTCGAGCCTGTTGCTCTGCTTCGTGGCCTGGTTCGGCTCGTGGAGCTCTTTTTCTCCGGCTCGGTTCCCGGCTTGGTGCGACTCCTTGGCCTCATCTTGGAGGTGGTTCTTCGAGATAGCGACGCATCGACGGGAAGGATCGGCCCCTCATCTCACCATCACGTGTTCGGAAGCGCGAGAGGATTCGCTGGAGCTCGGGAAGGATCGCGGCTCATGGCGATTGGATCCAGCTCGCTCTCGCTGGAGCCGGGTCCGAGCAGCTTGAAGACCACACGAGGTGGAGAGGTTCGAGATAGGTTCTGGGTTTCAGCTCATCTGTCCTCTGAGTTGAAGTCCTTAGTAAAGGCATCAGCCACCATTTCTTGTGTGTGTGTGTGTGTGTGTGTGTGTGTGTGTGTGTGTGTGGTTTTGCCGTGGCCCGTCTAACAAGTAGGAAACTGTTAAGTGCTTTGTGTGCTGTAAATGATTGCATTGCATTTCGTATAGTCGGTATAGTTCTGCTCTTACGTGCTTCCCCAGTTCCCCATTATATTAATAAATACCCCAATTGTTAAATGTTTTCAGCTCGTCGCGTCGATTCTTTCATTGACTGAGCATTTCGTGTGTTGGTAGTTAGAAAGCCGTTGGTTTGCCGTAAAAGGGGGACATTCGGACCGACGGTTCTCGGCGATTAAGCCGCTTGGAATCACACACGGGACAGGCTCGCTTAAGCGGCTTGTTTCGTACGAGTTCCGTCGAGGGTGCTGGAGGTCGGTGGATCGCCACGTGGTCTCTAAGTATTTTGAAGAATTGGCAAATAACCCTGTACCACGTGGTGGAAAAATGACCCTTCACGGTTCTTGCACAAGGACCCGTCGGCTTCGGAGTTATCCGGGCGGCGATCTATATTCCGGGCGATCGGTCGGGCCGACTCGACTTGCGGCTCCATCAGAGCGGTCGGCTCGCGGCCGACCCCCGGCACCGTAACAATATGTATGTATATAATATAAATGTGTATGTATGTATTAATATACATACATATATACAACATACATACATACATGCATATATATTGTTGTGGGGCCGAGTTTCGGTGGCGAGCACCACCGCTAGGTGGAGCAGTAGAGTCTGCTCCACCGAACACCGGAATGTAGATCGTGCTTCTCGGAGAACTCCGAAAGGCACGGGTCCCTTGCAGGACCGTGAATCGCCAATAATTTGGCTGCGTGGAATAGGGTTAATTGCCAATTTCAATATACCTAAGTATCCACGCGGCAAAGCTAACGGGGAATTCACACCCTCGGCAGGTTCTCGAGCGGAACGAGCTGTTATCGTGCTCGAACCGTGCGTAACCGAGCAGATGGTTACCAGACCCGTCGGTCCAAATGCACAATTTCAATTTCCCAACACGCACCGTGCTAAGCCAATGAAAGAAGCACAGAAACGAGCTGATACATTCAACAAAATGGTATTTATTAACAATAGGGGAAGGGAACACACAAAGAGCAGAGCTATCACGACTATAAAAGAATGGAAATTTATACACAAGCACTTATACAGTTCTACTTGAAGACGAGCACACACACACACACACACACACACACACACACACACACAACCACACACACACCCTTTGGGTCTTTATTGAAGGTTTCCAGCTCGAGGACAGGTGAGCTGGAGACCAGAGCCTGTGCTTGGACCTGTCCACCTCGCGTGGTCTTCGACGATCCGGCTCGGCGGACTCGAACCGCAACACGATGCCGCTCCAAGCACCAGGTACCGCACTCTCCAACCGGCCACGCACCAATCGACCAAGACCGAGGAGAAGATCAGAGTCGACGATGATGCAGGCTCGACGGGACTCGAACCCGCAACACTATGATGATTACCACGACCCTCACGACCACGACCCTGCTTCACCCAGCCTGGCGTTCCTTTTTATTCCTTTTTCCTCCGGGGTGAGCAAATTGCCGTCTTTGGCGATGTCCACTCTCGTTGGACAGGGCGTCGTGGGAAAGTCGCTCTCTGTGGCAATCTCAATCCCATTGGCTGGGGTGCCGTGGGAAAGTCGCTCTCTGTGGCAATCTCAATCCCATTGGCTGAGGTGCCGTGGGAAAGTCGCTCTCTGTGGCGTGATTGGACAAGGGGCACGTCCCTGCCTTCCTGTGCGGAGTCCCGGTCTGAGGCGATGGAAATCTCCGCCCACGTACGTGGCCGAATGCACGTGGGCTATGGCGTCGGTATGTGAAGTGAAGTGAAGGAGATGTGTTGTAAACGAAACTCCGCAGCGCACACATGTAATTCCTGTTAGACACAGATAGGGGGCCCTAACTATAAGCGCACACTTACCGATATAACTCTTCTATAAGGACCTGAATGTTGTGTGCTCATGGCTGCCAGATTCGTAACAATATATATTTTAAAACACACACTGATTTTTAACTTTTATTCGAGAACCTTAAATAATTCCCCTACATTAAATACCATGTCAGTTAAGAAGCTAATATTTTGCGTAAATGTAGCCTGACGTTACAAAAAGACATAACATGATCCACACAATTGATTACCTTCAATGAAGTGCTAAAAGTGTCCACCACCATGTTGCAGGCACAAATTGATTCTTTGCAGCATGCTCTCGAGCACAAAGTGTGCAGCATTTCTTGGGGAATATTGCTGATTGCATCACTGATTATTGCTTTTAATTCATTAAGAGTGTGTAGATTTGTGGCGTATACTATATCCTTCAAATATCTCCACAAAAAAAATCTGGGGATCGGGGTGGCCGTCATGATTTGGACACTACACGATCACCAAAGAGTAGCCTAAGTTTGTTCATGCTGCATTGATTGTGAAGTGACTTTGGTACCATCTTGCTGAAACCGTCCTTGGTTGATTTCATCTTCTGTAAGGTGCCCAAGAATCTCATGGATTATGTTGATGTAACGTTCTGAGTTTACTGTTTCTGAGAAGAAAATTGGGCCAATAATTCATTGCTGACTTACAGCACACCAAACACCAATTTTTTGCAGAATGCAATGACCTTTCATGCATTCCATCAGGTTGTTCACTTAGCCGTAAATGTGATTCGTGATACGTGATACCTCTCAGGATCATGTCATTGGTGGTGTTTGGTCGACAGTACTTGTCGCAAGCGTGGTTATGGCGAGGCAGAGGGGACATGCATATGCCCACATGCTTTTCTTCTAATTGTGTAAAACACTTCTGTGAGCATTGGAGACAAAAAAAAATCCCACGATGCCACATTTACAGTTTTTTTGATTACATGTTCCCTCCTTCTCTACCCCCAGCTTGGGTGCGACCATCCCTGCAGCAACTCCACAGGAATCTGCAAGCCCCCCACCAAAGGTGAGTGTGTGAGCGTGTTTGTGCGTGTGTAAGTTTCGTCAGTTGCAGAGTTGCAGTGTTGCATGGTGCAAGTTGTGGAGGAGGGGAGGAGGATATGTGGCTGTGTGAAATTGGTTTGGATCCACACACATATTGTCATTTCCATGATGTGTGCAAACCTTCGCTCACCTGCCCTGTGTGTGTCAGGGTGGGGGGTGGGGGGGGGTGCCTTTCCCCAGATAACCGATCGGTGATTGGCTGAATTTGAAGCCGTGTGTGGGGAAATAAAATTCCGTCCTCTCCCAATGGCTGCCTACTATTCTATCAGCCGGATGGGAAGAGGAGACATCCCGACGATATTTATTTAATAATAATAGATTGTCAATTAAACCTAGCAGAGCAATGTTAACAAGAACGGCACTCAGGAGAGTGCATACCTCCACCAGGCTGAACAGTTTACGTTCTGCAGCCGATTGATAGGCCGGATCTGCATCCGTACCTGAACCAAAATCTCATCCGCTTGTTCTTGTCAATGACCAAACTCATCCACCAAGTTTTGTCCAAATCAGTCCACAAACGTTTTGAAATATGCATGCTATATGTATATACTAGCAAATACCACCCGTTGCTTCGCTGACGGGCGTACTAAAGGGGTGGGGGGTAGAAAGGGAGGGGGGAGAGTGAGGAGGTGGAGGGGATAGAGAGAGGAGGGAGGGAGAGTGAAGAGTGGTGGGGGAAGGGAAGGAGAACATGCGGTGAAGCGTTAATTACAATTCATACTGTCTCATCAAAATGATTCTGCATCGAATAACAGTGGTTTCTATAATTTGTTTCCATCTTCACTGTTATTGTATGCAGAATCATTGTGATGAGACAGTATGAGTGGTAATTAACGCTCCACCGCACGTCTGCCTTCCCTTCCCCACCCCTCCTCACTCCCTCTCCCTCCTCTCTTTCTCCTCCCTTTTACTATTCCCGTCAGTGAAGTGACGGGTGGTATTTGCTTGTATAGAATGTAGGATAGCTATAGATAGATGGATAGTCAAATGTAGTAATCTAACTCTGTGGTAGCCATTTTGGATTTATGCAGTGAAAAAGCGAATTTTGCCTGTGTAGTTTATTTTATTTTCCCCCTTGACTTTTAGTATGTTATTCTGGAGACATTTCTGATAAATCCAAAGGGAAACCACATGTTTGAATTTGTGATGAGTTTAGCTGTAGTTTACCCTCGATTGACTGTACTCTACTGCCGTAAGCCTGGCAACAACGAAGGAGGGGTCGGGATAGATGGGGCTTGCAAGTGAATAAATGTATGTGAAGCCAGAGCAGCAGAACGTTATCAGTGTCAATGGCATATTTGCCATTGCTGGCAGCCTACGGACGGACATGGCAATCTAGTACGGGATTGCGATATTGTTATGGGGCCGGGTCTCGGTGGCGAGCACGACCGCTAGATGGAGCAGTAGAGTTGGCTCCACCGAACACCCGGAATTTAGGTCGTACCTTTCAGATAAATCCGAAAGGTCACGGGTCCCTTATCGGACCGAAGATCGCCAACAGGTCGACCACATGGGATAGCGTCAATTGCCAATTTCAATATACCTAAATACCCACGTCGTCCAAACTACCAGGGAAATTCACCCTCGGCAGGATCTGCGTGATCAGGGCCGTTACCGAGTCGGATCCGAGGCGTACCTCGAGCAGAGAGTACCAGAATCCTGCCGGGCCGATTGCACGATTACGGCAGCAATGAGGCCTCCTAATTCCCGTTCGCAGCACGGCAAACCAATGATAGAAAGGACAAGGATGAGCTGGGACATTCAACAAGAGGGGAATTTATTAACAATAGTCGGGGGACGAGGGGAGCACGTAAGGGAAGAGTTATCCGAATAAGCAAGGCAAATAATGTACAACAAAAAGCACTTAAGTTCTACTTATCAGACGGGGGCCCACGGACACACACACATACCCAGAAATGGACCCCGTCGTGTCTTCATTGAAGGCTTCCAGCTCGAGGAAAGGGTGAGCTGGAGACCAGAGCTATCTTGGACCT
>CM068968.1:35601785-35614627 GCA_035128595.1 Eptatretus atami
TGGTATTGTGTATACTCGAGCACTGCATGGGATATCATGTTCTATGAACTCTTTAGTTAACAATGTCTTGTATTTTGGGCTATGACATCTCCATTTGCTTCCAAGGTCTTTATTTATTCCAGTCTCTGGATGACGTGTCATTCTGATGGGCAGGGTTCAATCCAAATTTCCATGTGATTGTTGTTGTTGTTGTATGGCCCTCCCTCCTTTCAAATCTCAACCATCCATCACCCATCCTTCACGGGCATTAGCTGCGACTTCTTAACGTGTTAGTTGGTGAAAAGCTTCTTGTGCTCAAGTTGCTCTTTAATGGTTTTCCTTGGCAAGCAATCTTCACCGTACTGTGCAGCCAATACTCTAAACGTTAATGGGTTTGATATTTTTACTGACCAGGAATTTCCTCCTGCACCGATCCACCTTGTTACCTCACTTGCCATCATATTTATTGTTCAGCACATGGCATTTAAAGTGTGGCAGGCGTGATTTGTACATTATTGGTTACCGGCGCTATAAAGACCTATTCCCTCAACTTGATGATCTGCATTGCACTACGATTCCACGGTCAATGTTAAGTTTGGAGCACTCTCGTAGAACATGGCAAGAGTTCCGAGTTACACCGTTGAAATGCTCACAGAAATGTATGTTGTGCAGGTTGTTGGGCCATTGGGAGGAAGCTGGGAAAGATCTTTCGATTGCCTGCCGATTGGATTTTGATGACGAGTCGAGCAAGGTGCTGAAAGAAATCCAGCCAAAGGTGTGTCCTCCACGGCAGCAATCGTGCCGGACGTGCACTGTGACGGTATTGAAAGACTTGATAAGTGTCAAAATATGGTACTTGCAGTCATGGGGAGGTGAGGGTTTGTCAATGCGATACATTTGGGAGTACATGTCTCTCATGGACTTTACTTTGATTTGTCTTCACGAATGAATATCTTCTTCTCGATTTCCACTTTTATCCCTTTAAAGTTGCTCAATAAGCTGAGGATTTATTTATTTCTCTTCATTTATTTTCATGACCTGACAATTATTGACTGGAGTTTATTACCTTGGTCACCGGCGATGTCGGAGGTGGACGCAGGTTATGTTTTCACCCCCGTCTGTCTGTCTGTCTTTGTTTGTTTGTCTGTGAGCAGGATATCTCAAAAAGTTATGGATGGATTCGGATGAAATTTGGTGGGCAGGTTGGGTGTGTGACAACAATGAACTGATTAGATTTTGGTGAAGATCTGGATCTGGCTTCTAGAATTTTAAAAAGTGATTCTTCACCATTGAGAGATGAGGCAAAAAAAACTATATATAGCACGAAGTCTCAAAAAGTTGTGGTGGATTTCGATACAACTTGGTGGACAGGTTGGGTGTGTGACAAGGAAGAAGCGATTCAATGTTGAAGATCCGAATCCAGATACGCTAATTTTTAAAGTGATTCTTCACCATTGAGAGATGGGGCTAAACTAATATATAGCACGATGTGTGAAAAAGTTGTGGACAGATTCGGACGAAACTTGGTGGACACGTTGGGTGTGTGATGAAGAATTGATTCGATGTTTGGTGAAGATACGAGAATTATTTAATTTTTCAAGTGATTCTTCACCATTGAGAGATTGAGTCAAAAACGACACGTGGCATGATATGTTCTCATGAATCAGGCATTATGTGGCGGAGGTCTATGCTCTACCGAGTGCCCTTCTAGTTGAATTATATTTAACCTCCGCCATCGAAGATGGACGGAGGTTACTGTTTTCACCCCTGTCTGTTTGTTTGTTTGTGAACAGTATTACGGAAAAACTCCTCTACGGATTTCGACGAAACTTGGTGGGGGATTAGGTATGGTCGAAGGATCATCCATTAGATTTTGGACTGGTCCAAAGTCCAATATGGCGGCCATTTTGAAAAGATATTTGAATTTTTGTTTTTGCATTTCTCCATGTTTTAAGTGATTTCCAACCAAAAAAAATAAAAATTGTTGGAGAAAAAAAAGAAAAAACTTAGAAAATTTTGCAACTTTTTTTTCAACAAAATTTCGATTTTTTTTTTTGCATTTCTACTGTTATAAGTGATTTCCAACAAAAAAACATGCCAAATTATAATTGCGGCTGATTTTGGAACTTCAGTGGGATATACCCACGTAAAATCAATTTCTGTCTCAAGGAATTAGTTATGACGAATGAATTGAGTATGTAAAAGGGAAAGTTGCAAACTATAACTCTGAGCACTGTTGACGTCAAATTGAATGAATAGGATATCAGGTTCCACTTGAGTGACCCAGCAGTATTGGCGGCGGAGGTTTTGCACTCTACCGAGTGCTCCCCCTCTAGTTTTGTC
Source organism: Eptatretus atami (assembly GCA_035128595.1). Classification (NCBI taxonomy): domain Eukaryota; kingdom Metazoa; phylum Chordata; class Myxini; order Myxiniformes; family Myxinidae; genus Eptatretus; species Eptatretus atami. Next base: position 35,604,108 of record CM068968.1, read on the forward strand.
TGTTAAACAAGGAAATCAAAATAATGTGCACTTGGTTGAATCTTTAATCTTCAGTTGGAGTTGGATGTGTGCATCCAGTGGCAAAAAGATCTGATAAACGGCAGAATGGGGGAGGGTAGCATTTCCTTTTTATTGCAGTCCATTGTAAAAATCACTTATTGAAAGTTTCCAGAACACAAAATACGAATTGGCTTTCCGTTTCAAACATCTGTATACTTATGGTTCCTGTATTTGAGTCGGTAATTTATTTTGTAACATTCCACTGTTTTGTTGAATATTTACTTACAAAAAAAAAAGATTAAATGTTTGAACACAGATTGTCAAAATGATATCTATTTTACTTGCTCCTTTAATTATATATCTGTGGAATCAAACTTTTAGCACACTCATTACAATGCTAAATATTCTGTCCATCCTCTGTCACCACCGGTTGCACCGAGTTGACGCTTCATTCTTGTTTATGAAAATGAATGTAACCTCAGCTTGAACACACATTTGATCAATTTGATTGTAGCACCATGAACCAGCCAGCGTTGACCGCTTCAGAACTCGGGTGTCGTGCGAACGTGGCCGAGTTAAAAGCACAATAGGAACTTTGCTACTCAGTGCAAAAAGCATGTTGCGACGATGCTTCGGGTTAAATATCCCGAGCAATTAATCTGCCAATCTTTCAAAAAATGAAAACTGCTTGTTTCTTGCTCTCTTCTTTCCCCATAAATACAGGACATTTAGTCCTTAACTTGCCCACTGCTTCTCCCACCCAACTCGCCACGTCAATATTCGTGAAGAAGGTTCAAACAGATAAAGCCGTGATTTTAAGCAGAAGCAGATCAAAGTGAGTTAGTCCCCGCCACCAATCCTCCCCCTCCCCGCTTCCCTCCCAACCCTAGTGATGGCAATTTACTCAGCGCTTTATGAATAAGTTGCTTTTGAGAATAAACACGTTTTTCTAAGATGTCAGTGCAAGGTCCCATGCTATGGCTTTGTAAGTTTCACTTTGCAGGTATCTAACACTCATTAGTTTTGGGTTGTTTGCTCTTGCTTAATATTTCCAGTTTGTCCTCTTTGGTGTTTTGGTGAAATAGTATTCTGATTTGGTTCTTTTCTTTGACGAGTTTGTTTGTTTGTTTATTTTTTTTAATGCCTCTGCATGTGAAAGCACTGGAGGCGCTACATTTACGGGCTGTCCGTTTGGCCATGCGTCAGTCGTGTGTGAAGCGAATTTTCGTTACCATGATACCTTGTAAACTTTTGAAGGGATTTTGACCAAACTTAGTACAAATATGTACTATGATACAAAGATGAACTGATTCGATTTTGGGTATAAAAGGTCAAAGTTATGAGGTCATTTGACTTTTAATTGACAATCTTTGTTACCCCATTAACTTGTGAACCACTGAAGGGATTCTAACCACACTTGGCGCAAGTATGGACCGCGATGCAAATAGAAACATGAACCGATTCAATTTTAGTTGCAATGGCTCAAAGGTCGAAGGTCATTATTTTGCCCTTTGTGAGTTGCAGACCATAATTCAAGTTTGAAGCATGTGACGATCTTTCTCTAGTGCTCTCTCGTGACCTTTAATTGAGATCAAACGTAACGGGTGATGCCATCTAACCTGGGTGGAGGCATATCCATCGACGCATTCGTGGCAAATCCTATTTTATATATTTATATATATTTTTTTGCGGTTTGCTCATTTACGTTGATGGAGGCTTTCATCCTGCGGTGAACCTAATAATTGGTTAATCAAGTCGAGGTCATGTATGATGGAGTATTATAAAGTGCATTTACTGGTAACTCTGCTTGTTGGTATGCCGTGTTGTGTGGTTGTGCTGTCCGTATTTCCTTGGTTTTCATGACCGATGTCGGTGATTACGAGCATGCAATTTGTAGCCATTGGTGTATTGTTAGTCATATGCTATGCAAATACAATTTCTTTGTGCAACTTATTGCTTGTGAATAATTTTAGCTGAATGTGCATGTGTGTGGATTCAGATTTTAGCTGGATGGATGCGCACGTATGAATGGATGGATTCAGGACCAAATTATTGTGTGCTTCACATGTTTTTGTTGAATGACAGTATGGGGTGAAATGTATAAACTGATTCGACCTGCACTACATGATCTTTTTTAAAATTATTTTGTGGACTGTTTTGGCTTTTTTGACTGGTATGAGGTTAGTAGTACCATAAACGAATAAAAAGGAGCGAACCTTGCATCATTTCTCCCCTAAAACGACGACGCACATGCTTTAAATACGTTTCTTTTCTTTTTTTAATATATTTATATATGCCCAATCTTGGGCTCTCGTAGGTCTGAATTATATTCGTCATTTTTAGCAAAAAGCTTTTTGTATGCTGGCAAGACGATGTTCAAATAAATTTTTGTCAAAGCTGAATTTTTTTTTTTTCACCTTCAGCCCAATTTCTTCGACGTATTGTCGGTAATAATTTGAGGTTGCCAAACAAACAAACAGCTTAAAAGGTCCCAAAATGATTCCCAGCCATAGGGGAAAAGTTACGGACATTTTGGGGGAACTGTTTGGGGTTTGAGCTGAAAATGACGATGGACATGCAACTACCCGCCGGATGGTTTGGATGATTAACTTCCTTCAAAGGTCACAGGAAACTCTTCCAGATGGGGTGCTAGCATTGACTCCGAGTCTTGGGCTTCCCCGACCTTTCTATCAGCTTTTCGTGTCCTGTTGGAAAAGCCGGCGTGAAGTGGGGCTGAGATTAGGGAGGGTTGACCATGGCTGGGTGCCGTGGTCTTGTGCCATCCTATGGCTTGTGACCCTTGGTAGCTTTGCATGAAACTGTGGAGCAGGTCTGGCCAAACCGAGCCCGATGAGCGATGTTTCCCACAGATGTTAGCAGGCCCGGGAGCTCGTAAGCGATGGCCCGCTCCATCTTGTCGAGCAAGCATCCTCCCGTGTAGCCACAGTGGTGGGAAAGCGTGCGGAATTGGCTGATTGGGTTCAGAGCAAAGAACTCGTAATATGCAGCTGGTTCAGGCAGGTCAAACTTGCTGATGTTGTTATGAGACAGTACGGCCTTGTAAATCCCAAACTTCTCCGGATTGTCTACAATCTCTGTGAAGACTTCGTCTGGATCGCTGAAGAATGAACTTTTGGCATGGAAGGTCTGCACGTAACGATCCACCACGAGAGCATGGATGCGCACGCGAATTGCATGCTGTCTGATGAATGCAATCTTGTTCTCCATGCGATTAGCGATTACCTGCCGCAAGTCATCGAGCAACGATGTCTCCTCCATGAGGAAGAGGCGACTGTTGGTGTTGACGCGGAATGCGCGGGGCCAAAAGGAACTGACGTAGACACGTGGTGGTTCGGTAACGTTGATGAGAGGGGCGAGGCTCCAAAACAGCGCACCGTAAACTCTCATGAGCTCCTGTGTGGACAGGCTGTCGGCCTTGTTCAGGACGATGCGGATCTGTGATTCACGACCCTTCAATTGTCGGAACAGCATCTCCAGCTCGAGTCCCACGTCTAACTTTGTTGGGTCAAAGGCCACCAGTATGAGGTCAGCACGATCGATGAACCACTGGCACACATCGTTGAATGGGTAACCTGGGGGGCACAAGATTGAGAAAGTGAGAAATGGAGTTATTTTTGTGTTTCTTGTGATGCAGATAAATGTTTTGTACATTGTCTTTTCCAACAAACTTTGAAATTTGTTAATTAGATTTGGGGTGGCCATACCGCGCTGCTGTTGCTTGCGGTTCTCAATGATGCCTGGTGTGTCAACAAGCGTGATCCGTTCAAGCAGCCGGTGTGGGATTTCATACCCGGAAAAACGTTCCAGAAAGTTTTGTCCAAACTTCTCAAGTGACGCAAAGGTGCGTGCACCTTCAGTTGCCATGACTATTCCCTCCAGGTGCTTCATCTTGGGTCCATGCCGAATGACTGTGAATTCCGATGTCGTCGGCTCGGCACCTGTCGGAATCGAAGCGGACTGTTAAAATTGCTTGTTGACCTTTTAGTCTTCGTGATTTTTGGAGAGGATGGATGGATGCATACATACATACATACATACATACATACTCGTGCAAAGACCATGTGCATCCATGGTCCATGCTGATCATTTTCAATTTCCAAGTGCTACAAGTGCAGAATTCATTGGTATGAAAGAGTTAAGCTCCTAACTTGCGAAGCTGGATACCAATCTGTATTTGGAAATGCCACCATCGCCATTGCTATGTCAGCACCATTTTTATCTTGGGCATCCCCGGCTGTCATTTCGTTTCAGCAAACGCTTGTTTAGGTAATGTGAGAATGGTTTGTGGTGCAGGCCTTAAATGAGTACTTCACTTCCCCATGGATGTTGGAGTCAAAAACTAAGTGATCATAAACTTCATGATTTGGATGTTCTGGCTGGTGTAAGCATGTGACAGGTGACTTATTTGGCTCGCTCGTGACACTAGGAAGTTTCCGACCCCCTGTGAGGTATGGATAGCATGGATGTGGAAACTCAGTTGTTATTATTAACTCAAGGTCACTTGTTTGAAGCTGGAAAGTGGTGTATTTTAGCTCGATTCTGGCTGAAACCTACCTGTGTACAACTGGTAATGTTTGTCGTCAAGGTCTAGGAGGTAGTTTATCATCGTTGATTTGCCCACACTCCAGGGGCCAAGGAACAACACCATAGGTTTGGACATTATCTCGTTCTCTGAAAGGCAGACGGGGATGGCAGAACGGGAGGGTTATTATACACACCTGGCCGAAGGTTGGAAGGACCCTCGGCTTGAATCTCAAAGAACCGTCAATCCCAACGGCGGCAACAGTTGCATGCACAGTGAAGCAAGCAGCTTATTCTTCTTGCAAGTGACAAATTGCAGCTCAACAGTCAAAGTCTAAGTTGGACAAGCAAGTCACAGCACTGTCTGTTGTTAGGCGGATTGCCCTAAATCCTTCATCAAATTTGCACTCATTCATGATGAGCATCACCCAAGGAAAATGCAAGCAGCTCTTGAATCGCAATTCGAAAAAGAAACTTTGATGCTCCAGGTTAGAGGTCTGAAAACGAGCCAAAATACTTGCAGTTTATAAGGAGAGTTAATCATGTCGACATTATTTGGCCGGATATTTAAAAAACAAAAATAAACATTTTATTATTATTATTGTTATTATATAATAAAATGTTGGTATCTGTTAAAAATAAATGGTTGTGGATTTGAATGGCTATTTATTTATTTATTTAGTTGCCTTTTCCACCTTGGGTGAATGCATCTTTCAGAGCTGCTGTAAAAAGGTCTAGCCAATGGTCTAATCGGACATTTTCGCTGTAGTTTTAGCATTTGTGTTGTGAAATCGTCAGCACGCTGGGGCTGTAATCTCAACGTGATCAAATGTTAGACCTTGTACATGCCAGGTGGACAAGCTTTGCCTCGAGCATTTTTGGAGTGCTGGGTTCGTACTTGGGTTTGGGATACAACTCCGAACATGCAAGGGGGTATATGGTGGTGTTTGTGCTATTCTTTCTTACAATGGAATGGAATGTGCTTTAAACGGGCGAGGGAGAGGTGGGGAGGGGGGGGGGAGGGTGAGGACGATAACTCGGACGCTCCGGTGTCAGGTGCTGCTGATAATGATATCTTCATTTAAAATATGCTTCTTTTAGTGGAATTAAATCTCACCGCTTACAATTTTAATCATGACTCACTTAACATTAAAATGCTTGAACTTTAGATTATTACTGCAAACAGAATCTTCGTAACTTTGTGAAGGTTGCATTGGCCAAATTGAAAACAAAATTCCCCTCTTCATCAAACCCCTCCTCCCTCATTAGCAACAAAATGTCTGCCAGCAACCTTGTTACTAACCTTGGAAAGAAGTTGCACTTCTACCGGCAAAAGCTGTTAACAGGGAAAAAGAAGAGAGTAGTGGTAAGCATGGTGGAGGATTATCTCAGTTACACAGGACTAGGAGTGCCTTTTTAATGGGATGCTTAACCCAAAGGGAAGAATGGGAAGTTAACTTGTGGAGGAATTGTAGAGAAGTTACATTATGTGCAGCTTAGTGTCTGTGTTAAGACTCCGGTGCTCTCGTGCAGAAAGTGCCCTCCCCCACCGCCACGTAACTGCACTCATTGTCAAACCATTCATGGAGGTGGAGGTGGTGGAGCAGGAGATGAAAACCAAGCAATTAGACGAGTGAGGTTGTGCTGATAAAGTGTGGAACATGCTCGAGTCGGTATTGTCCAGTCATTGAACCCGAATGTGCTTCCTTTGTTATAACTACTGTATTATGACTGTCGAGGTCGCAATCTGTTGTGCTTTGGTGCTGTGTAGAAATACATTACCGGAGATGTCTTGGTGCCTTATATCTTCGTACTTGTACGCCCTCTCCATCGGTTTGATGGCGGAGTGGTAAGTCCTTTTGAGGCGTTCCAAGAGGCCTGGGTCACAAATGTAAAGCTCATTCAAGTTTGGCATTTTGAAAGCAGCACTTCGCTCGTTTTGAATGATAAGCATGGACAAAAGGTGCCATCTATTTATTACGAGCAAAATAAAGACACAGCGCGGTACTACTATCGACTGTCGGGCGCTCGACAAGTGGCTTAAGCACTCGAGCAAGCACTTCAATTAAATGGTTGATAAGGAATGGCTGGCCAGGCTGTGGCTGCATACTATATAGGATCCCTTTAACTTTAAAGCCGGTCTTCACCACGCACGCAGCAGTTAATGAAATAAAATCAATTCGTTCAAATAATGACTTTATCCACAAAAGAGTTGCTGCTTATGGAGAACAACCCTGGGGACATCGCAAAGTTTAATCGCCCATGAAATAAACATTGCAGATAATCCGCTATGTTGCCTGCTCGTCTGTGCATGCGTCACATGTTGCATCGTTCGCGGTCCGCGCAAACGTAACTTTTTTTAAAGCGTGTGTTTTTCACCAGATTTGCTTTGATCCCCTGCAGAGCACCTCACAGAACCTCCAAAAATATTGACACAGATCTGGCAGATGCTATGGATAAACAGGACCTCTGGGAGACAGGTCAAGCACTGAATGCATTGTTGTATAGCTCAATGAAACTAGTTAATTTTTGCACATTCTTACATCTTTTGTTCACTCAATATAATTCTCCAAACAGTCCAAAAAGATAAGTTTAATGTTTTGGAAGTTTCCCATTTTCTTGTGTAAATATGGAGAAGGAGGGAACATAGCCTTGCTTGTTTAAAGTTAATAGGTATATCGGCTTAGATACAAGACTCGTTTCTTTATATTATCAAATTTCACTCCAGATTTGCACAAAAAATGCCCCTTCCTTTCGTGCATGTCACCTGCACGTGCCCCAAGCACCTTCACCCTTACTTCAGTCAACATCCTGTCATCCTGTCATCCTTTCCTCCCAACTCTGCCAACATTCTTCTTCCTTCGTTCTTTTATCTATCTTCCTGGCTTTAATTCCAATAACGTTTATTTTTCACAATTTACCACTTCATGTCCTGTCCTCAGGACGTAATAAAAAATAGGCTCAAATTTTGTAAGGAATGGGGGGGAATTTAACCCAAATCTGGCCAAAGATTGATGTCGTTGGCTGGGGGTGGGGTGTGGGACAATCCTCCACAACTCCTCTTGAATCACCCAAATTGTGTTTTCCAATGAAGCCAACAGTTTATCGTTTACCCAGTGGGAGCAAAAATGTATATTGTGGGTTAGTTGTCCATTAATGAAATACAAACAGAATCAAGTGTTTTATATAACTGCAACATAAGCCTCCTCTTGCACATGGTGCACTTATTATTATTATTGTTATTGTTGTTATTATTATTACCAGACTCAGAGGTGTAATGGTTGGCGCATCCGCTTTGAGTCTGGGGGGGTTGGTTGTTCAAACCCCGGCCGAGTCGTCCCAAAGACTTACCAAACGGTTCCTTGTTTGTTGATGCTCAGCATTTAAAAGGATAGAGTACAGACAAACAACATTGAGAAGGCAATGGCAAACCACCTAGTATATAGCATCATCCTTGCTATAAAAAAACTGCTTCAGAAGCACCAATGCTTTGTAAAGAGTATTTTTTCATCAAAATCAAAACATTATTATTTTTATTATTATTATTATTGTCCAAACCTGGATAGTCTTCGAGTGGCGTGTCATCGAGCTGCAGTGTTTGGTCAATGTGCGTACGATCACGAAGCACGTATGCAATTTCGTCCACATCAACGTTCGCCTCCATCTCTGCTCCATTGGGTCTGAGCACCGGTGGGTTTGGTGCTTTCACAGAGGCCTCGTGGCTCGGCTCGATCACATCTGCAACCCGATTAGGTTTCACAGTTTGGTCAGGGATTGGCTCTTTTCCAGCACTTTGTCCACCTTGCCGTTCTGCGACCGGCGGATTTGACACGGACTCTTCTGCAAGAGTATAATTTGTGAGCTTAACCACAACTCCATTTGACTCGGGAACCTTTGTAATTTGGGGGAGATCAGATTCGTTCTCGTGGCTTATCTCCTCCGTATCGGCTTTTATTTCGACCACATCTGCTTTTAGCTTTTCGATCGATGTTTTTGTGGGTGTTTGTTGTCCATCGGATCCATTATTATCCAGCAAAGGGAGATTAATCTCCCCTTTGCTGTCATCTCTACTCTGCTCTAGTTCATCTATGTTTGTTTTGAGAATCGAGCTATCATTTGGACTTTGGGTTAAATCAGGCTCATCCTCAGGACCGCTTTCTTCAGTATGGCTAATTGTTTCGCTCTCATCTGCGTCTCCCTTTGGGATGCATGTTTTGGTAGGCGTTTGGTTTTCATTTGATTTGCTTTCTGTCGATTCGCCATTTTTATCTCTAAGTGGGGGGTCTGTGCCTTCATTGCTGCCACTATCCAACCCTATGTCATCTGCATTTGGTTCAGAATTTTTGGTTTGGGTTTGCTCAGGTTCATAGTCCGCTGTAACTCCGCTCTCTTGAAGAACCTGTGCAATTGTGTCCTCGGCATGTGTGCCGCCGTCCAATTCTGGTGCTTGTGCGCTGGGAACCGGGCTTTTGTTGGCAGTATTCTCCATCCCTCCAAGCTCTGCCAGGACCGGTCGCTCTGGCTCCACAGCGCAGGTGCTGACTGTTTCTGCCACATCTGCGCCGCAAAGGCACGGCCATTAGTTGTTTGCCAAAACATAGTCTTATCTTCTTGCTTTTCAGAATCAAATTTTTGTTGTTCTTGTTTCCTTTGGGGGTCTACTCATTGCTTCAACAATTTGCAATGTTAATTTATCAACACCCAGGGCTTAATGATTTGTCTCTGTCTGTTTGTCCGTCTCTCTCTGTCTGTCTGTCTTTGTCCGTCTCTTTGTCTGTCTGATTGTTTGTCCGTCTCTCTGTCTGTTTTGTCTCTCTCTCTTCTCTCTCTCTCCTCTCTCCTCTCTCTCTCTCTTCTCTCTCTCTCTCTCTCTCTTCTCTCTCTCTCTCTCTCTCTCCTCTCTCTCTCTCCTCTCTCTCTCTCTCTCTCTCTCTTCTCTTCTCTCTCTCTCTCTTCTCTCTCTCCTCTCTCTCTCTCTCTCTCTCTCTCTCTTCTCTCTTCTCTTCTCTCTCTCTCTCTCTCTCTCTCTCTCTCTCTCTCTCTCTCTCTCTCCACACTCCAGCCTTTGTTTCTTGTTTTTCTCCCTGCCTTCTTTTGCATCTGGCCATCGCTTCCACAACAGCAACCAATTTTGTGCAGCCCATTGGAACGCATTATTGTCATTGTTTTCCCAAGAGTGCCGGGAGCCTGAAAGCCCATCCTAATGACTGGTCTCGTTAGTGGCGCCGTCAGTGACCTGGAGCACAGCGAGCCAGTTGCTGGGCGCGCTGACCATACTTGGGCTGCTCGGTGAGATGCCGCTAAAATGGGAAGCGCTCTAAAATCGCCTGCCTTGAATTACTTCCCAGTGAGTGTGCTTCGGGAATGGGGTATGGATGCTCCTTTTCTCACTGTGCATCTGTTGTCTGCTTCACTACGTCATGCTGCTGCAATAGTTAGTCATATTTTGGCTTCATGGGTGTATCTTTGCAATGATACATGGAGCTCAGATTACTCTTTTAAAGCTTGCACCCATGGAGTGAGTTAGCGGTGCATCGTTTAAGCACAAGAGCGACGGTTAACCCTATCGTATGCATTCCAAAAGATTGGTTTCCCATGTTTTTCACTAATAATGACAGCAACTTCTATGGATGGTGAGGTCTTTTGCAAAAGGCACACATTAAGCTTTCTTAACTTTGCACAGAAATACTGAAAATGGTTTCCAAGCACTTATCCACATAAAATGACATTTGAATTCCGAAACGTCGGGTTCATCTCAACCACCATGCGACCGACCGATGCTGCCCTGCACTGTGTGGTATGATGTACCCACCTTGTGCAGTGTCACTCGATTCTAAAAGTGACATGGTTTTATAAAGTCATATCGACACACAAATGACGTAAAAAGAGCGAATTGTTGGGTTCGTCCCAATCACAAGGTGACCAAACGATGCCGCGGTTGTGTGTGGTGTACTGCACCGGTGGTGTACCACTCACCT
>CM068968.1:35628010-35644983 GCA_035128595.1 Eptatretus atami
TTCACCGAGGTCACGAAAGTTGTGAAAGTCGCATTTTCAAAACCTATCTAGTCTGTCATTTTAAGGAGATATCTGGCAACGGTTCATCGATTATGATAGTAAAAACATTATAGAGATGACCGTCACCCACACGGGGGTAATTTTTTATTATTGAAAATATTCACTGCAAATCGTTTTTCTCTCTGCTTGTTCATTCATGCCTTTTGCTCACTGTGTGTCCAACTGTTGTTGTTGTTGTTTCTCTTCTTCTCTTCTTCTTCTTCTTCTTCTTCTTCTTTCTTCTTTCTTCCTTCTTCTTCTTCTTCTCTCTTCTTCTCTTTTCTTCTTTCTCTTCTCTTCTTCTTCTTCTTCTTTCTACTTCTTTTTTTTCTTCTTCTTCTTTCTTTTCTTCTTCTCTCTTCTTCTTCTTCTTCTCTCTTCTTCTCTTCTTTCTTCTTTTCTTCTTCTCTCTCTCTTCTCTTCTTCTCTCTTTTTCTTCTTCTTCTCTTTCTTCTTCTATTCTCTCTTCTTCTTTTTCTTCTCTCTCTCGTTTCTGTCTTCTCTTTACTCTCTCTCTCTCTCTTTCTTCTCTTCTGCTTCTTCTTTTTCTTCTTCTTCTTCTTTTCTTTCTTCTACTTCTCTTCTTTTCTCTCTTCTTGCTCCATTCTTGCTTCTTCTTCTTCTTCTTCTTTCTTCTCATTCTTCTTCTTACTCTCTCTTCCTCTTCCTTTCTCTCTTCTTTTCTTTCTTTTCTCTTCTTCTTCTCTTTCTCTCTTTTCTTTCTTCTTCTTCTTTGTCTCTTCTTCTTCTTCTCTCTCTTCTTCTTCTTTTCTTCTCTCCTTCTTCTTTTTTTCTTTTCTGTCTTCTCTCTTTCTTCTCTTCTTCTTTTTTCTTCTCTTCTTTCTTCTTCCTTTTTTCCCTCTTCTTCCTTTTTCCCCTTTCTTCTCCTCTTGCTCTTCTCTCTTCTCTTCTCTTCTGTCTTCTTTCTGTTTTCTCTCTTTCCTTTCTCTTTCTTCTTTTCTCTTTCTCTTTTCTCTTTCTCTCTTTCTTCTTCTTTTCTTTCTTCTCTTTCTATCTCTCTCCTCTTCTCTTTCTCTTCTCTTCTTTTATCTTTTCTCTCTTTCTTCTCTTCTTCTTGTTCTACTTCTCTCTTTCTTCTTCTTCTCTTCTTCCTTTCTCCTTCTTCTTCTTTCTCTCTTTCTTTTTCTCTTCTCCTGCTCTCTCTCCTTCTTCTTCTCTCTCTCTCTTTCTTCTCTTCTTCTTCTTCTTCTCTTTTCTTTCTTCTCCTTTTCCTTTTCCTCTTTCTTTTCTTCTTCTTTTCTTCTCTTTCTATTCTCTTTCTCTTCTTCTCTCTTCTTCTCTCTCTCTCTTTTTCTTTCTCTCTCTTCTTATCTTCTCTCTTCTTTTCTCTCTTTTTCTTCTTCTCTTTCTCTCTTCTTCTCTTCTCTCTCTCTTTCTCTCTCTTACTTTTCTTTCTTCTTCTTTTTCTCTTTCTCTCCCTCTTCCTCCTCTCTCTTTTCACTCTTCCTTCTTCCTTTCTTCTCTTTCTTTCTCTCTTTTCTTCCTTTCTTTCTCTTTCTTTCTTCTTCTTCTTCTTCTTCTTTCTTCTTCTTTCTCTTTTCTTCTTCTTCTTCTTCTTTTCTTCTTCCCTTCTCTTCTTTCTCTTCTCTTCTTTTTCTTTCTCTTCTCTCTTTCTCTTCTCTTCTCTTTTTCTTCTTTCTTTTCTCTTCTTCTTTTTTCTCTTACTCTTCTCTCTCTCTTGTCTTCTACTCCTTCTTCTCCTCTTCTTTTTTCTTCTTCTTCTTTTCTTTTCTCTTCTCTTCTCCTCTTTCTCTTCTTCTTCTTTTTTTCTCTCTTCTCTTTTTTTCTTTTTTTCTCTCTCTCTTCTTCTTTTCTCTTCTTTCTCTTTCTCTTTTTCTTCTCTTACTTTCTTCTTCTTTTCTTTTCTCTCTTCTCTCTTCTCTTCTCTCTTTCTTCTTCTCTCTCTTTCTTCTTTTCTTCTCCTCTTTTTTCTTTTTTCTTCATCTCTTTTCCTCTTCTTTTCCTTCTTTTTCTTCTTCTCTTTTCTCTTCTTCTTCTCTTCTCTTTCTTACTTCTTCTTTTTTTTTCTCTTCTCTCTTTTTTCTTTCTCTTCTCTTTCTCTTTTTTTCTCTTTCTTTGCTCCTCTCCTGTCTTTTTCTCTTCTCTTCTTCCTCTCCTCTTCTCTTTCTCTCTTTTTTCTTCTTCTTCTTCTCTCTTCTCTTCTACTTTTTCTTCCTCTTCTTTTCTCTTTCTCTCTCTCTTCTTCTCCTCCTCTGTTCTCTCTTCTTTTCTTTTTCTCTCTATCCTCTTTCTCTTCTCTCTCTCTTTTCTTCTTCTCTTTTTCTTCTCCTCTCTTCCCTCTTCTTCTTCTCTCTCTCTCTTCTCTCTCTCTCTTCTCTTTTCTTCTTTCCTCTTCTCTCTTCTTTTTCTCTCTCTTCTCTCTTCTCTCTTCTTCTCTCTCTCTCTTTCTTTCTCTCTTTCTTTCTCTCTCTCTCCCTCTCTCTTCTTCTTATCTCTTCTTCTCTTTTTCTCTCTCTGCTTCTCTTCTCTCTCTTTCTTCTTTGTCTTTCTCTTCTTTTTTTCTCTCTTCTCTTTTTTCTTCTCTCTCTCTCTCTCTCTTCTTCTCTCTCTTCTTCTCTTTCTTCTCTCTTCTTTTCTTTCTCTTCATTCTCTCTTCTACTCTTTCTCCTCTCTCTCTTTCTCTCTTTTCTCTTTCTCTGTCTTCTTCTTCTACTTCTTTTCTCTCCTCTTCTTCTTTCTCTTCCTTCTTCTTTCTCTTCTCCTCTTTTCTCTATCTTCTCTCTTCTTTCCTCTCTTCTCTCTCTCTTTTTTCTGCTTCTTTCTTTTTTTTTTCTCTCTTCTTCTTCTTCTTCTTCTCTCTTTTTTCTCTTTCTTTCTTTCTCTTTTCTTTTTCTTCTCTCTTTCTCTTTTCTTCTCTTCTCTTCTTCTTCTCTTTTTCTCTTCTTTCTTCTTTCTTTTTTCTTCTCTCCTTCTTTGTCTTCTCTTCTTCTTCTCTTCTTTCTCTTCTTCTCTTTCTCTTCTTTCTTCTCTACTTTCTCTCTCTTTCTTCCCTTCTTGCTTCTTTCTCTTCTTCTTCTTCTTCTTCTTCTTTCTCTCTCCTTTCTTCCTTCTTTTCTTCTCTTCTCTCTCTTTCTTGCTCTTTTCTCTCTCTCTTCTCTTTCTTCCTCTTCTTTCTCCTCTTTTCTTCTCTCTTCTCTCTCTCTCTCTCTCTCTCTCCTCTTTCTCTCGTCTTTTCTTTTCTTTCTTTCTCTCTCATCTTTCTCTTTCTTTTTCTTCCTTCTTTCTCTTCTTCTCCTTTCTTTCTTTCTCTTCTACTTCTTCTTCTTCTCTTTCTTCTTCTTCTTCTCTCTTTCTTCTCTTCTCTTTTTTCTTCTTTTTTCTCTTTTTCTTCTCTCTTCTTTCTTCTTCTTCTCTCTCTTCTCCTCCTTCTTTCTTTCTCTTCTTTTTTCTTCTTTCCTTTTCTCTTCTCTCTCCTTTCTCTCTCTCTTTCTTCTTTTTTTTTTCCTTTTCTCTCCTCTCTCTTTTTTCTTCTTCTTCCTCTTCTTCTCTCTTCTCTCTCTCTTCTTCTTCTTTCTCCTTTCTTTATCCCTCTTTCCTCTTTTTCTCTCTCTCTCTTCTCTTTCTTTCTCTTCCTCTTTTCTTCCTCTTTCTCTTCTCTTGTCTCTCTCCTCTTCTTCTCTTCTCCTTTCTATCTCTCTTCTCTTCTCTTCTTCTTCTTTCTTCTTCTCTTCTCTCCTTTTCTCTTCTCTTCTCTCTCTCATCTCTACCTTTCCTTTTCTTCTTCTTCTCTCTTTCTTCTCTCTTTGTTCTCTCTTCTTTCTTTCTTCTCTCTCTTTTCTTCTCTTTTCTCTTCTCCTTCTTCTTCTCTCTCTCTTCTTCTTTTCTCTCTTTCTTCTTTCTCTCTTCTTCTCTCTTCTTCTTCCTTTCTCTTTCCTTCTCTTCTTCTTTCTTTTTCTTTCTTTCTTCTTCTTTCTCTTCTTCTTTTATTCTCTTCTCTTCTCCTTCTTTCTTCTTTCTCTCTTCTTTCTCTCTTCCCTGCTTTCTCTACTTCTTTTCTTCTCTTCTTCTCTCTTTCTGTTCTCTCTCTCTCTCTTCTTCTCTTCTTTCTTCTTCTTCTTTTCTCTTCTCTTTTTTTCTTCTTCTTCTCTTTCCTATTCTCTTTTTCTCTCTCTGCTTCTTCTCTTCTCCTTCTTCTTCGTTCTCTCTTCTTCTTCTTTCTCTTCTCTTTCCTTTCTTTCTTTCTTTTCTTTCTCTTCTCTCTCTCCTTCTTCTCTCTTTCTTCTTCTTTCTCCTTTCTCTCTTCTTCTCTTCTACTTCTCTTTTCTTCTTATCTTCTCTTCTCTCTCTCTCTTCTTCTTCTTCTTTCTCTTTCTTCTTACTCTCTCTTCTTCTTCTTCTTCTCTTCTTTCTTTTCTTTCTCTTCTCTTCCTCTCTTTCTTTTTTCTTTCTCTCTCTTTTCTCTTCTTTCTCTTTTCTTCTTTTCTTTCTCTCTCCCTTCTTTCCTCTCTTTCCTTTCTTTCGTCTCTCTTTCTTTCCTCTTTCTTTTCTTTACTTTCTTCTTTTCTCTTTCTCTCCTCCTCTTTCTCTCTTCTTCTCTCTTCTCTTTCTCTTCTTCTTCTCCCTCTTCTCTTCTCTCTCTTCTCTCTTCTTTCTTCTCTCTCTTTCTTCTCTTCTCTTGTCTTTTCTCCTTTTTCCTTCTTCTCTTTCTTCTCTCTCCTTTTTCTTCTTCTCTTTTCTCTCTCTTCTTCTTCTTTTTCTCTTTTCTCTTTTTCTCTTCCTTCTCTCTTTCCTTTCTCTTTCTTCTCTCTTTCTCTCTTTTTCTTCTCTTCTCCTCTTCTCTTCTCTCTCTTCTTTCTTTTCTTCTTCTTTCTTTCTCTTTTCTCTTTCTTCTTCTCTCTCTTTCTTCTTTCTGTCTTCTTCTTCTTTCTTCTTCTCTCTTTCTCTCTCTCCTCTCTTTCTTCTTTCTTCTTCTTTCTCTCTCTCTTCCTTCTCTCTTTCTCTTTTCTCTCTCTTTTATTTCCTTTCTCTTTCTTCTTTTCTTCTTCTTCTTCTTCTTTTTTCTCTCTTTCTTCTTCCTCTCTTTCTCTTCTTTCTATTTCTGCTTTCTTCTCTTCTTTCTCTCCTTTCTTCTTTCTTTTCTCTTCTCTTCTCTTCTTCTTTTTCTCTTCTTCTTTCTCTTCTTCTCTCTTTTCTTCTTTCTTTTCTCCTCTTCTTTCTTCTTCTTATCCTTCTCTCTTTTCTTTCTTCTCCTTTCTTCTTCTTTTCTTTTTTTCTCTTCTCTTCTCTTTTCTTTCTCTCTCTTCTTTCTCTCTTTCTTTCTTCTCTTCTTCTCCTCTCTTTTTCTCTTCTCTCTTACTTTCTCTTTCTTCTCTTCTTTCTTTTTCTTTCTTCTATCTCTTCTTTCTTCTTTCTCTTTCTTCTTCTTCTTCTCTTTTCTCTTCTACTTTTTCTTCTCTTCCACTCTTTCTTCTTCTCTTCTCTCTTTTTTCTTTCTTCTTTTCTCTTCTCTTCTTCTTTCTCTCTCTTCCTTTCTCTTCTCTCTTCTTCCTCTCCTTCTCTCTTATTTCTTCTCTCTTTCTCTTTCTCTCTCTTCTCTCTTCTTCTCTTCTTGCTTTTCTCTCTCTTCTTTTCTCTCTCTCTCTTTCTCTTCTTCTCTTTTCTCCTTCTTTCTCTCTTCTTTCTCTCTCTCTCATTCCTCTTTCTTCTCTTCTTCTTCTTTCTCCTTTTTCTCTTGTTTCTTTCATTCTCTTTTCTCTCTTCTTTCTTTCCCTTCTTCTCTTCCTTTTCTTCTTTCTTCTCTCTTCTCCTTTCTTCTTCTTCTCTTCTCTCTTTTCTCTTTCTCTTTACTTTCTCTTCTCCTCTTCTTTCTTCTTTCTTCTCTTTCTTCTTCCTTTCTCTTTCTTCTTTTCTTCTTCTTCTTTTTTTCTTTCTTCCTCTACTTCTCTTTTCCTTTTCTTCTTCTCTTTCTTCCTCTTCTCTTCTCTTCTTCTTTCTTTTCTATCTTCTACTCTTCTTCTTTCTTTCTCTTTCTTCTCTCTCTTCTCTTCTTCTTCTCTCTCTTCTTCTTCTCTCTTTCTTTCTTTCTTTTTCCCTTCTCTTTTTCTCTCTTTCTCTCTTCTCTCTCCTTCTTTTCTTCTTCTTTCTCTTCTCTCTCTTCTTTTTCTCTTCTTTTCTCTTCTTCTTTTCTTTCTTCTTCTTTTTCTTCTCTTCTTCTTCTCTTTGCTCTTACTTTCTTCTTTTTCTCTCTTCTTCACTTCTTCTCTTCTTTTCTTTCCTTCTTTCTTTTCTACTTTCTTCTTCTCTTCCTTTCTCTTTTCTATTTCTCTTCTCTCTTTTTCTCTCTTCTTCTTTCTTTTCTCTTTCTCTTTCTCTTCTTCTCTCTTTTCTTCTTCTTCTTCTTCTCTTCCTTCTTCTTTTTCTCTCTTTCCTTCTCTCTCTTTCTCTCTTCTTCTTTTCTCTGCTCTCTTCCTCTTTTTTCTTTCTTCTCTTCTTCTTCTTCTTCTCTTTTCTCTTCTTCCTTCTTTCTCCTTTTTTCTCTCTCTTCCTTTCCTCTCTCTCTTCTTTCTCTCTTCTTCTTCTCTCTTTCTTCTTTCTTTCCTTTCTTTCTCTTCTCTTTTCTTCTCTTTCTTCTCTCTCTTCTCTCTCTTTCTTCTTCTTCTCTTTCTCTCTTCTCTTTCTCTTCCTCTCTTCTGTTCTTTCTCTCCTCTCTTCTCTTTCTTTCTTTCTCTTTTCTCTTTCTCTTTTTCTCTTCTCTCTCTTTTCTCTCTCTTTTCTTTTCTCTTACTTCTCTCTTCTCTCTTCTTCTTTTTCTTCTCTCTCTTTCTTCTTCTCTCTCTTCTTCTCTTCTTCTTTCCTCTTTCTTTTCTTCTTTCTTTCTCTCTCTTTCTTTCTCTCTTTCTTTCTTCTCTTCTCTTTTCTTCTTCCTTCTTTCTCCTCTCTTTCTTTTTCTTCTTCTTTTGCTCTTCCTTCTCTTACCTGCTGCTTTCTTTCTCTCTCTTCTTCTCTTCTCTCTCTTCTCTTTCTCTTTTCCTTCTCTTTCTCTTCTTTTTTCTCTTTCTTCTCTTTCTCTCTAACTTTTTTTCTTCTCTTCTTCTCTCTCTCTTTTCTTTTTTTTCTTCTCCCCTTTCCTTCTCTTTCTCTCTCTTTCTCCTTTTCTTCTTCTTCTTTCTTCTCTCTTCCTTTCTTTCCTTCCTCCTCTCTCTTTTTCTCCTTCTCTCTTTCTCTTTCTCTTTTCTTCTTCTTTTTTCTTCTTCTTCTCTTCTTCTCTTTCTCTCTCTTTCTTACTCTTCTTTTTTACTTTTCTCTTACTTCTCTCTCTTTCTCTTCTTTTCTCTTCTCTTTTCTTCTTTCTTTTCTCTCTTTTCTTCTTCTCTTTTCTTCTTTCTCTTCTCTGCTTTTCTTCTCTTTTTTCTTCTTGTCTCTTCTCTTCTTCTCTCTCTCTCTTCTCTTCTTTCTTCTTTCTTTCTCCTTTTCTCTCTCTTCTTTCTTCTCTTTCTTCTTCTTTATTCTCTTCTTCTTTTCTCTCTTCTCTTCTTCTCTTCTTTCTCTTCTCTCTTTTCTTTTCTTCCTTTCTCTCTTCTATTCTCTTCTCTCTTTTTTTTCTTCTTCTCTTCTCTCTTTCTCTTCTCTTCTCTCTTTTCTCTTTCTTCCTTTCTTTCTTCCTCCTTCTTTTCTTTCTCTTCTTCTTTTTCTTCTCTCTTTCTTTCTTTCTTTCTTTCCTCTCTTCTCTTCTTTCCCTCTCTTCTTCTTCTTCTTCTCTTCTTCTTCAATACTTTCTTACTCTTCTCTTTTTTTCTCTCTCTCCTTTCTTTCACTTCTTCTCTTTTCTTTCTTTTTTCTCTCCTCTCTCTCTTCTTTCTTCTCTTCTTTTTCTCTCTCTCTCTTTCTCTTCTCTCTCTCTTTCATTTCTCTCTCTATCTCTCTTTCCTTTTCTTCTCTCTCTTCTCTTCCTCCTCTTCTTTTCTCTTTTTCCTTCTTCTTCTTCTTCTCTTTCTCTCTCTTCTTCTCTTTCTTTTTTCTTCTTTCTTCTTTCTTTCTCTTTCTTCTCTCATCTTCTTCTTCTCTCTTTTTCTCTCTTTCTCTCTTCTCTTCTTCTCTTCTTCTTTCTTCTTTCTTCTCTCTTCTCTCTGCTTCTTCTTCTCTTCTCTTTCCTTTCTCCTCTTCTTCTTTCTCTTCTCTCTTCTTTCTCTTCTCTTTTTCTCCTCTCTCCTTTTCTCTCTTCTTCTTCTCTTTTCTTCTTCTACTCTTTTCTTTTTCTTCTCTCTTCTTTTCTCTCCTTGCACTCTTTCTTCTTCTCTCCTCTCCTCTCTTCTGCTCTTTCTCTCTCTCTCTTTTCTTTCTTTTGCTCTTTCTCTCCCTTCTTTTTTCCTCTCTCTCTCTCTCTTCTCTTTTCTCTCTTTTGCCTCTTCTTCTCTCTCTCCTTCTTTTTCTTCTCTTCTTCTTCTCTCTTTTTCTCTCTTCTTCCTCTTCTTTTCTTTCTTCTTCTCTTCTTCTTCTTCTTTTTTCTCTCTTTCCTTTCTTCTCTTCTGCTCTTCTTCTCTCCTTTCCTTCTTCTCTCTTCTCTCTCTTTCTTCTCTCTTCTTCTTCTTTCTCTCCTCTCTTCTTTCTCTTCTTCTTCCTTCTCTTCTCTCTCTCTTCTCTCTTCTCTTTTTCTCTTCTTCTCTCTCTTCTCTTCTGCTCTTTCTTCTTCTTTCTTCTTTTCTTCTCTCTTCTTTATTTTCTCTTTCTCTCTCTTCTTTCTTCTTTCTCTTTCTACTTCTTCTTTCTCTCTCTTCTTTTCTCTTTTTCTCTTCTTCTCTCTTTTTATTTTTCTCTCTTACTCTTCTCTCTTCCTTCTTTCTCTTTCTCTTTCTTCTTTCTTTTCTTCTTCTCTTTGGGTCTTCTTCTTTCTTCTCTCTCTTTCTTTTCCATTCTCTTCTTCTTCTTTCTCTCTTTCTTCTCTTTCCTCTTCTCTTCTTCTTTCTTCTTTCCTTCTCCTTTTTTCTTTCTTTTCTTTCTCTCTCTCTTTTCTTCTTCTTTTCTACTCTCTTCTCTTCTCCTTCTTTCTTCTCTCCTCTTTTTTCTTTTTCTCTCTTTCTTCCTCTCTCTCTCTCTTTTCTTTCTCTTCTTTTCTTCTTCTTTCCTTTCTTCCTCTCTCTTTCTTCTTCTTCTCTCTCTTGCTTCTCTTCTCTCTTCTACTCTCCTCTCTTCTTCTCTTTCTCTCTCTCTTTTCTTTCTTCTCTTATCATCTTCTTCTCCTCTTTTTTCTTTTTTCTTCTCTTTCTTTCTCTCTTTTCTTCTTCTTTTTCTTCTTCTTCTTTTTTCTCTTTCTTTCTTCTCTCTTCTCTCTTTCTTCTTTTTCCTTCTCTTCTTCTCTTCATTCTTCTTTTTCTCTTCTTCTTCTTCTTCTTTTCTTCTCTTTCTTTTCTCTCTTCTTCTCTTTTTCTTCCTCTCTTCTTTTCTCTCCTTTTTTTTCTCCTTCTCTCTCTTTCTCTCCTTCTCTCTTCTTCTCTTCTCTTTTCTTTTTCTTTCTTTCTTCTTCTTCCTTTCTTCTTTTCTTCTTTTCTTTCTTCTTATTCTTTCTCTTTCTTCTTTCTTCTCTTCTTCTTTTTGCTTCTCTCTCTTCTTCTTCTCTGTTTCTCTTCTTTCTCTCTTTCTCTCTGTCTCTTTCTTTTTCTCCTCTCTTCTCTCCTTCTTCCTCTTTCTCTCTCTCTTTTTCTCTTCTCTTCTCTCTTTTTCTTTTTCTTCTTTTTCTTTTTCTTTTCTTTTCTCTTTTTCGCTCTTCTTCTTCTCCTTTCTTCTTTCTTCTTTCTTCTTTCTTCTTCTTCTTCTTTCTCCTTCTTCTTTCTTCCCTTCTTCTTTCCTTCTCTTCTTCTTCTCTTTTTCTTCTCTTTCTTTCTCTTTTCTTCTTTCTCTTTTCTTCTTTCCTCTTCTTCTTTTTCTTCTTTCTTCTTTCTCTTCTTTCTTCTTCTTCCTTCTTTCTTCTTCTTCTTCTCTTTCTTCTTTTTCTTCTTTTTTTTCTCTTTTCTTTTTTCTTTTCTTTTTTCTCTTTCCTTCTTTTTTTTTCCTTTTCTCTTCTTTTCTTCCTTCTTTTCTTTTTTTTCCTCCTTCTTTCTCCTTTCTTCCTCCTTTCCTTTTTTTCCTCTTTTTCTTCCTTCTTCTTCCCTTTCCTCTTTTCTCCTTCTTTTTTTCCTTCACCTCTCTCCTCTTCTCTTCTTTTTTTCTCTTTCTCTTCTCTCTTTCTTCTTTTCTTCTTCTTTCTTCTTTTCTTCTTCCTTCTTTTTTCTTCTTTTTCTCTATTCTTTTCTTCTTTCTTTCTCTTTCTTTCTTCCTTTCTTTTCTTTCTTTTCTCTTTCTCTTTTTCTTTTTCTCTTTCTTCTTCTTTCCTTCTTCTTTTTTCTTCTTTCTTTTTTTCTTTTTTCATCTCTCTTCTCTTCTTCTTTTTCTTCTTTCTCTTTTCTTCTTCTTCTTTCTCTCTTCTTCTTTCTTGCTTCTTCTTTCTCTCTTTCTTTCCTTTCTTTCCTTCTTTCTTTCTTTTCCTTTTCTCTTCTTTTTTCTCTTCTTTTCTTCTTTCTTCTTTCTTTTTCTTCTTTCTTCTTTTCTTCTTTTCTTCCTCTTCTTCCTTCTTCTCTCTTCTCCTTTTTCTCTTTTCTCCTTTCTTTCTTTTCTTCTTCTTCTTTCTTCCCCTCCATTTTCTCTTCTTCTTTCTTTTTCCCCTTTCCTTCTTTCTTTTCTTTTTTTCCTCTTTTCCTTTCTTGTTCTTCTTTTTTCTCTTTCTTCTTTTTCTCTTTCTTCTTCTCCTTTTTATCTTTTCTCTTCTTTTCCCTCTTTCCTTCTCCTTCCTTTCTTCTTTCTTTTTTCTTCTCTTCTCTCTTCTTCTCCTTTTCTTCTTTCTTTTTCTCTTTTTCTTTGTTCTCTCTTCTCTCTCTTTTCTCCTTTCTTCTTCTTCTTTCTCTTCCTTTCTCTTCTTCTTCCTTCTTTCTTTCTTTTCTTTTTCCTTTCTTTCTTTTCTTTTCTTCTCTTTTTTCTCTTTTCTTCTTCCCTCCTTCTTCTTCTTCCTTTTCTCTCTTCTTCTTCTTCCTTTCTCTCTTTTTCTTCTCTTCTCCTTCTTTCTTCCTTCTCTCTCTCCTCTTTTCTTCTTCCCTTTCTTTCTCTTTTCTTTCCTTTCTTTCTTCTCTTCTTTCCTTCTTCTTTCTTCTTTCTCCTCTTTCTTCTTTCTCTTTTCTCTTCCTCTTCTCTTACTTTCTTCTTTTTCTTTTTTCTCTCTCTTCTTCTTTCTTCTTCTCTTCTCTTTTTCTTTCTCCTTTCCTCTTTCTTCTTTTCTTTTCTTCTTCTCTTTCTTTTTCTTTTCTTTCTCCTATTTTCTTCTCTTTTTTTCTCTTCTTTTCTTTTCCTTCTTCTTTTTCTTTTTCCCTTCTTTTTTCTTTCTTCTTCTCTTTTTTTCCTTTTCTTTTTTTTTTCTTTTTTTCTTCTTTTTCTTCTCTCTTCTCCCTTCTTCTTCTTCTTTTTTCTCTCTTCTTTTCTTCTTCCTTTCTCTTTTCTTCCTCTTTCTTTCTTCTTTTTTCTCTTCTTCTCTTTTTCTCTTCTTTCTTTTTTTGTTTCTCTTTCTTCGTATCGATTATGATAGTAAAAAACATTATAGAGATGACCGTCACCCCCACACGGGGGTAATTTTTTATTATTGAAAAATATTCACTGCAAATCGTTTTTCTCTCTTGCTTGTTCATTCATGCCTTTTGCTCACTGGTGGTGTCAACAGGGTGTTTCTTCTTCTTGCTTTCTTCTTCTTCTCTTCTTCTTCTTCTTCTTCTTCTCTTCTTCTTCTTCTTCTTCTTCTTCTTCTCTTCTTCTTCTTCTTCTTCTCTTCTTCTCTTCTTCTTCTTCTTCTTCTTCTTCTTCTTTCTTCTTCTCTTCTTCTTCTTCTCTTCTTCTTCTTCTTCTTCTTTTCTTCTTCTCTTCTTCTTCTTCTTCTTCTTCTTCTTCTTCTTTCTTCTTCTTTCTTCTTCTTTCTTCTTCTTCTTCTCCAAAACCTTAATCTCGAGGACTCGGCTCTTGTATATATCGAGATCCGGATCTCCTTAAATACTGAGCACATGTACACATCCTCACATAGACGGTGCCTTTTGAGAGCGTCTATCATGAACTTTTAAATATATTCGGACATTTGCTTTAAAGTTTCGAAAAGTTCACGTTACTATTTAAAGATTATTCCATTTATCGTATTGTATTTATTTCGTAAATACATTATTTATTTCGTAAATACACGATATATCGTAAATACGTAAAGACATTATGACGCGTTTCGCTATTGGCTTAATCAAGGCACGTGACGAAAAATCGGAAGTTGTTGTTTTTTTGAAAAAAAAGAATAATTTTTTGTTTTTTTTTTTAGCCGACAAAATCTTTAGGACGCTGCTCTTGGACAATTTGTCCTTGTTTACCCTCTGTCTCCTCGATCCGAGTTGTTTTTTGTGTTTTTTTAACGTTTTCTTGTACAAGTTTAACATTGAACACATTTGAATATGTGTGCAGTGAAATGGGTTCTCCTGGATATCTACATTACATCTGGAATGTGAAGGGTGGGGTGAAGGTTTCAAAAAATGAGGGAGGGAAAGGGGAATACAGGGTTGAGACTTGTGGAAGACGTTCAGGAAGTTGAGCATTCTGTTACTTTTGCTTACCGAAGATGTCAACAGCCCCTTCGTCTTACAAGGAAGTCGATATTACAGGAATGTTTAATGGAGTTCCATGCCTTGAAACTTGCATTCTGGGGCAAAGGCAACAAATTTGGAGTGATAAGTAGTCTGTGTGAAGTATCGAGGCCATCTGTTTATTACGTACGCAATTCTGTCGCTATTTGAACCCCCTTGCCTCCCCCCATATTGCCCTTCCCTTACACCTATCTCCACACCATCCCCTCCTCCCCAACCTTCTTTCCCTTCTTTCACTCACTCCACTACCCTCCCTTTCCACCCTCCTATCTTCGATCATCTAAAATTGTGCTTCCTTTACTCACTCTGGCTCGGCCATCTCTGGGACATATGTAATAAATATATGGCCCTGAATCCAACACAGAATTTTAAAATGATTTCTCCTGAACCACAATTTTGAACCCCTGCCACCAAAAACTGATGAATGGGTTTAAATACACGATATGATATGCTCTGTACATGTAAATTCCTCCTTCAAATCTGACAGCTTTTGTCATTTTCCGCATATCGAGTTTATTGTCGAGTTACATGCATGCAAAGCACTCTTCCATCTTATCACCACATGCATGACAGTAATGTGACGGTTAACCGAAGCTCACTATCTCTTGTATAATCCAACACCGACGACGTGCATTTATTGCAGGAACAAGAGAATCGCAGGCAAGCCGCTGGTGAAACTGCTGACTTTTCAGGTACATGGTCCCTGTAACGCTTGATCGGAATGGTGGAACGATCTCTTAATGGGACTGCACGGACTTTGAGAGCGACTGCACTAGTTTTATACTTGTGATGCGCAGAGCCCTCTCACTTACTTATCTTTGGTTTTTCCTGGCTCTTATTTTTCCCCCTGTACTTCCATCATTTGTTTTTCTACCTTTGCTTCTCCCTATCCTTAAGCCAGCAAGGTGTTGTGTTTTTTGGGCACCCTTGCATTCATGGTGTCCATTGGGTTTAAGTTTGACATTTTGTTTTGTTTTGTTTGTTTGTGCATTTATTTATTCAGTCATTCTAATGTATTTTATATATCCTGTTTTTGTCCTGATTATTTTGATGCATTTAGTGATTGAGGTATAAACAGCGCTGTTCAAGACTGACGTTCACGTGAACTTGTGAGAATCTGTGACGATTGCACACTGCCCCTTTTGGGTGGTGGTCCATGGTAATACCATGTGGAGATCTCTCACTGCAATTAGATTTTTTAATTATTATTTTTTAAATTTATTATTCATTTATATATTTTTAGGAGCTTTTCCTGGAGGGATGCCCGGAGGGATGTCTGGAGGGATGCCAGGCGGGGTCCCTGGAGGAATGCCGAACATGAGTCATCTTCTTAGTGATCCAGAGGTCATGGCAGCTATGCAGGTAAGTTAATCGAAAGTTGAAAACTGAGTTACGTATGTGCTCATTTTGTAAAAAAAATTCACTAAATCCATGAACAATGCAACTTCAATGAATATCCCAGTGATTTCTCTCAAGGCAGGAATGTTTTTCCTTTGTGCCATTGGTTGTCCTTTTTGGACGGTCTTCCAGATTCCTGCTCCTGTAAAGCACCAACTTGATGTTTTGTTGTCTTGTCCTGTTGATTCCTTTTCGGTGTGTCGCTGCACAACCTAATCGACTCTTCTCACCGCATTTGCAGTGCCTATAGAAAGTCGACACCCCCTTTCAAAATTTTCAACTTTTGTTGACTTGTAGCCTGGAATTAAATTGCATTAAATCAGACTTTTCCACCTTTATTTACACATCGTCACCCACAACTTCCAAGTGAAAAACAAATTCTAGAAATTTCAGAAAATTAAATAAAAATACAAAACTAGGATATCTTGTTTGGATAAGTGTCCACCCCTCTGAGTTAATACTTGCAGAAGCACATTTGACAGCAATTACAGGTGTGAGTCTGTTGGGACAGGTCTCTACCAATGTCGCACACTTTGTTTGGGCAATATTTGACCATTCTTCTGAACAAAACTGTTGAAGCTCAGTCAAGTTGTTGTGTGGGGAGTGTTGATGAACAGCAATCTTCAAGTCATGCCTCAGATTTTTGATTGGATTTAGGTCAGGACTTTGAGGAGGCCACTCAAGGACATTTATATTTTTGTTCCTTAGCCACTCCAGTGTAGCTTTGGCTGTGTGCTTCGGGTCGTTGTCATGCTAAAAGGTGAACTTTCTGTCCCAATTTTAGCTTTCTTGCAGAGGGCAGCAGGTTTTCCTCTCGGATTTTTCTGTATTTTGCTCCATCCATTTTCCCTTCTGTCCTGAAAAGTACCCGAGTCCCTGCTGATGAGAAACATCCCCACAACATGATGCTGCCACCACCATGCTTTACAGTAGGGATGGTGTTCTTTGGATGATGTGCTGTGTTGGGTTTGTGCCAAACGTAACGTTTTGCATTTTGGCCAAAAAGTTCCATCTTGGTTTTGTCAGACCACAAAACGTTTTGCTACATGGCTTCAGAATCTCCGGAGTGTTTTTTTTGCATACCTCAAAAGGAACTCAAGGTGGGCTTTTTTGAGTAATGGCTTCCTTCTTGCCACCCTACCATACAGGCCAAACTTGTGGAGCGCTTGGGATATTGTTGTCACATGCACACAGTGACCAGTCTTTGCCATAAAGGCATGTAGCTCTTTCAAAGTTGCCATTTGCCTCTTGGTGGCCTCTTTCATCAGTCTCCTCCTTTCTTGGTCATCCAGTTTGGAGGGACGGCCTGATCTAGGCACGATCTTGGTGGTACCATATGCCTTCCACTTAATGATTGGCTTGACTGCTCCAAGGGATATTGAAGGCCTTTTGAAATATTTTTATCCCCATCCCCTGTTATGTGCCTTTCACAACTTTATCCCAGTGGTGTTTTGAAAGCTCCTTGGTGCTGATGGTTGACCCTTTTGCTGTGAAATAGGCCAATTAACTTGGTGTGTGATTGGTTACACCTGAGTTAATTTACAATTGCTGTTATAAGAGAGGTGGACACTTATCCAACCAAGATATCCTATTTTTGTATTTCCATTTAATTTTCTGAAATTTGTTGAATTTGTTTTTCACTTGGAAGGTGTGGATTACGATGTATAAATAAAGGTGGAAAAAGTCTTATTTAATTCCAGCTTACAAAGCAACAAAAGGTGAAGATTTTGAAAAGGCATGTAGACTTTCTATCGGCTCTGTTGCGGTGAAATTTGAATCCTTGATGATTATTTTGAAACATTTTGTCCGATTCCTTGTACTGTTTTCTATTATTGTTCTGATTTTTTTTGTCCTCTTCTTCTTGTGCACCACCACTTCCATCTGTAGGACCCCACTGTGCTGGCAGCATTTCAAGACGTTGCTCAGAATCCAGCCAATATCACAAAGTACCAAAACAACCCTAAGGTTATGGCTTTTGTCAACAAGCTATCAAGCAAGTTTGGTGACCAGCACTGAACACACCTGTAAGCTTCAGCCCATGCCTCATTTCAGCCCCTCAGATATTGTCGATCCCGTAGTTTATGCAATCGACTTCAAATCCAAACATCACCAGCAAAACATATATTTTGTAGTTTCCAATTTTGAACTAGTCGTAGGCACGTCGGTTATTTTGAAGCTCCCCCTTTCCGGCGGTAGATTCGGGGTTGTGGAACTTTGGAGGCTATACCTGCGGGCACGTGCCTTAGTTTGCCGAAATTTAAAAAAAGGTTTCATTTTGACTGAGAAATTATCTTTGGGTTCATTAGTAGTGCTGCCTTACGTGTGCTGATTATTGTTGCACGAGTTTGTCCACTGGCTATCGGGCTATATTGCACGGTTTATCGCTGAATTTAACATTTGCATATAATGATTTTATGAATTTCTTCATTGGGATTTCATTCATTGCGTTCCACTGTTGATCGATTGCAATTAATATGCAGAACAAACGCGATCTCTGCTCCCGTGAAGCACGCACGGGCCTTGCTGCTTTTGGTTTGTGCCTGCTTGTTTGTTTTTCTTTCTTTCCTTTCCCCGATCACCACGGTGTCTTGGCATCGGTCGGAATGCCTGGAGCTTCTGTTGCCTGTTGATCCCTTTGATACTCCCTGGAATCGATGTTTGGTGAAAATAAGCCCCATGTTTGTGCTTCGCAGTTGGATTGCCTTTGAGCTAGTGTTCAATCCTCCTACGCCCATCGTTAGTTTGGCTCTATGCCAGGCACCCACGAATCAGGCAAACGCGGAATCGCAGCGCCTTTCCTTAGAGCGGCTCGGTTTTGCGGCTTCGACTTGATTCCTTGTTATTTTCTCCTTTTTTCTGTTTTTT
>CM068968.1:35651399-35674479 GCA_035128595.1 Eptatretus atami
GACCACTTTCCACCAAACCTCCCCACTTCCATGGCACCGGCACAGCTCATCCGACCCTATGGACCCAAAGGGATGGGCCGGTGTATCAACGCGCCTAGGAATTCTAAAAGGAAGCTGGTGGGAGAAGGCTGCCGGAGTTCTTCTATCACAGGCAGGCACAGTCATGAACAGCGTGAGGATATACAAACTTTCACAAGCTTTGGAATATGTAGCTAATACATCCATGGCTTATTATACGGAATTGTCGGGTATGTTGGTATCAATGCGTGCCATGGTAATGCAAAATAGAGTAGCCTTAGATATGCTTCTGGCGGAACAAGGAGGGGTGTGCGGGATGATTGAAGGAGAATGTTGTGTCTGGATTCCGGATCCTAGGAACATAACTAACCGTGCGGTGGCCCGACTAAGAAAGGTTGCAGAAGCCCTCACTAGCGAACGAATGGATCGCGAGGAGGGTTATGAATGGTGGAGATCCATATTCCAGGGCTGGGGAGGATGGTTGCTGCGCCTGATAGGGTCAGCACTTCTAATCATCGTGGTGGTAATTTTTGGAGTATTTCTGATTAAGATTCTCATTACCATTTGTTTAAAGAAATGCTGTGAAGCCTCACCCCTCACCCAGGCCATCATATTAATTAACAGCGAACTCATGGAGGAAGATATCCAGGGCCTCCGTATGGGGCCACCACCAGACCCCATGGACCCGGAACCAGACCCGAAACCAGACCTCCACTAGCCCCACCATATGAGTGACCAACAAGGTGTTCAGATGGAGGGACGTCCTGGGGAAACTCTTCCAGGTATTACTGGTTACTCACAGAACTGTCAAGTGAAGAGGTAAGCCAATCATGGACTCACGCATCTCATTACAGAAGAGGATACAGGAAGTTGTAAAGAGAAAGAAAGGAAATCTACAAGTAAAATGCTACTGGAGGTTTACGATAGATGTGGCAGTGTTTTGATCAGCATGTGCATAATCATGGGAAAATGGGCAATAACAGATAGTGAGGGCATTATGGGATTGTCATAAAAAAACAGAACATTGAGACCATTTGCACGAGAAAGGCATGTATGGGAAAATACTTATATGACCCTTACGTATAATTATGCACCTCATGGGCTACTTTTGTCTTCCAGCGCAAGACGCGACTCCTGCGCTGGAGGAGCTTACACCTTGTCTTGAGTGTCCACATTGCTGCTCACACATTATTACATTTGCATTATTGTTGCAGGTAATTACCTAAATAATATTGTTGCAGTTAGTGTTTTGTGGAATTACCTAAACAATACTCTGAATAAGGAAAATTTAATACAATTTGATGTGATGCATGTGGCAGTGAGATGGATAAAGATGACAGATGCTAACCTGAGCCACCAGTAGTTGGGGACTTCTCATTTGGAGGTTGTCATTGGCTGTTCACGGCATTTACAAATATCGTCTGGGGGGAGCGGAGCCTAGGGATGGTCAACTCAGCCGTCAAATGAAGGCCTGCCTATTCGGTGAGCTTGGGGAAATGATGAGGTATGGTCAAATGTGACCAAGGAGGGACTGTGAGGAGTGCTATTTTATGGCCACATTTGAGCCATAGTCAATACATATATATTAGTTAGATGTAGCGATTCGAACCAATTTTTCTTGTATCCTTCAAAATGTATTTTAAAAACGTTATAAATTTAGTTGCACTGTCTCGCCTACCACATGTTCTTTACTGGTAGTGCTAGT
This sequence comes from Eptatretus atami, assembly GCA_035128595.1. NCBI lineage: Eukaryota > Metazoa > Chordata > Myxini > Myxiniformes > Myxinidae > Eptatretus > Eptatretus atami. The sequence continues at coordinate 35,653,123 of CM068968.1, forward strand.
CCTTATCTTGGCTTTCCCAAGCATTCCACTCTGTGACACTCTCTTGTTTTAGTTTGAAATGCATTTTAAACATCTTCATAGCCTTCAGTCACACAGTTTCCACCAGTTAGCTCATTCTGGTCACCTCATACAGCCCACGCTTGGGAAACTAAAAGGGTTTTTGCTTTTACAGTGATAACAAGCCCAGATAATTGCCTAAGAGAAATTCCTGGGTCCTAAGATAAGTGGCTTGACTGTTCCACCCTCCCTTGTGGGAGGAAGGGAAAACTCTGCAGCACATATTTGGGGATTCACACAGAGCTCTTGTCACACCAACCAGGGTTAGAGTATAACCAGAGATAGATTGGAATTAGAGATAGAATATATATATACAGTATATATATATATATATATATATCTAAGGGAGAGTTTTTGCATGTAAAACTCAGTGTGGTTTGGTTGCTCTCCACTGTGCTGGTTGAGCTGCCACACCTCCTCCGCTGGCGTGTGGTCCTTCAATAAACCGGTGCATTCGTGAATCCTCTTCGACTCTCTTCATACCTGGCCGGGGAACGGAGTCTTCACAGACTCAGCCTGTCATCCTTCCGAGGTCGGCAAAATGAGCACCAGTGTACTGGTAAGGGGGACACTGCATCAGCGGCATAGCCGCATCCCAACCAATGATGCAACCAGCAGCCACAGGCTGCACTCGAAAGAAGGTCAGGTATGGAAGTATGCGCCGGAGCGGAGCGTCGCTGCGTCCACTCTCCGCCGGGACTCCAGGAGCCTCCGTCTGGCCACCCCCCAGCCAGATGTCTGGCCCATCCCCCATCTCCTGGAGACTTCGACATCTCCTTGAGTGTGGAACAAGTGCTCGTTCCTTCAAATAGTCTCGATCTGCATTTGTGGAACTGGATGTTTCCGAACTCTAGTCCTTCTCCTTTGCGGATGTGCAGTGCGGTCGTTAAATTCTCCACAACCCAGATGTGGAGACTGAAATGATCGACACACACACACATGAACACACACGAACCTACTTTCCCGCCCAAGATCCTGGTGTGTTGTGATGGGATGAAGATCATGAAGCTGTTTGGTTATTTTGTTGTGCAGCTGTGCTGTCCTTCCTCCCACTGTTTTATTCCCTTCGTCTCGCCGTGTTTTATAACGAACAAGCAGAGTACCCGCCTGACGGACGATCTTGCTTCAAGCATGCAACGCGTTCTTCTGACGCATACCTTTATCTGGGCGGTGTATAGGCAACTGATAGCCCTGTACAGCCCCCCCCTCCCCCAACAACAAAAAACCCAAGACCACCAGCAAAGATAACAACTCCCCTATACATTAATTGGGGTCATGCTGATCCTCTGCAGAAAGTATGGATGTAATTGGCCCAGGACTGTAGGAGGAGTAGCGTGACAAACAAACCCGCAAACAAACCCGCAAACAAACCCACAAACAACCATGCAAACAAACACGCAAACAAACCCTCAAACAAATCCACAAACAAACCGTCAAACAAACACACAAACAAACCCACAAACAAACACGCAAACAAACCCACAAACAAACCCACAAACAAACCCGCAAACAAACACGCAAACAAACCCACAAAAACAACACGCAACAAACCCAAACAACCCTCAAACAAACAAACACGCAAACAAACAAACACACAAACAAACCCACAAACAAACCGCAAACAAACCCGCAAAACAAACAAACCACAAACAAACCCACACAAACAAACAACGCAAACACACACACACACAAACAAACACGCAAACAAACCACAAACAAACACGCAAACAAACACGCAAACAAAACCTACAAACAAACCCGCAAACAAACAAACCCACAAACAACCCACAAACAAACCCACAAACACACGCAAACAACCACACAACCACAACAACCGCAAACAAACTCAACAAACCCGCAAACAAACCCAAACAAACCACCAACAAAACCACAAACAAACCCGCAAAACAAACACGCAAACAAACCACAAACAAACAACACAAACCACAAACAAACCACAAACAAACACACAACCCACAAACAAACCCACAAACAACACGCAAACAAACGCAAACACCAAACCCACAAACAACCCACAAACAAACAGCAAACAAACACGCAAACAAACCACAAACAACCACAAACAAACACGCAAACAAACACACAACAAACCCACAAACAAACCCACAAACAAACACGCAAACAAACCCAAACAAACAAACCCACAAACAAACCCACAAACAAACACGCAAACAAACCTGCAAAACAAACCCACAACAAACACGCAAACAAACCAAAACAACCCTCAAACAAACAAACCCGCAACAAACAAACACACAAACAAACCCAAACAACACAACCAAACAAACCCGCAAACAAACAAACCCACAAACAACCCACAAACAACCGCAAACAACAAACACACACAACAAACCCACAAACAAACACGCAAACAAACACGCAAACAAACCTACAAACAAACCGCAAACAAACAAACCCACAAACAAACCCACAAACAAACCCACAAACAAACACGCAAACAACCCACAAACAACCCCAAACAAACACGCAAACAAACTTGCAAACATACAAACCCGCAAACAAACCCACAAACAAACCACAAACAAACCACAAACAAACCGCAACAACACGCAAACAAACCCACAAACAAACACCAAACAAACCACAAAACAACCCAAACAACACGCAAACAACCACAACAAACCACAAACAAACACGCAAACAAACCTGCAAACAACCAAACCCACAAACAAACCACAAACAAACACGCAAACAAACACGCAAACAAACCTACAAACAAACCCACAAACAAACACGCAAACAAACACACAAACAAACCACAAACAAACAAACAAACACGCAAACAAACCCACAAACAAACAAACCACAAAAAACCCACAAACAAACACGCAAACAAACCTGCAAACAAACAAACCAACAACAACCCGCAAACAACACGCAAACAAACCCGCAAACAAACAAACCCACAACAAACCCGCAAACAAACACGCAAACAAACCCGCAAAAACAAACCCACAAACAACCCGCAACAAACAAACCACAACAACCCACAAACAAACACGCAAACAAACCTGCAAACAAACAAACCCACAACAAACCCGCAAACAAACACGCAAACAAACCCACAAACAAACACGCAACCAAACCCCAAACAAACAAACCCACAAACAAACCCACAAACAAACACGCAACAACCAAAACAAACCACAAACAAACCCGCAAACAACCCACAAACAAACCGCAAACAAACCACAAACAAACACAGCAAACAAACCCACAAAAAACCACAACAAACCGCAAACAACAAACCCACAAACAAACCCGCAAACAAACCACAAACAAACCCATAAACAAACACGCAAACAAACACACAAACAAACCCACAAACAAACCCGCAAACAAACCACAATCAAACCCACAAACAAACCACAAGCAAACACGCAAACAAACACGCAAACAAACCACAAACAAACACGAAACAAACCCACAAACAAACCCACAAACAAACACGCAAACAAACCGCAAACAAACCACAAACAAACACGGAAACAAACACGCAAACAAACCCACAAACAACCCACAAACAAACACGCACACAAACACGCAAACAAACCCACAAACAAACCACAAACAAACACGCACAACAAACACGCAAACAACCCACAAACAAACACGCAAACAAACACGCAAACAAACCACAATCAAACCCACAAACATGCAAACAAACCCACAAACAAACACCGCAAAACAAACCACAAACAAACCCGCAAACAACCCACAAACAAACAAACCCACAAACAAACCCACAAACAAACCCACAAACAAACACGCAAACAAACCCACAATCAAACCCACAAACAAACCCACAAACAAACACGCAAACAAACCCACAAACAAACCCACAAACAAACCCACAAACAAACCTACAAACAAACCCGCAAACAAACAAACACGCAAACACCGGTCTGTGAATTATAGTAAAGATGTAAATTTAAATTATAATCCTTATATTCCGATATTTGCCTGTAAATTGTTAATACTCAAATATCTGAGTCATCACATCTTCCAGAATTGCCCCCCCTGGCGGACGGTCGTGAGATCCAACAATATTAGTGTCACGATGTGTGTTGTGTGTGTCGTGTGTGACAAGAGTAACATTTTATTGTAAAGCCACAACAGTGATAGTTATTGTTATCTTTTTCAGATATCATGTTTTTTCTCTTTCTTTGTTTTACGGTCACCAATTCCCTTTTTCCTGAACTCAATTATATTCCTGATGTTGTTTTGAGGTGTATAACAGAGAACTGCTAGCTCGGGCGGGCACTGCTCCTTAGAAATCCGACATTTTGCGCCTTTTTAAAGATTAATACGATATGTAATCGCTGAGGTAATAATAAACTTTAAATCCCGATTTGTACATCTTTCCGGACTGCGCGACCGAGTCAAGTAAATTAAATACAGGAATTAAGGGTTAAACGGAAGGAAGGCCTTTGGAGTTGAGAAGCGTTGTTTGAAGTAACCTCGAATCGGAATTTACAGTGGTTGGTGCGTTACAAGTTATTATTTTAAATCAAAGTCAGTACAGTTATTAACTTGAGTCTGGAGAATGGCTGCAGCGATGGAAGTCGATGCTCCGACCTCTTCGTCGGCGACTTCAGGAGGGAAGAAGCGGTTTGAAGTGAAGAAGGTAATTGGTAAACGAACTTAGTCACTAGTTAATGAGGAGATTTGTTTTTTTAGTTTCCTTCACGTCCTTTAAATATTAAAATTCTGTTTCACAGCTCGACGAAGCGACTGAAGGAGGTGGGATTTATTACATGGAGAAACGAGGCGATTTGGACAGGATCTTATGGAGATGTTGAACGTGAAGAAGGGGGGAGACGGAATAGGTGCAGAAAGTTTCATTAGAATGGATGAAGGGACATGGACTGATAGGGACCAGAGGACATGGTCTGTGAGGGACCAGGGACATGACTGTGGGGGACCAGGGACATGGACTGTGAGGGACCAGGGGACATGGACTGTGAGGGGACCAGGGGACATGGACTGAGAGGGACCAGGGACATGGAGTGTGAGGGACCAGGGACATGGACTGAGAGGACATGGACTGAGAGGACATGGACTGATAGGGGACCAGGGGACATGGACTTGAGGGACCAGGGACATGGACTGATAGGGGACCAGGGGACATGGACTGTGAGGGACCAGGGGACATGGACTGATAGGGACCAGGGACATGGACGTGAGGGAGCCATGGGACAGGACTGATAGGGACCAGAGGACATGGACTGAGAGGGACCGAGGGAACATGGATTGAGAGGGACCAGAGGACATGGACTGAGAGGGGACCAGAGGACATGGACTGAGAGGGACCAGGGGACATGGACTGAGAGGCACCAGGGGACAGGACTGTGAGGGACCAGGGACATGGACTGTGAGGGACCAGAGGACATGGACTGAAGGGACCAGGCGACATGGATTGAGAGGGACCAGAGGACATGGACTGAGAGGGGACCAGGCGACATGGACTGAGAGGGACCAGAGGACATGGACTGAGAGGGGACCGGCGACATGGATTGAGAGGGGACCAGAGGACATGGACTAGAGGGGACCAGGCGACATAGACTGAGACGGGACCAGCGGACATGGATTGAGAGGGGACCAGAGACATGGACTGAGAGGGACCAGGGGACATGGACTGAGAGGGACCAGGGACATGGTCTGTGAGGACCAGGGACATGACTGAGAGGGACCAGGACATGGACTGTGAGGGACCAGGGGACATGACTGATAGGGGACCAGAGGACATGGACTGTGAGGGGGACCAGGACATGGACTGATAGGGGACCAGGGGACATGGACTGTGAGGGGACCAGGGACATGGACTGATAGGGGACCAGGGACATGGACTGTGAGGGGACCAGGGGACATGGACTGATAGGGACCAGGGACATGGATTGAGAGGGACCAGGGACATGGATTGAGAGGGGACCAGAGGACATGGATTGAGAGGGACCAGAGGACATGGATTGAGAGGGACCAGAGACATGGACTGAGAGGGGACCAGACATGGACATGAGAGGGGACCAGGGGACATGGACTGTGAGGGGACCAGGGGACATGGACTGTGAGGGGACCAGAGGACATGGACTGAGAGGGGACCAGGCGACATGGATTGAGAGGGGACCAGAGGACATGGACTTGAGGGACCAGGCGACATGGACTGAGAGGGACCAGAGGACATGGACTGAGTGGGACAGGACATGGATTGAGAGGGACCAGAGGACATGGACTGAGAGGGACCAGGCGACATAGACTGAGAGGGGACCAGGCGACATGGATTGAGAGGGGACCAGGAGACATGGACTGAGAGGGACCAGGGACATGGACTGTGAGGACCAGGGGACATGATGAGAGAGACCAGGGGACATGGATTGAGAGGGGACATGGACTGTGAGGGACCAGGGGACATGGACTGTGAGGGACCAGGGGACATGGACTGAGAGGGACCAGGGGACATGGACTGAGAGGGGACCAGTGGACATGGACTGAGAGGGACCAGGGACATGGACTGAGAGGGGACCATGGGACATGGCTGAGAGGGACCAGGGACATGGACTGTGAGGGGACAGGGACATGGACTGTGAGGGGACCAGGGGACATGGACTGTGAGGGACCAGGGGACATGGACTGAGAGGGGACCAGGGACATGGACTGAGGGGACCAGGGGACATGGACTGAGAGGGACCAGGGGACATGGACTGAGAGGGACCAGTGACATGGACTGAGAGGGACCAGGGACATGGACTGAGAGGGGACCAGGGACATGGACTGAGAGGGAACCAGGGGACATGGACTGTGAGGGGACCAGGGACATGGACTGTGAGGGGACCAGGGGACATGGACTGGGAGGGGACCAGGGACATGGACTGAGAGGGGACCAGGGACATGGACTGAGGGGACCAGGACATGGACTGAGAGGACCAGGGACATGGATTGAGAGGGACCAGGGACATGGACTGTGAGGGGACCAGGGGACATGACTGAGAGGGACCAGGGGACATGGACTGAGAGGGACCAGGGACATGGACAGAGAGGACCAGGGGACATGGACTGTGAGGGGACCAGAGGACATGGACTGAGAGGGACCAGGGACATGGATTGAGAGGGACCAGGGACATGGACTGTGAGGGGACCAGGGACATGAACTGTGAGGGGACCAGGGGACATGGACTGAGAGGGACCAGGGACATGGACGTGAGGGGACCAGGGACATGGACTGTGAGGGGATCAGGGACATGGACTGAGAGGGACCAGGGACATGGACTGTGAGGGACCAGGGGACATGGACTGAGAGGGGACCAGGGACATGGATTGAGAGGGACCAGGACATGGACTGTGAGGGGACCAGGGACATGGACTGAGAGGGACCAGGGGACATGGATTGAGAGGGACCAGGGGACATGGACTGAGAGAGGACCAGGGACATGGACTGTGAGGGACCAGGGGACATGGATTGAGAGGGGACCAGGGTATGGATTGAGAGGGGACCAGGACATGGACTTGAGGGGACCAGGGACATGGATTGAGAGAGGACCAGGGACATGGACTGTGAGGGGACCAGGGGACATGGACTGAGAGGGGACCAGGGGACATGGACTGAGAGGGACCAGGGGACATGGAGTGTGAGAGGACCAGGGACATGGACTGAGAGGGGACATGGACTGAGAGGGACATGGACTGTGAGGGGACCAGGGACATGGACTGAGAGGGGACATGGACTGTGAGGGACCAGGGGACATGACTGAGAGGGGACATGGACTGAGAGGGACCAGAGGACATGGACTGAGAGGGGACCAGAGACATGACTGAGAGGGACCAGGCGACATGGATTGAGAGAGGGACCAGAGACATGGACTGAGAGGGACCAGGCGACATAGACTGAGAGGGGACCAGGCGACATGGATTGAGAGGGGACCAGAGACATGGACTGAGAGGGGACCAGGCGACATAGACTGAGAGGGACCAGGCGACATGATTGAGAGGGATCAGGAGACATGGACTGAGAGGGGACCAGAGGACATGGACTGAGGGGACCAGGGACATGGACTGAGAGGGGACCAGGGACATGGACTGAGAGGGGACATGACTGAGAGGGGACATGGACTGTTGAGGGACCAGGGACATGGACTGAGAGGAGACTGAGAGGGACCAGGGGACATGGACTGTGAGGGGACCAGGGGACATGGATTGAGAGGGGACCAGGGGGTATGGATTGAGAGGGACCAGGGGACATGGACTGTGAGGGACCAGGACATGGATGAGAGAGGACCAGGGGACATGGACTGTGAGGATCAGGGACATGGACTGTGAGGGGACCAGGGACATGGACTGTGAGGGACCAGGGGACATGGACTGGAGGGGACCAGGGACATGGACTGAGAGGGACATGGACTGAGAGGGACCGGGACATGACTGTGAGGGACCAGGGACATGGATTGAGAGGGACCAGGGGTATGGATTGAGAGGCCCGGGGACATGGACTGTGAGGGACCAGGGACATGGATTGAGAGAGACCAGGGGACATGGACTGTGAGGGATCAGGGACATGACTGTGAGGGACCAGAGGACATGGACTGAGAGGGACCAGGGCATGGACTGAGAAGACCAGACATGGCCTGAGAGAGGACCAGGGGACATGGCCTGAGAGAGGACCAGGGGACATGGCCTGAGAGGAAAGAAGAGGAGAGTTTGGACGAGGTGTTTGACTCGGAGTGCTTAATGCATGGGATGGTCCCTCTGGAAAGGTAGTGGAAGTTAAACTAGAATTGGATATTTACCTTCAAACAGACTCGGTGGTATCATGGAACATCCGCTCCCTGTAGGTCAGGGAGGTCGGTGGTTTGAACCCGGGCCCAGTCCAACCAAACATTTAAAATGGGACATGCTAATTCCTTACTTGACGATCTGGCATCCCTGATGCCCTTCGCAGTTTTTCTGCCCCCTGATGCCCGGCGTCCCCCTTTTCCACCGCGCACGGCACCTGGCGTTTCCTTTTCCACCCCGCACGGCACCTGGCGTCCCCTTTTCCACCACGCACAGCACCTGGCGTTCCCTTTTCCATCGTGCACAGCAGCCTGGCGTTCCCTTTTCCACGCGCACGGCACCTGGCATCCCTTTTCCACCCGCACGGCACCTGGCATTTCTTTCCACCCCGCACAGCACCTGGCGTCCCTTTTCCACCGCACGGCACCTGGCGTCTCCTTTTCACCACGCACGGCACCTGGCGTCCCTTTCCACCGTGCACGGCACCTGGCGTCCCCTTTTCCACCCCGCACGGCACCTGGCGTCCCCTTTGCCACCCCGACGGCACCTGGTCCCCTTTTCCACCCCGCACGCACCTGCTCCCCTTTCCCACCCCGCACGGCACCTGGCTATCCCCTTTTTCCACCCCGCACGGCACCTGGCGTCCCCTTTCTCACCCCGGCACGGCACCTGGCTGTTGCTTTTCCACCCCACACGGCACCTGGCGTTTGCTTTTCCACCCCGCACGGCACCTGGTGTTTCCTTTTCTACCCTCGCCGAAGGAGAGGGTATTGCATTTTGTTCTGTTTGTTTGTTACTTGCAAAATCAAATCTTTTTCAAGTACTGTATATTGGTCAGTCAATTTTTTGTTTTCTCCATCTGTCTGTCTGTTTGTCTGTCTATCGCCTACAGGTCACAATTTTATACCGATCTTCACGAAAATTCACACATGGTAGAGTTTGTCACAAGGAAGAAGTTTATTGTTTTCGAGATCAAAAGGTCAACAATTCAGGTGTATTTCTAAATTCCTCAATTTTCATCCCATTGACTTGAAATTTGAAGAGGATTTTCATATCAGGTCACTGAATTCAACCTCCAATTATTTTTGAGATCAGCATAGACCAAAAGGTCATCATCGGCTGGAATTCTCAATTTTCATCCGATTCACTAGAAATTTGAAGAAGAGTTGCATATTTAGTCAAATTCAACCACCAATTATTTTTGAGGTCAAATTTGGTTTTTGGATCTTGCATCTGCACGACGTCTTCTTCTTGTTTGTCTGTCTGTCTGTCTCTGTTTCTTTGTTAGTCTGCACAGAACTTTCATGTTTTTCTCCACAACTGCTTGTTGGATTGAGACAAAATTTTCACCATTGGTGTGACTACTCATGTGGAATGTTTTAATGATCATTATGACGTCATAGATCATGTGGTGTGGCAGTCATGTTGGAAAACAGAAAAACTTTGGACCTCTGTATCTCTGAAACCACACCAAGGACAAAATTGCAACTTGGCACATAGCAAGTACTCCTCATGGAGAATGAGGGATTTTTTTTTTTGATGACGTCATATGTGCCTTCGTTACGACATAATTGCATATGTAGAACACTACATCCGATCAGTTTGAAAATTTTGAGGGTCATCGAGGGATAAAATGGTCCACAAAACTTTTTATTTGATGATATCAGTCACGTGTTTCGGCAGCCATATTGTTTTTTAAAAATAAAACCTTCAAAAATCTTGTTCACATCAAAAACAAGGTTCATACATATGATGTCATTAGTCACATGGTTTGGCAGCCATATTGGAAATACCCTAAAACATATAGAAATCTTCTTCTCCAGAACGGCGGACAGATCGAGGGGAAACTTCACACAAATGTTCCCCAAGGCATGCGTGTACAAGGTTGTTAAGGAATAATTGAGAAGTCGCATGGTTTGGCAGCCATATTGGATTTAAGAAGAAATAGTAAATTATGTTTTCTCTGGAACTGCTTAATCAATCGACGTGAAACTTCACAATTGTGACCTAGTAGTGATGGGGAATACATGTTTTAAATTTCAACTTGATTGGACACATGGTCTGGCAGCCAGAATTATAAAAACAATATTTTTTTTAATAAGGCTCACTTGGCTGTGCCTGGATGGGTTTAATGGTGGAGGAGTAGCAGCTGAAATGCTAATCCTTTCCAAGTTCCTCCTGATGACTTCATGTTTGCTCTTTGCTTGTTTGGGTTCCTACTGATGACTCCAATGCAGGACTGTTCCTATTTGGTCTTCTATTTGATTTGAATTGAATTAATTTTAATCCCATTCTGAATTCAATTGAATAATAAAAAACCTCATGGGTCAGGGCCAGGTGTCCGATCAAGGCGGGGTTGCATCGAAGGGGGACATCTTGGTACCCGGTCATCACTGCCAGCAGTTTATAAAGTGGCAGTTCTAATTGTATCTCTTATTAATTACGTAACGCACCAGTACACAAACGCCACAAAAAACTACACAAAATAAGTCTTGGTGAGGGTCTGCAATCTCTGCTCTCTTTCTTGTTTTACCCTGCTATCCCAACCTCCTAAATGAGCATAAACCTCACTTCACTTAACCGACAGGCTCTTTAATTTTCGATTCCTGGTGAAGAGACATCCTGATCACAACTGAGTATGCACGCTGTACACGTGCTCACGCATACAAATATATGCTTGGCATTGATGATTTCTCAATCGCACTGCTCTCCTGGTCAACACTTTTGTTTTTGAATTGCTCATCGAGCCCAAGATACTTCACCAAGCTATATAAAATATAATGTTGTGGTAACATGCATTGATTGGTAATTTAAAACTACATCACAAGGTCATGTAAACTGAAGTGCATGTGTTATTCCCATGTGGTTTTTCAGGCGAGGTTCTGGTACTTGCACACTAACTTGTCTGTCTGTGGAAAGCGTCTTTATCCTATATAAATAAATGGATGGTGTCTGTCTGTCCCGTTTCCTATCTCACCTCTCATTCTTCGCTCATAATTACCAAACTTCGTTGGCATAATTAACAGTCTTACAACTCTGCTTCTGGGATCGAAATTCACCATTTACTGAAATTCTTCATTCAATCCAGTCGAAGGTAAACTTTTCTCAAAGCGTTAGCCAGGCCGAACGAGATCATGGCATTGTGGTGCGCAGCACTTCAAGCACATTGTCACGGGATTGTTGTTCCTTGGTCCTCCCATCCTACGAAGTCCCATACCATCCCATTACCCGTTCTTGATGGCTATATCTGCTGGTTTTAAAAATCGAATGTGTAGGTATTTCAATATTTCACTTGACGATTGCTTGTGTTTCATGAAATAAAATCAAACTGATGGAATTGCTACAAAGGAAAGATTAATGTGGAGTGTGTTGTGGATTTACTCATTGATTTTTCTTGTTGTCACACTCCCTGCAGTGGAATGCTGTGGCTCTGTGGGCCTGGGACATCGTTGTGGACAACTGCGCCATTTGCCGCAACCACATCATGGATCTCTGTGCGTGTTAACTTTTCTTCCTTCCTTTTTAACCTCCGCCATCGAAGATCGGAGGTTACTGTTTTCACCCCTTTCTGTTTGTTTGTTTGTTGTTTTGTTTGTTTGTTTGTGAACAGTATAACGGAAAACTCCTTGACGGATTTCGACGAAACTTGGTGGGGGGTTAGGTATGGTCCAAGGATCATGCATTAAATTTTGGACTTGCCCCCCCCCAAAAAAAATTGTTCGAGAAGTTATTTTTTTTTTTTGCATTCTACATGTTTAAGTGATTCCAACCCCCCCCCAAAAAAATTGTTACCCCCCTCCCCAAAAAAAGATTTTTTTTTTTGCATTTCTACATGTTTTAGTGATTTCCAACCCCCCCCCCCCCAAAAAAAAATTGTTACCCCCCAAAAAAAAATAGAGAATTTTTTTTTTGGGCATTTCTACATGTTTTAAGTGATTTCCAACCCCCCCCCCCCAAAAAAATTGTTAGAGAAAAGTTTTTTTTTTTGCATTCTACATGTTTTAAGTGATTTCCAACCCCCCCCAAAAAAAAATGGAGAAAAGAACTATACTGTCAGCACTGTTGACGTCATATTTAAATGAATAATAATATAAGGTCACGTTTGAGTGACCCAGCTGTATTGGCGGCGGAGGTTTTGCACTCTACCGAGTGCTCCCCCTCTAGTTCACTTTGCATTTGCAAATGAATCGGACTGTTTTTATCCTTATCCATTTGATTTCTCCATCACATCTTTCACATTACCTTTGTCTTGTTTACCCCGTCACTAATAATAAGTTGGGTCACCCATCAATATCAGGTTATTTAGTCGTTAGTACTCGTAATAGCACCACCATCCTTGACCATGTTGTGGAATGTTGGCCGAGGCCCTCACTTTTCGTTTTCTTCCGCCATCACTTTTTCACCTTTTATTCATTTTTTAATTCGTTTTCTCTGCAACCGCTTGAGCGATTGACACCAAGCTTTCAACATAGGAGCACCTACCCACGGAGAATGTTTTGACAAAGTTACATATCGAAGATTGATTGGAAAATGTGGCTGGCATTCCAAAAAGTCTGTTATCTACAGGCATGGGTTGCAGGATGTTTCACGTAGCAGGAATAAACGGCCTTGACCAAATTGGTGTATTCATCCTGTGGTGGCGTGTCACTATCTTGACTGGGAGAGGGGCGGAGCTTGGACTGCGCACACTTGTTTGGCCGGAAGATGATGCTATCTATCCTGAAGGCGTCATTATTTGTTGTTTGTTTGTTTTTTACATCAATTTGATTAATAATTGAAAGTTTTTATTTGGAGGTTGACATTCCACTTGTGGAAATGACACAGTCCAGCAAATTTGGGGAAAATTGGCCCAGGGGTTTGGAAACCTATTAGGAACAAACAAACAGACTCTCTTTTATACATAGACATGAGTTCCCTTACAAGGAATCTCAACAAAGGAGGAGACCATTTGGCTCACCTAGCCTCCACAATGGTTGCCAACATATGGGGTTTTATTTTTTTGTGCTCTCTCCTTTGCAAAATTCTGAGCATCAAGCAAGAAAGTAGCACGTACCATTTTTGAAGTCTTTGGTATGACTCGGTCGGGATTTGAACCGCCGACATCCCAGACTTGGTGGCTGCTCTAACCATTACCCCCAGCGAGTCTGTTGCCCTAAGTGTTCATAAAAATCAGGTCATTGGCAGTAAATGCTGTACTTTTTGAAAGATTCTGCTTGTCCTTCTGACAATGGGTATCAGAATTATATAATTGACTCCTTTCAATGGCATTCAATGTTGAATCGCTCTGGCAGTGCTACCTGACATTCCTTGCTCTATTTTGCGGCAGGTATTGAATGCCAGGCGAACCAAGCATCAGCAACCTCAGAAGAGTGCACCGTGGCCTGGGGTGTATGCAATGTCAGTTTTGCTCTTCCCTTTTTTATATATCCATATAAATATTCACAAGAAGGAAAGTTTATTTTTGTTTGGGTTTGTGCACACTTTTCATTGTATTCTCTGTAACTGGTAGCATTATTCCTTGCGGTACCAAGCCGAACGGGTCATACACTTGTATGTACATGCACATGTGTTCATTTACTTGTGTTAAACTATGTAAACTATTATCATTATCATTATCTGATTTTAATTGTTTAAAAAAAATAATTTTCTACAGTTAATGGTAGTAATTCGTACATGTATCACTTTTTAGACAATGACATCAGGAAACCTCAGTGTACTTTTTACATGAATTGCAAAGACATTTGTGTAATAAGTCACAATAAACGTGCAATATGGGATTGGTAGGATAACTTAGAGATGTGCACACTCATTTGAGCTGCCTTGCTTGGGTTTGCTTCACAGCCCAGCTATAAACTGCCATCCTGGTGTTTCACAGGTAGGGAGAGGCATCCATGCGTGTGCCGTCCCTCGGATTGACGTTAAAGTTGGTGTACCGTCTGCTGGCATTAGTTGGTCAACGTTAACAATCCCACGGTTTCCTTCAGGATGAGTAAGCGAGCTATCGTTGGCACCACTAACAAATTACAAATTTCTGTCATCTTCAGTCGATGGTTCGACTTGGTCAGGCGTTTCGTGAAAGACTTTTGCCAGAAAAAGACCATGGGTTAAAACTGGGATGACAGATGATGACACCCTGTATGCTTGATGCCTTTTCTTCTTTTTTATTCAAAGTTGAGGCTTCTGGAGGAGCTAGAACATAGAATGGATGAGGATGTAAAAGAACAAATTAAATCGGCAGAAAGAGAGGAGGGGAAACACATCACCAGCAGCAGGGATGAGGTACAGCATAGAGGGAGACTTGAGAAATATGGGATGTGGGGAAGAATGAGGGTGAGGGGAGAACAAACAGGGTGGACAAGATGGATACAGAAGCAAACTCTCAGGAAGGAAAAACTGGAAATTTGAAGAGACAGGATTGAGGAGGTTTTAACAGGGATAGAAAAGTTGATTGTTTTGGATGCGGACAATCAGATGCTGGTGAACAGCTGTCTTGAAGACCCTGAGGGAAGAATGAGATTGAAGAGAATGGAGAAGTTGGTTCCACAGGCGTGAAAAGCGGAACAGACGAGTGGTGAGCTATGTTCACCACCCTTATTTCTCAAGTCTCCCTCTGTTGTCCCTCATCCCTGCTGCTGGTGATGTTTCCTCTCCTCTCTTTCTGCTGATTGATTTTGTCCTTTTACATGCTGGACTTAGAGTTTTATTTGAAGGGGGTTGCTGGTTGACCGTGTGCGTCCTGTAGAAACCTGGGGAACAACGCACGACGAGAGCAGTGGTTGGAAGACCAGAAAGGAGGCGGTAGAAGATAGAGACCACCAACCTGCCTGTGATGTCAAAGTGATAGCCCATTGACTCAGTTTTATCGTGGGAGATTTCAGGGGGAAGAGTGAGACAGAACAGCATCTTCAAGGCTTTTCCAGAGATAGATCATCAATGATCTCTCCGACTCTCTGGAAAATCCTCTATCTCTTTGCTGATGACTCCACCCTCTGCCGTACCAATCGTCACGCCAGACCGGCAAGCAGCAGCTTCTTCGCTCACTGCAGATCTGGATAAAAACACAAACTGGTCCAACACGTGAACATGTCTTCAATCGGACAAATCTCACACTCAAACTATGTCTCTTCGAAAGGACCGTTTAGAACCCCCCCCCCCATCCACTTCTCAACAATCCTCTGGAAGAAGTCCTTTCTTTCAAGCTTCTGGGTCTCACTATCTGTCATGACCTTTCCTGGGAAAGCCACATTTCAAACCTCGTCTCCAAAGCCAGTCGCCGACTGGGAATCCTCCGTCGTGCAAAGTCCTTCCTCGCCACCTGAGCTCCTGACCACTTACAAAGCTTTGTCCGCAGCCTGATGGAGTACTGCTCTCCCCTCCGGGCTGGTGCTCCTGCCTCCCACCTTTCTCGGCTTCACGCTGTAGAAACCAAGGCATTTCGGATCATTGGCATCTCCCACAATGAGGCTGAGTCTTTGGGCCTCTCACTCAATCACCGCAGGTTGGTCGGTGGTCTTTCTGTCTTCTACCGTCTCCTCTCCAGCTTCGCCCCCCCCCCCCCTGCTCTTTCTGGCATTTGTCCCACCACATTTCCGCAGGGCACTCAAGGTCCGCCACAACCCCCTTCTGGTAAAACTACCAAAATCACGAATCACTGCTCACATTCACTCTTCATTCCTCTTTTCCCCGCCTTTGGAATAAACTCCCTCACTCGATTCATTCCCATTCTTCCCTCCAGGCCTTCAAAACAGCTGTTACCACCACCTCTTATCATCCCCATCCAAATCCTCGATCTTTTCTACCCCCGATAATCCACCCAAGCCCACCTCCTTCAAATTCCCTGCTTTCCTTCCTGAAAGTCCCTGTAATGTCCATCTTCTATTCCCCATGTTCATCGTCCTCCCTCTCCCTTCCACAGATCTCCTAATGTCTCTGTTCCCCACTGTTTTGTCCTTCCCACTCCCTCCCCTGTTGCTCATGCCCCCCTTGCTGTGCGTTGTGTTAGCTCTCACACGAGCCTCGACAAGGTATACAAAGAAAAAAAACAAAAAACAAAAAATGGAAGAATTGAGGAACAAAAGAGCTGAGGTGTGCAGTTTGCCTGGATTTTTGAATTTTAACCAGATGTTTGCTGGAAGAAAGCATGCATCCTGGAGTTGTTGGGGAGGGTTGGATGACTGAAAGAGCAAAGGGAGCAATGCTGGAGAATAGGTGGTAGAAAACAGAGACCACCAATGTGCCTGCAATCTGAGAGCAACAGACCTTTTACTTTAGCCTTATCACGGGAGATTCCAATAACTTTGAGAGCTTTATATGCTACAGAATGCACGAGAGATGGATGTGAAGCTGGGGCACCAACTCTTAGGGGAGAGCAGTGTTCCGTTTAGCTACTGACAAAGGCCTTGGAGACTGTGCGTAGCTCTATACTTTCAAGGAAATACTTTCAAGACTCATTAATGAAAGGGCTAGCAGGATAGTTGAGAGATACTCACACTCACGATTAAGCTGTTTAGCTTGTATTTGAATCCTGACCCAGCTATAAAATGTCCTGGTGTTTTGAGGCATTTTGTGTGCCCTCCATCAGAGTGACGTTAAGCCGGAGGACCCGTCAGCCAGCATTGGTCCTTGGTAGACGTTAAATATCCCACAGTGTCTTTCGCAAAGAGTAGGCGAGTTATCGCCAGCATCCTGAATTAATTACAAATTCTTACCAGAGTCGAACACCAGGGCGGGCCAGCCTGTACAGAAAGATTTGTGCTGGAATAGTCGTTCCCCCTGGCTGACCCCACAAGGTGGGAATAATTGGGGTGTAGTAGTAGTAGTAACAGCAGTAACAACACAACTGTATTTGCCTCCAACCTTGCATTCTTGCACACCAACAAGTGGCGTTCCATTACGACAGAACATAAACCAACCACACATTCCTAAGCCACGAGTGCAATTTAATGTGGCGGCACACCATAACGTGATCCTTGCTGACTGCCATAGCCGTGCCCCGAGGCCCGTTTCACCTGCTGGTCAGCAGTAAATTGTATTGGTCGTGCCTTCACGAAATGTGAGCCAACATTCCCTTTTAAGTTTATGTTCATGCTGTTGCAAGTCTTTTGCCAGTTTATTACATTTTATCTTTTAATAACCACATTGCAAGAGGACAAGTAAGCTTGTACTGACCTAATGGGTTAAGATATTTTTTTACACACTCTCACGTCGTTTGTTTTTATTTTTTATGCACGAGGGGAAGTTGTTCCTAATCTTGGGTATATGTATAGAGCAAATTATGCAAATGAGGAGACTGAGAAGTAACACAACAGCAGCAGCAACAGTCATGTTTATAATTGAGGTTCGTGGAAGAGCGGAAACGTCTGTTAATTATAAGGCTTGTAATGAGGTGAAAACTTGCAAAACATTGGGGAAGCACCTGAAGAGCAATTTTCAGGAGAGATAAGTGAAGAAGAATAATAAGAAGAAGAAGAACAGGTCTTGAACTGGCAATTTTTGTGCCAATCCACTGATTTCTCAGGAAATTTTGAATGTATTTGCTTTCATTTGGAATTTTGGTGATTGTCACCTCTAATTTTGTTCCTTCTTCCTCATGTGTGTCCAGCATGCCTTTCACTTCCACTGCATTTCCCGTTGGCTTAAAACGCGACAGGTTTGCCCTCTCGACAACCGCGAGTGGGAGTTTCAGAAGTAAGCTGCTGTGTTACCGTTATTCGAGAACAGTGTAAATGGATTTGAAAGTATAATTTATTTCTCTTGATTTGTCAGTTTGTCTGCGTTGTATAACCTTGCAACGTAATCTGCCTCGCCGTTTCCGAAGGGACGGGAGAAGCTGTTGCAATCGGTCAGTGTGTCGGTCAGTGATTGTGTGTGTGCATGCAGATCTACCTTAATTTAGAAAGTTCATAATATATAAGATCTACTGCAATCTTATATACTCCAGTGAAGCTCTGCATTTTGAAATCCTCTCGTAATTTTGTTCCCATCTGTTTTGCTAGTGTACCCATCAAGCTCACCAAAACTAACCGATGCTGATATGGGTGGGAGGCTAGGGAAGTGGGGGAGGAGGGGGGTTAGTAGAGGGGCAAGGGATTTTTCAAGATAGAATAAGAGGAGTGATCATCGGGTTGGTTGTTTTACAACAATTGGTGTTTGTTCTGATGTTTTTTTTTTCATTTATTTTGCAGGTATGGCCACTAGGTGATGGAAAGCACTGTGGGAAAAGAACTCTCCCCCACACCCCCACCAAACTCTCTCCTCCAAAACGGCCACCGTGCCATTGTTCTTGCACATGTTTAAAGAGCTTACATGTTGAGTTTTGACATATGTAGGAGATGTTTGTAAAGGTTGCTTGCTTAGCCACAGGCCATTGTTTTCCAGAGGTCACAAAGACTGATAGCTGAACATTACTTCATGTAAGCTCGTAACTGCTTCTCTTTTGATGATCGTTTTCGTAATAACATCCGAAATGTTTATTGCTGTTATATATTTTTCAGAACATATTGGCATTCAGTCATTAGTGTTCTTGACCTCTATGTTTAGTTTTGAGACATCAATGACACGATGAATGGTTGGTGTTTTTCAGTTTACACTTGATTTAATAAAACGTCAGCACGCTCAAGAGTAAATTGCAGAGGATTTTTATCAACCAATGGGATGTACTTGGTAAATATTTGATACCGTGCATGTTTATCGTGTTTAAATGTTATTTGCATTGTAATAATAATCACCATGAGCCCGTGGTAAAAATACAACAGAAAAAAAAACTGGAGGCTTTTTATTGTTGCACTGGTTGAAAGAGCTCAAAAGTGGGTGGTTCAACAACGAATGTCTTGAGTTGTTTATAGACCTTTAGCTTGAAGCAAAGAAGAGAGTAAAATTAGTTTTACAACTTATTGATTTATTAAAAACATTCAACATGGTGAACTTACCATGGATTATATGAAGATAATTTTTGGCTTGGGAACGAAGTCCAGGCTGTCCACAAAGTCTTGTTCCGGTTTTAAAATTTTATGACAACCAAACCAAAAGAGGCACAATGACGAGGTTTTTTTTTTGCATTTTGTCACATAATTCATAAAGTTTCTTGTGTTCTTCAGTGCATTCATAAACACATCCAAGCGATAATCCACTTCAATCCCTGGGCTGACAAGTGACCCACAATATACAGGTTTGACCTGTTTTGTTGTTGAAAACCCACGAACCCGTTTTAGTATGTTCAACACCCGTATCAGACAAATTACGAACAATTTCAAAAACACAATGTTTCGCTTCTGTTCCACTCGCAAGGATTCACACAGAGATTGACAGACCTGTAGCGACCTCTAGCCGTTATTCAAGGTACCACTTTCATCTCTTGGCTGTATGATATGAGCTTTACCCAACCGAAAGTCACTTCGCCATCCTCCAGGATTCCATGCAGTGATTTCACTTCCTCACATCTACCATGTTGTCCTTACCTTGCGTCAAGCGGTGCAGTATATACTTTCCAATTTGCTCTTCGACTTCTTTCTGTGATATTTATCGGTGCTTTCGAGCATTTTGAATGGTAGGATTCGATTCGGATAGTTTTCTTTGATATACGCATCGGTGTCCACAAATTACCATTCCAAATTCAAACTGTAATAAAAAAGAAAGAATGAAATGGGAATGGGATACAATTATGTGGTTTGATGCAAGTGAAAGAACATTTCTTAATTTTATTTATTGCCAAGATTATCATCTAACATTTATCATCAATTGGTCACGATAAACAAGGCAACACTCCTCTTTCTTGTGATTGTCGAGATGTCATTTGAGGTAAATGTGATGTCATGCATCATGGGGAAACCTGGAAATGAAGATAAGTCAACAAAACTGAGAAATGTGATTTCACAAGCATCAAACTGTATCGTAGTATCCCATTTAATTCAGTTTTTTATTATGGTTTGAATTTGGAACGGTAATTTGTGGACACCCTGTTCTCTGCAAACTTTTTTCTGACTATCATGTATATGCCCCACAATCACCGAGTTTGAAGTTCTTACTTGGAATGGAACCTCTTTGTCATTACTCGTCAATAAACGGCTGTGTCAATATTTTGGTGTATTTTGTGTTACTGATATCTCGAATAGCAGGGTTTTTTTGTTAAAAAAATAGAAAACCCACTTTCCATTCCTACCGACCCGTGCTTCATCACCTCCAACTTGCCACGTGTTTCCCAACATATCCCTCATCACACTGCTGATACAATTGGTTATCCTTGCATGGAGTGTTTTAATGTCAGAAAGAGAGGTTTGGAAAATTATCCTTGACATACCCCCACAATAAGTTAAAGGGCATCACATCGGGAGACCGTGGAGGCCAGGTCATGAAGGAGGCCAACAGCCCATCGTGGAGGCTAACATCCCCACCATGTCCAATCCATCTTCTAGCGAAGTTCTTGGTTCTAAAGGTTGAACTATCTGAACTTTATATGTGTGGATATGCAATCTCTTGTTTAGAACTTATATATAT
>CM068968.1:35679782-35691948 GCA_035128595.1 Eptatretus atami
CAGGGTGTGCCCCTTGGCCAAAAAAAAACCCCAAGGAAAAGGGGGGCCCCCGGGCATCACCTCAGCTCGAGAACTCCGCCCCCTTAGCACCAGATGGAGTGTCGTCCGGAGGCCAATCGACGGCAAGCCGCCCCATTTGGCGAATGAGAGGGCGTCGGGCGATCTGCGCCGCCCAGACGGTCCAGTGATGCTTCAGTCCACATTGTCTCGGCGGCCGTAGGGTTCTAAAAAAATCTACGGCCACTAGCAATTATAGGCGCCGCAGTATTTCCCGATCACACAATGTAAGCAGTCACATATGTTTTTAATATTTTTTCGCGGTTCCCAACCTTGACCGAACCCAAGTACCTGCAGAGGTTAGCAGCCGCATGGCTGAGGAAGTCGCCATGCAAGGCTATTTTTTTTTCTTCTTCTTCCTCTTCTTCTTCCATTTCTTCCTCCTCCATCCTCCTCCTCTTCTTCCATTTTTCTTCACGCGGCTGCCGATCAGCATTATCTTGTAAAACAGGAATTATAATCATGTACATTTTTCTCCTCATTGATAATTAATTAGTCGGCGAAATGCGACCCGGAAACGATAAAAAAATGTTATCGCGACAAAAAAATTAACGGACATTATGGGAACTAAAAATCGAGTTATCGAAGTTAACTGGTCGATAACGATAAATGCGAGTTAACTTCACGATAAAAAAAAGTAAACTACGATAATTAAATTATCGGATTATCGCTTTTGTGCCCAACACTGGTTGGCAAAACACCTATACTCCGATCTCTAGCGGGTTAGCGCACGGTCGCGCAGACTGCCACGGAGGCCGTACGTAGACGCACGGCGGGCGTAGGGGAAACCGTGCGTCGACCTGCGTTGCCCGCATGGTGTCACACAGACCGCAAGGCCACTGTACGGGAACACAAGGGACGCCTTAGGACACCTACGGCGACGTGGAAATAGTGCTGGCCGCCGTAATTTTTTTGGGCGCGGTTGGCAAAAAAAAAATTTTTTTTTTTCCATTTTTTTTTTTTTTCCATTTTTTTGATAAGAGCCATACGGCAGCCGCACGAATACGCAAGCCCCACCGGTACGCCTATGTACGGTCGACGTGGAACACATCTACGTCATGTGCTACGGGCTTGTCGAATCGCTACGCCAACCTAGAATGGAAAAAAACTTTATAAACATCCGTGCTATAATTCCACAGAGACCCCTACGGCCTGTAAAAAGATAGGCATACGGTGTAGGGCCACCCTGAGCCACCTCAGAAACTCTGCGCGCCGCCGCACGTTTCTTCAATTCAAGGGGGGGGCGGACGGCCGCCGCTATCCTAGCCGTAGAGCAAATGTGACTCATGCTTGAGGGAGACGGGGATGGCGGGACGTCCCCCCCCCATAGAGACAGGCGTGAATAAGGGCGCGCACGCGTTTCGGACAGAGAGCACGCTTGTCTAGTTTCATCACGTGGCTTGGTGCGTCATCTGGATTGGTCGTCGTGGGAGAGGTGGTTTATTGGTGATCAGTCTTGGCGTCGTTCTCCTCCTCCTCCCTCCTCCGCGGATCGAGTCAGCTCGAGAACAACACGATGTTGGAAAGGTCCAAGACAGACCCTGGTCTTCAGCCCGACTGTCCTCCGGCTGGAGGTCCGAAATAAAGACCATTTGTCTTGATTCTTTGGGGGTGTGTGCGTAGTGGGTCCGTGGCCCGCTGCTAAAGGCCCTAGCACACCTTGACGATTTAGCCAGCCGTTATGCCTGAACGTATGCAAAATTTGGCTAAAACGCTGGGCAACACGTCAATACGTTATGGGTAAGTTTGTATACGTTAAGAGCACGCTGCGGCCATACGTCGTAGTACGCTGCTTTTTTGTCGTAGTACGCCTCGAGGTGTTGAATAATTTTCCATGCCTTGAAATTTTTCGACGTATGCCAGCGTATGACTCACACGGTTCTGCATACGCTTGGCCATTAAGTTGTAGGCACGTTACGCGACGTTGACACACGTCGACACGTTACTTGTAAGTTACTCATAAGCGAAACACGTCGAGTAATGTTTAGCGTACCCGAACTTTATTTCTAACCTATGAGTAAGTGTTGTGGGCCACGTTATGCGATCGTTGACACACGTTCGAAAACACACGTTACTTGTACGTTACTCAATAAGTCGAAACACGTCAAGGTAATGCTTAAGCGTCAGTGTTCCAGACTCCCTGTTTTTTTTCTTTTTTTTTTTTTTCTTCTTCGTATGGACGGTCATGTTGACACTTCGATTCTAGTTGGGTTATAATATAATTAATAGGCTGCCGCTCAACGATTTAAATCATAACCGCACTAGAAATCGAAGTGTCAAACATCACCGTGTACAGAAGAAAAAAAAAAACAAAAAAAAAAATAGGGAGTCTGGGAAACACTGACCTAACCATTACATGACGTGTTCGACTTATGAGTAAGTGTTCAACAGTCGCTTAGCGTGCCTACAACTTATGCCAGGCGTATGCGGATGTTGTCATACGTCGAGTACGTCGGAGAAATTTCAAACATGCTGAAAATTTTCTCGACGTACTCGCGTATACAAAATGTTACCCATAACGTATTCGACATTGCCCAGCTTGGTTCAGGCAAATTTTTCATAAGTCGGCATTACGCTGGCTAAAACGTTCAAGGCTGTTGACAGCGGCTTCACACCGATGATCAGTGTGGTTAATGATTGAATCGTCGAGCCGCACCTATTAATAGCCTACGCTTACGTGATCGTCGGCGATACGGCTTGCCGCGCGCATTGCATAAGTTAGACTATCGCTGGGCATAGGTTAGTGAAACGCGACAACACGTCAGCATTCGTTGGTATAAGTTATCTAATGTGATTAAACGTTCTAGGTGTACGTTACTAATACGTTATGCATACGTCCAACACTTTATTATACGCCCTAAAACTTATAAAAAAAAACAATCAATAGTTCAGCGTACGCACGTTACAATAGCAGATCTTTACATACATTTTGAGAACCTTTGCCATACGCTGGCTAAAACGTCAAGGGTGACAGCCCCTTTAGTATGAACTGTTGTAAGTGCTTTTGCCTTGTATATAGATGCATTTATTAATAGGTCGGTTTAACTCTGCTTCTTACGTGCTTTCCCTCGCTTCTCCCAACTTATGCTTGTTATAAA
This sequence comes from Eptatretus atami, assembly GCA_035128595.1. NCBI lineage: Eukaryota > Metazoa > Chordata > Myxini > Myxiniformes > Myxinidae > Eptatretus > Eptatretus atami. The sequence goes on from CM068968.1 coordinate 35,682,938, forward strand.
TAACCCATTTGTTCAATGTTATCAGCTCGTTTCGTAGTCCTCCTCCATTGGATTCGACATGACGCGTGTTGGAATTAGGGCGGCTGTTTGGTTCCGGTAAATTGTTCATTTGGTCTGGCTCTACTTTGGTAATTCCACTCGGTTACGCCTGGATCCGAGTCGCAGATCGCGACTCGATTCGGACAAAGTCGGCCGAGGTGGAAATCCCCTGTAGTTGGACCACGTGCGGTATTTAGGTAAATTGAAATTGGCAATCGACCCTACCCAACGTGGTCGGACCTCATTGGCGAACTTACGGTCCGATAGAGGCATCGCTCCGGAGTTATCCGGGGTGGCGACCTATACATTCCGGCGTGTGTCCGGTGGAGCGACTCCACAGCTCCATCTAGCGTCGCCGTGGCTCGCAAGCCGACGTCCAGCCACGGCAACATTATGTCTCCAGAGGAGCATGGGTGTTCTAGTGTTTGTAAAATTAGCAAAAATACGTGTAAAACTTTCTCCAAAAAATTTTTTTTTTTGCAGAAAAAATGTGGCCAAGTAGTCCGTTTTAATGATACATTAGGTTGACAACTCTCTTTTGAAAAATTGCAACTTCACTTTCAGCTCCATGATTTTCCTTGTGAGGTCCACTGTAATTTTTTTCCTCACCACCTTCAATTGACTTCCAAATGCTAACATTCGATTACTGTTGACATTTTAGGGTAGTAACGCTGAAGGTTTACTTTCTCAAGCGTTTGTATATATTGCAAACAGTACCACACGCTACAATTTTCCCCCAATTTACAATTTTTCGGGGTCCTTCATCGTAACACTCATCCCAAACCAGAGCCAATAGGAAATCTGACGTCACAAACCAGATGGTTGTTAAAACACTGGACAAACCACAAATTGCTTACTGCGGTAAAAGTATGTTGGTCTTCGTCTAATTAGAGTGTGGTGATTTCGAATCTAAAATCAGGAATTAACACAAACACGTAAGGATTTAGTTACAGAAAAAATTGCGAAATACAATGTTTCTAAACAGTTGATGTATACTTTATAGTTTATACAATGTGTTTATGTTCCAATGTGCTTCATTTATTGTTAAGTTACTGTTACATATATACCAATGTGTGTTATATTGTGCATTTGTGAAATGTGGCTCGATTTATTTTAACAAACCAATGACTGAAAAACATAATTCTTCTTTAACTAAACATCCTGACATGCTGTGTCAATTCTGACTTCAGATTTGGAATCGCGCTTTGCACAAATTTAATAAAGGACACCTACTTTACGTCCCTAACAGATGAAAGTTTTTTTTTTGTTGTCCGTGTAATCAGCAGCGGCCCTACAGGCCTGATAATCTTAGCCAACCAGAAAACCAAGATGGCGCCATATTATTTTTCTGCGGTGCCATGTGGGTGGAGTCGAGCGACAAAGGTGGTGGGTCCAGCAGCGTCTGACCCAATAGGTGACATTTCAAAAATCGACCACCAACAATAACCACAACAGGCCATATAAGAACTCTTGTAGACCTGCCACACGTTTCAGGTAAAAAAAAGGGGTGATATTGTTGGGGACGGGGGCGGATCGGTGGCGAGGAATGGCCGCCAGCGAGCAGTAGAGCCGTCTCCCACCGAACACCAGGAATTGTAGGTCGTAACCTTCGGACAACTCCGAAGGTCACGGGTCACTTAAGGACCATAGCTCGCCAAATTTTCTGACAGGTAGGTTAATAGCCAAAATTTCAATATACAAAGTACCCACGTCGTCAAAATTACCGGGATCACACCCTCATGGACTCATGTCGAACCGTGTCGCGTCTAGCGACCTCGGTCCGGTGTTAACCGAGTGGAATTTACCAAAGTCCGTCGGTCCAAACGACACTTAGAGCCCAATCGCTTACTGGTTCTCAAGCACGAAACCGTGCTGCCGGTTTCATTAATAGGGAAAGCACAACAACGAGCTGTATATTGAACAAATTGGGGTTTTATTTATAATGGGGCAGGGGAGGCACAAAAAAGGCAGAGTTAAACCGACTATCAAGAAGGAAATGCAAGTAATGTACAGGCACTTAACAATTGCTACTTATAGACTGGGCCCACAAGGCACACACGCACACACCCAAAAGAAAATGGTGGCCGCAGCCTTTATTTTGCCCTTCAGCTCGGAGGAAGGCAAGCTGAGGGCAAGAGTCTGCACTTGCACTGTCCGCCTCGTGCAGTTGGTTGACTGACTCGGCGGGACTCGAACCCCACCGCCTCAACGCAGCACCAAGCACCAGGGACGAGATAGAGCGGAACGGACAACCAGCCCAGCAAGGAAAGGCGGACGAGGGCAGAGACAACGGCAGGCGACAGGCGATCATGCCGAAAAAAGCTTCCCGACGATCACAACGACACCAGGGAGGCAGACCCAGTCAGAATCATCGCCCGACCATTATTAGTTCCTCTCGTGAGTGGGACGGGATTTTTTCCTGCCACTCGCCTCCTGCATTGGATGGTTTGTGTTCACGATTCGCTGGCCGTCCCTCATTGGACAGAGTCCACGGTCAGCGGGGCACTCCCACCCTTCTGGTGGAGTTCCTGTCTGAGGCCGATTGTTAGCACGCCTACCTCCTCACTTAAGACCACGTGCATAATGGGACCGCGCGTTGCAGTGCAGGGACGGGGCAGGTTGAGACGCCCGCTCCTTACTGATTTGGCTAGGTGTGGGAAGTGGGCCCCGCCCACCGGTTGCGTCGTCACGCATGGCATGATGGCAGGGCGTGGTGAAGAAGGCGAAGATGTTATGTTATTGTGGTTGATGTATAAATTCTAAACTATAAAATAACTCGCAGCGCACACACGAAATTCCCGCTTAGACACAGGGGGGATTCGTAACTATAAATACACATACTTACCGTGATAACTGCAATCTACGGGGACTCTGGCTGTTGTGTGCGCATGACCTTCCAGATTCGTTAACAATATAGCGCCCCTACTTCTTCTTGATAGGGTGCTCGTCCAGCAGTTTGATGGATTTCAATTAATGCTACGTTCGTCCCGTGATGCGCTGCCATGCCAAGGGGTGTTACGTTATGATCAGCAGCGAGAACAGCCAGAACTCCTGTGTGAATTTCCCCCCTTTTGCAAAGCATCGCAAACTCATGAATGCCAAGATAACACCAAACGCATCTCTTCATATTTGTGCACCATTTCTCAGCCTCCAGTGAATGAGTAAACATTGTGAGGTCATGGACGTCGCAGATGTTAGCTGGAAACCTGATGACATGCTCATCCAACCCCAGCTCATGAGATGCTCGTCCAACGATAGAGGATCAGGGACGAGCTGTTTTGTCCGCTGAATGCACCTCGACATCCACCTGAAGATGTGATTGGGGAAAAGAGGTTGTATTAGTATGAAAAGCTGGTCAGTGAGAATGGTTCAAATGTGGACAATCAGCATTGAATGTTCCACAGGAGCATTTTGATGAGGACAAAAAGGCAGTGTCACGTCGAAAAATTATTGTGGGACGCATTCAAATACAAAATGGCCGCTAGTCGGCCATCTTGGAATCTTGATGTTCGAAAAAGATGACGTGCACTCTATGCCGTCTTTCATCCCTTTCATTATCTGTGTGACAAAATTTGAACAACCACCAGGTAAAATCATGTCCGAGAAATGGTGGAGGACGTGATTCAACTCCAGGTTGTTTTTTTACAACTAAAATGGCCGCAGTCGGCCATCTTTGATTCGCATCGAAAAAAATAAAGTGAGGTGGCAGTGTGTGCCGTTCATGTTATGTGCTTGTGCTAATTTGAACAAAATCAGACATGCTGTCTGCAGAAATGGTTGACACATTGTATGTAACAAAATGACCGCCGTCGGCCATCTTGGATCTTGATCTCAAAAAAAAAACATGAAGTGCATACGTAAGCCATCATTCATTATTGTTGTGCCAAGTTTGAACAAGATCGGTGAATGCATGTCCCAAAATGGCTTGAGGAAGTGTTCAACAATCGGGTTTTTGTACAACGAAAATTGCTGCCAGTCGGCCATCTTGGACTTACAAGAATTGAGGCACACGAGGACGCTATCGGCCCATCATGCCTGCTCCCACCAATACCATTATTTAATCAATCTGTCGAAAACCCCTTCCCTTCATGTGCAACCTTTTTAGCTGCACACTGCCTACTCATTTTCGCCAACCTTCGGAAGGATGACAGGCTGATGTCAACCCCCTGGTGTTGATTCAGTGGGAAGGGCTTGAACTCAGGACCCGAAGGATCCCAAGCCGTCAGCCTAACCATGAAGCCAAACACCAGTCTTGATCTCAAAAAAAAAAAAACGACATGCATACGTAAGCCATCATCATTATCTGTGTGCTAAGTTTGAACAAGGACCGGTGAATGCATGCCCAATAAACGGTTGAGGAAAGTGTTCAACGTCGGGGTTTTTTACAAACTAAAAATGGCCGCCAGTTCATCCATCTTGGATCTGATCTCGAAAAAAAAATGACGTGCCAAACGTTAAGTCATCATCATTATTCTGTGTGCTAAGTTTGAAACAACATCGCGTGAATGCATGTCTGGAGAAGAAATGGTTGAGGGACGTGTATTGATTGTGAGCTTCTTTTTTTTATGACCAAATCGAAATGACGCCATGTCTTCCAGTCGCCCATCTTTGATAGAATGCAATATGCAGTTAGATGCACATGCATCCATCATGTACTGTGCTTTGTCCGTGTTGAACAAAATTGGACCGTGTATGTCTGAAAAAATGGTTGGGGACACATTTAAGTAACAAAATGAGCCATCAGTCGCCATCTTCAACTGATCGAGAAAAAAAGACATGCATATGCATACGCCATCATTCGTTATCTGTGTCCATGTTTGAACAAACATCGGTAACATTTCTTAAGGCAGAAGAAACTGAATAATTTATCTTTACACCTTCCGTCTACAGTGAGTTATTTTTATGCCTCCATTGCCGAGATGGAGCATTAGATTTGCGCTTGTATGGTCTGTTGCATGCGGTTTTTTTTTTGGGCGGGGGTGGCCGTTTTTTTTTTCCCCGGTTTTAATTTTTTTTTTTTCCAGGTTTTTTTTTTTTGGTTTCCACGATAACTTGTTGAACGACCAAATAAATTCAACTAAACTTTGGACAACTATGGAACTGTAGAACAAGATGAAATGATTGAGTTTGGCGTTCAAAAGATCCAAAAGTCAAAGGCATGTTACCCTTTAATTGAAAATCATTTTTCAGACCATATACGAGTTAAAAGCATTTCCAATATTTTCTCTCTTATTCTCTCTCTCTCTCTCTCTCTCTCTCTCTCTCTCTCTCTCTCTCTCTCTCTCTCTCTCTCTGTATTGTGGCCCTTTAATTATTCATTTGGCCTTTAATTGAGATTCAAGCGTAACAGTGGGCTGACATCTAACATGGGCAGAGGCACACATCTATGATCCATTCACGTCTTTATATTTCCCTTGCCGAACAAAGCAAAAACCAGGTTAACAAATCGATTCACTTTGTCTGTCTGTTCTGTCTGTGTACAAACGTCAATTATGATCGAGGAAACAACTTTTAAATTGCAATGTTATATTTTTGAACATAATTGAAAAACCAAACCTGAAGTTTTAGAAATAACTTTGTCGCTGATTCATTCCCGATCGCGCATGTGCCAGAGGAAGTGAGATTCATTGTTATGGTTTCAGAGGCCCCGACAAGGACCCACATACCAACATGTTATAGAGCATAGTTTAGTTTCTCTGTTAGTATTATTTAGCTAAATACTCTCCCCCTCATATCAGTGGAAGGAAAGATGCATTGTGAGTGTAGTTAGAAACTATCACATGTTCTTTACCTCATTCTTCAAACACTTATTCTAAAACCTCATCTCAAACACATTAGTCTAAAACCTCCATTCTCAAACACTTATTCTTCAAACCTCATCTCAAACCACTTATTCTCAAACCTCATCTCAAACAACTTATTTCTCAAACATCCATTCTCAAAACACTTATTTCTCAAACTTATCTCAAACACTTGTCTCAAAACCTCGTTCTCAAACCTCATTCGGCAACCTTCATTCTTCAAACTTCGTCTCAAAAACACTTGTTCTCAAACCTCGTTCTCAAACACTATTCTTCAAAACCTCGTTCTCAAACACTTATTCATCAAAACTTCGTCTCAAACACTTATCTCAAAAACTTATTCTCAAACCTCATTCTCAAAAACTATTCTTCAACCTCAGTCTAAAACACTTATTCTCAAACAGTTACAATTCTGGAAACACTTCTATCTAAACCCTTGTAACCACACAAATCCATCCATCAATGCTTCAATGTTGCTGCATTGTGCACCCTCTTTAATGCATGCAAATTCAAGCACGCTTCAGCGTTCACCGTAACGTCAGACGCATTTGTCCAGTCTTTTCCATAATCTCCGAGACATTTCAGAGGCCTGTCTCCGCATTCCTGCAGCCAATCACAATTGACTGGAATCCACAGAAGTGCCAACAATGCAGAGTGGCTGGATTGAAAGCATGATGTGGGAGAAGACAGAATCGGGGGGCCACTAAAATGACTGGCAGAAGCCAAAAAGGGAACTAAGAGCGTTAAAAAAAAAACATTCCACCGTATCTTTCGATAGAGCAGGTCGCTTTAGGCCGCATCGCTTGAGATGAGCAGCTAACAATTGGCTGTTCCATCCACCACCCTGTGGCAGTCTCGTATCTAAACCATTGTAAAGTTGAACAAAAAGTACAATTGTTTGTGTGTTAACACTGCTGTTCCACGTGAAAATGTTTCTTATTTACTTGTTCAGACACAGCAATCAGATTCACGTTTCGGAACCCAAAACAGGCCTCCAGATCACGTTTTGGGAAAGTAAAATCGTCGAGTCGGAAGATCAGGTGCGAGGGATGCCAACCTTATCCGTTGTTACCCTCGCCAGAGTAGAAGGTTATTACATTTTGGGTCGTTTAGTTTTTTTGTCTGGACTGTCTGTCTGTTGTGTCTGCAAAAGAACATGAACATGTGTATTAATATACATTTTGACCCCGATATACCTTGAAGACACTGAGTACCCCTCAAACCCTACAGACCCTTTAGACCCCTATACACTTTATAACCTGAAGACCCAAGACCTTTCAGACTCTAAATCCCTGAATATCCCCAAGAACAGTTCAGTGTTCCACCACAAAATGTCTACTCTTCTCCAAAACACCATGGGTTTAACGATAAACTCTGAGCCAGCCTATTTCTTGTCCACTGCAAGACGAAGGCCTTCCTCAACTCGCCGCCACGGCTTACCTAAGTAGGGTCACGAGAGTGAGTTAGCCATGGGAATCGAAACCCACACCATCCGTGGAGAAAAAAAACCAAACAGCCGCTCAGATCTGAACCGAACACCAGGCCGTGAGTGAATGTCGATAGCCAGATTGCAGACTCCGAAGCGATGGTGCGACTCTACGATGAAATGTCCTTCCTGCAAAAATCAGCGGTGACAGTTGTAAATGCCTGGCCAAAGCAACATTCCTAGCATTCTAAGTTACTTTTACATTTAATACATTTATGATGTCTCACATTCCATAGTTACTTGTACAGATTCGACAAGATAGCAGAGGGAGATGATGACTTGGTGCTAACTGACGCTGGTTTTGTATTACCTTACACCAAGTATTGACTGTGTCTGCTATCTGTCAATTCTGTATAAGTATTGCAAAACAACAGTGTAGTGCCATTGTAATGATGGGTTGACAAATTTAAAAAATCTGGTTTGGCTGCACCTTGATTGCTTTGAGGTAGAGAAGTAGCAGCGAAACCAAATTATATCAGGTTCTTCCTGATCCCTCATCCACGTTACTTCCTGACAAACTCAATCTTTGCTCTTTACTTATTTTTGACTCCTTCCCTACAATGCAGTATTTGGTCTTTTCATTTGATTATTTAAATACATATTTGTGCACCTCATATTTGAGCTTTTTTGTTGGCGAAAGTTGCCCTGAGCCTTCCTGTCAGTGACTTCCAAACTCGTTGCAATAAATCTCCATTAAACACTATTAGTGACTTCTTCGTAAATTCTGATAAGGTTGTGCTGGCCAGTAATGAAAGAAAGTCGACAGTTAAGAAAGACAAAATTCCTGCTTTTTCTGATAGTAAAGAGTTTTAAAAGGTAGATCTCATTTACATTTCAATATGGAATGAGTGGGGAGGCATAATTGAGAAAATTAAAAACTGAGAGGATTAAGAGTATGGAGTATCTGAGAATGAGGAAGGACAGGCGAAAGAGGTGCGTGAAAATTATAGGGAGAAAAGAAATAGGGTGGAACATCAGAAATTAATAGTATTACTAACGGAAATGTTATTGTGAACAACAACGAGGCTTTCTATTTCAAACTCCATATGTTTACTTGAATTCCTTTTCCACAGACATTAAGGTGCATCTGCACTTTTAAAAAGGCCTGACATTGACAAAATGTACTATATATATATATATATATATATTAAAAAACTTATTTGAAAAGAAATCAGGTAATGACGACCTAACCTACAAAAATAGCGTCAAATGTTCAGATTCCACCATAAATAGGTTAAATGTGACCTTGTTTGCAAAAAGGTTTCTACGAACAACATCCAAGTGCATCCAACATGTAAAGAGTAGGAAAGTCGATGGAATCAGTCAAATGTAAGGAATTGGTTATGAAGTGTCATGTGAAACGGTCAAATGTACTCAGGCAAAATAGGTCGGTTTATGACCTAAGTTTGCAAAAATAGGCTCCAGAACAACATGCAGGTGCATCAAACATGGTAAATCTCTCTCGTGCCCCTTGGCCAACCAGGAGCCGCATCACCTCAGCTCGAGACTCCGCCTTAGCCAGATGGAGTGTTCGTCCCGGGCCAATCGACGAGCAAGCCGCCCATTTTGGCGAATGAGAGGGCGTCGGGCGATTCTGCGCGCCCAGACGGTCCAGTGATGCTTCAGTCACATTTGGCTCGGCGGCCGTAGGGTCTAAAAAATCTACGGCCACTAGCAATTATAGG
>CM068968.1:35692230-35714761 GCA_035128595.1 Eptatretus atami
AATTAGTCGGCGAAATGCGACCCGGAAACGATAAAAAAATGTTATCGCGACAAAAAAATTAACGGACATTATGGGAACTAAAAATCGAGTTATCGAAGTTAACTGGTCGATAACGATAAATGCGAGTTAACTTCACGATAAAAAAAAGTAAACTACGATAATTAAATTATCGGATTATCGCTTTTGTGCCCAACACTGGTTGGCAAAACACCTATACTCCGATCTCTAGCGGGTTAGCGCACGGTCGCGCAGACTGCCACGGAGGCCGTACGTAGACGCACGGCGGGCGTAGGGGAAACCGTGCGTCGACCTGCGTTGCCCGCATGGTGTCACACAGACCGCAAGGCCACTGTACGGGAACACAAGGGACGCCTTAGGACACCTACGGCGACGTGGAAATAGTGCTGGCCGCCGTAATTTTTTTGGGCGCGGTTGGCAAAAAAAAAATTTTTTTTTTTCCATTTTTTTTTTTTTTCCATTTTTTTGATAAGAGCCATACGGCAGCCGCACGAATACGCAAGCCCCACCGGTACGCCTATGTACGGTCGACGTGGAACACATCTACGTCATGTGCTACGGGCTTGTCGAATCGCTACGCCAACCTAGAATGGAAAAAAACTTTATAAACATCCGTGCTATAATTCCACAGAGACCCCTACGGCCTGTAAAAAGATAGGCATACGGTGTAGGGCCACCCTGAGCCACCTCAGAAACTCTGCGCGCCGCCGCACGTTTCTTCAATTCAAGGGGGGGGCGGACGGCCGCCGCTATCCTAGCCGTAGAGCAAATGTGACTCATGCTTGAGGGAGACGGGGATGGCGGGACGTCCCCCCCCCATAGAGACAGGCGTGAATAAGGGCGCGCACGCGTTTCGGACAGAGAGCACGCTTGTCTAGTTTCATCACGTGGCTTGGTGCGTCATCTGGATTGGTCGTCGTGGGAGAGGTGGTTTATTGGTGATCAGTCTTGGCGTCGTTCTCCTCCTCCTCCCTCCTCCGCGGATCGAGTCAGCTCGAGAACAACACGATGTTGGAAAGGTCCAAGACAGACCCTGGTCTTCAGCCCGACTGTCCTCCGGCTGGAGGTCCGAAATAAAGACCATTTGTCTTGATTCTTTGGGGGTGTGTGCGTAGTGGGTCCGTGGCCCGCTGCTAAAGGCCCTAGCACACCTTGACGATTTAGCCAGCCGTTATGCCTGAACGTATGCAAAATTTGGCTAAAACGCTGGGCAACACGTCAATACGTTATGGGTAAGTTTGTATACGTTAAGAGCACGCTGCGGCCATACGTCGTAGTACGCTGCTTTTTTGTCGTAGTACGCCTCGAGGTGTTGAATAATTTTCCATGCCTTGAAATTTTTCGACGTATGCCAGCGTATGACTCACACGGTTCTGCATACGCTTGGCCATTAAGTTGTAGGCACGTTACGCGACGTTGACACACGTCGACACGTTACTTGTAAGTTACTCATAAGCGAAACACGTCGAGTAATGTTTAGCGTACCCGAACTTTATTTCTAACCTATGAGTAAGTGTTGTGGGCCACGTTATGCGATCGTTGACACACGTTCGAAAACACACGTTACTTGTACGTTACTCAATAAGTCGAAACACGTCAAGGTAATGCTTAAGCGTCAGTGTTCCAGACTCCCTGTTTTTTTTCTTTTTTTTTTTTTTCTTCTTCGTATGGACGGTCATGTTGACACTTCGATTCTAGTTGGGTTATAATATAATTAATAGGCTGCCGCTCAACGATTTAAATCATAACCGCACTAGAAATCGAAGTGTCAAACATCACCGTGTACAGAAGAAAAAAAAAAACAAAAAAAAAAATAGGGAGTCTGGGAAACACTGACCTAACCATTACATGACGTGTTCGACTTATGAGTAAGTGTTCAACAGTCGCTTAGCGTGCCTACAACTTATGCCAGGCGTATGCGGATGTTGTCATACGTCGAGTACGTCGGAGAAATTTCAAACATGCTGAAAATTTTCTCGACGTACTCGCGTATACAAAATGTTACCCATAACGTATTCGACATTGCCCAGCTTGGTTCAGGCAAATTTTTCATAAGTCGGCATTACGCTGGCTAAAACGTTCAAGGCTGTTGACAGCGGCTTCACACCGATGATCAGTGTGGTTAATGATTGAATCGTCGAGCCGCACCTATTAATAGCCTACGCTTACGTGATCGTCGGCGATACGGCTTGCCGCGCGCATTGCATAAGTTAGACTATCGCTGGGCATAGGTTAGTGAAACGCGACAACACGTCAGCATTCGTTGGTATAAGTTATCTAATGTGATTAAACGTTCTAGGTGTACGTTACTAATACGTTATGCATACGTCCAACACTTTATTATACGCCCTAAAACTTATAAAAAAAAACAATCAATAGTTCAGCGTACGCACGTTACAATAGCAGATCTTTACATACATTTTGAGAACCTTTGCCATACGCTGGCTAAAACGTCAAGGGTGACAGCCCCTTTAGTATGAACTGTTGTAAGTGCTTTTGCCTTGTATATAGATGCATTTATTAATAGGTCGGTTTAACTCTGCTTCTTACGTGCTTTCCCTCGCTTCTCCCAACTTATGCTTGTTATAAATAACCCATTTGTTCAATGTTATCAGCTCGTTTCGTAGTCCTCCTCCATTGGATTCGACATGACGCGTGTTGGAATTAGGGCGGCTGTTTGGTTCCGGTAAATTGTTCATTTGGTCTGGCTCTACTTTGGTAATTCCACTCGGTTACGCCTGGATCCGAGTCGCAGATCGCGACTCGATTCGGACAAAGTCGGCCGAGGTGGAAATCCCCTGTAGTTGGACCACGTGCGGTATTTAGGTAAATTGAAATTGGCAATCGACCCTACCCAACGTGGTCGGACCTCATTGGCGAACTTACGGTCCGATAGAGGCATCGCTCCGGAGTTATCCGGGGTGGCGACCTATACATTCCGGCGTGTGTCCGGTGGAGCGACTCCACAGCTCCATCTAGCGTCGCCGTGGCTCGCAAGCCGACGTCCAGCCACGGCAACATTATGTCTCCAGAGGAGCATGGGTGTTCTAGTGTTTGTAAAATTAGCAAAAATACGTGTAAAACTTTCTCCAAAAAATTTTTTTTTTTGCAGAAAAAATGTGGCCAAGTAGTCCGTTTTAATGATACATTAGGTTGACAACTCTCTTTTGAAAAATTGCAACTTCACTTTCAGCTCCATGATTTTCCTTGTGAGGTCCACTGTAATTTTTTTCCTCACCACCTTCAATTGACTTCCAAATGCTAACATTCGATTACTGTTGACATTTTAGGGTAGTAACGCTGAAGGTTTACTTTCTCAAGCGTTTGTATATATTGCAAACAGTACCACACGCTACAATTTTCCCCCAATTTACAATTTTTCGGGGTCCTTCATCGTAACACTCATCCCAAACCAGAGCCAATAGGAAATCTGACGTCACAAACCAGATGGTTGTTAAAACACTGGACAAACCACAAATTGCTTACTGCGGTAAAAGTATGTTGGTCTTCGTCTAATTAGAGTGTGGTGATTTCGAATCTAAAATCAGGAATTAACACAAACACGTAAGGATTTAGTTACAGAAAAAATTGCGAAATACAATGTTTCTAAACAGTTGATGTATACTTTATAGTTTATACAATGTGTTTATGTTCCAATGTGCTTCATTTATTGTTAAGTTACTGTTACATATATACCAATGTGTGTTATATTGTGCATTTGTGAAATGTGGCTCGATTTATTTTAACAAACCAATGACTGAAAAACATAATTCTTCTTTAACTAAACATCCTGACATGCTGTGTCAATTCTGACTTCAGATTTGGAATCGCGCTTTGCACAAATTTAATAAAGGACACCTACTTTACGTCCCTAACAGATGAAAGTTTTTTTTTTGTTGTCCGTGTAATCAGCAGCGGCCCTACAGGCCTGATAATCTTAGCCAACCAGAAAACCAAGATGGCGCCATATTATTTTTCTGCGGTGCCATGTGGGTGGAGTCGAGCGACAAAGGTGGTGGGTCCAGCAGCGTCTGACCCAATAGGTGACATTTCAAAAATCGACCACCAACAATAACCACAACAGGCCATATAAGAACTCTTGTAGACCTGCCACACGTTTCAGGTAAAAAAAAGGGGTGATATTGTTGGGGACGGGGGCGGATCGGTGGCGAGGAATGGCCGCCAGCGAGCAGTAGAGCCGTCTCCCACCGAACACCAGGAATTGTAGGTCGTAACCTTCGGACAACTCCGAAGGTCACGGGTCACTTAAGGACCATAGCTCGCCAAATTTTCTGACAGGTAGGTTAATAGCCAAAATTTCAATATACAAAGTACCCACGTCGTCAAAATTACCGGGATCACACCCTCATGGACTCATGTCGAACCGTGTCGCGTCTAGCGACCTCGGTCCGGTGTTAACCGAGTGGAATTTACCAAAGTCCGTCGGTCCAAACGACACTTAGAGCCCAATCGCTTACTGGTTCTCAAGCACGAAACCGTGCTGCCGGTTTCATTAATAGGGAAAGCACAACAACGAGCTGTATATTGAACAAATTGGGGTTTTATTTATAATGGGGCAGGGGAGGCACAAAAAAGGCAGAGTTAAACCGACTATCAAGAAGGAAATGCAAGTAATGTACAGGCACTTAACAATTGCTACTTATAGACTGGGCCCACAAGGCACACACGCACACACCCAAAAGAAAATGGTGGCCGCAGCCTTTATTTTGCCCTTCAGCTCGGAGGAAGGCAAGCTGAGGGCAAGAGTCTGCACTTGCACTGTCCGCCTCGTGCAGTTGGTTGACTGACTCGGCGGGACTCGAACCCCACCGCCTCAACGCAGCACCAAGCACCAGGGACGAGATAGAGCGGAACGGACAACCAGCCCAGCAAGGAAAGGCGGACGAGGGCAGAGACAACGGCAGGCGACAGGCGATCATGCCGAAAAAAGCTTCCCGACGATCACAACGACACCAGGGAGGCAGACCCAGTCAGAATCATCGCCCGACCATTATTAGTTCCTCTCGTGAGTGGGACGGGATTTTTTCCTGCCACTCGCCTCCTGCATTGGATGGTTTGTGTTCACGATTCGCTGGCCGTCCCTCATTGGACAGAGTCCACGGTCAGCGGGGCACTCCCACCCTTCTGGTGGAGTTCCTGTCTGAGGCCGATTGTTAGCACGCCTACCTCCTCACTTAAGACCACGTGCATAATGGGACCGCGCGTTGCAGTGCAGGGACGGGGCAGGTTGAGACGCCCGCTCCTTACTGATTTGGCTAGGTGTGGGAAGTGGGCCCCGCCCACCGGTTGCGTCGTCACGCATGGCATGATGGCAGGGCGTGGTGAAGAAGGCGAAGATGTTATGTTATTGTGGTTGATGTATAAATTCTAAACTATAAAATAACTCGCAGCGCACACACGAAATTCCCGCTTAGACACAGGGGGGATTCGTAACTATAAATACACATACTTACCGTGATAACTGCAATCTACGGGGACTCTGGCTGTTGTGTGCGCATGACCTTCCAGATTCGTTAACAATATAGCGCCCCTACTTCTTCTTGATAGGGTGCTCGTCCAGCAGTTTGATGGATTTCAATTAATGCTACGTTCGTCCCGTGATGCGCTGCCATGCCAAGGGGTGTTACGTTATGATCAGCAGCGAGAACAGCCAGAACTCCTGTGTGAATTTCCCCCCTTTTGCAAAGCATCGCAAACTCATGAATGCCAAGATAACACCAAACGCATCTCTTCATATTTGTGCACCATTTCTCAGCCTCCAGTGAATGAGTAAACATTGTGAGGTCATGGACGTCGCAGATGTTAGCTGGAAACCTGATGACATGCTCATCCAACCCCAGCTCATGAGATGCTCGTCCAACGATAGAGGATCAGGGACGAGCTGTTTTGTCCGCTGAATGCACCTCGACATCCACCTGAAGATGTGATTGGGGAAAAGAGGTTGTATTAGTATGAAAAGCTGGTCAGTGAGAATGGTTCAAATGTGGACAATCAGCATTGAATGTTCCACAGGAGCATTTTGATGAGGACAAAAAGGCAGTGTCACGTCGAAAAATTATTGTGGGACGCATTCAAATACAAAATGGCCGCTAGTCGGCCATCTTGGAATCTTGATGTTCGAAAAAGATGACGTGCACTCTATGCCGTCTTTCATCCCTTTCATTATCTGTGTGACAAAATTTGAACAACCACCAGGTAAAATCATGTCCGAGAAATGGTGGAGGACGTGATTCAACTCCAGGTTGTTTTTTTACAACTAAAATGGCCGCAGTCGGCCATCTTTGATTCGCATCGAAAAAAATAAAGTGAGGTGGCAGTGTGTGCCGTTCATGTTATGTGCTTGTGCTAATTTGAACAAAATCAGACATGCTGTCTGCAGAAATGGTTGACACATTGTATGTAACAAAATGACCGCCGTCGGCCATCTTGGATCTTGATCTCAAAAAAAAAACATGAAGTGCATACGTAAGCCATCATTCATTATTGTTGTGCCAAGTTTGAACAAGATCGGTGAATGCATGTCCCAAAATGGCTTGAGGAAGTGTTCAACAATCGGGTTTTTGTACAACGAAAATTGCTGCCAGTCGGCCATCTTGGACTTACAAGAATTGAGGCACACGAGGACGCTATCGGCCCATCATGCCTGCTCCCACCAATACCATTATTTAATCAATCTGTCGAAAACCCCTTCCCTTCATGTGCAACCTTTTTAGCTGCACACTGCCTACTCATTTTCGCCAACCTTCGGAAGGATGACAGGCTGATGTCAACCCCCTGGTGTTGATTCAGTGGGAAGGGCTTGAACTCAGGACCCGAAGGATCCCAAGCCGTCAGCCTAACCATGAAGCCAAACACCAGTCTTGATCTCAAAAAAAAAAAAACGACATGCATACGTAAGCCATCATCATTATCTGTGTGCTAAGTTTGAACAAGGACCGGTGAATGCATGCCCAATAAACGGTTGAGGAAAGTGTTCAACGTCGGGGTTTTTTACAAACTAAAAATGGCCGCCAGTTCATCCATCTTGGATCTGATCTCGAAAAAAAAATGACGTGCCAAACGTTAAGTCATCATCATTATTCTGTGTGCTAAGTTTGAAACAACATCGCGTGAATGCATGTCTGGAGAAGAAATGGTTGAGGGACGTGTATTGATTGTGAGCTTCTTTTTTTTATGACCAAATCGAAATGACGCCATGTCTTCCAGTCGCCCATCTTTGATAGAATGCAATATGCAGTTAGATGCACATGCATCCATCATGTACTGTGCTTTGTCCGTGTTGAACAAAATTGGACCGTGTATGTCTGAAAAAATGGTTGGGGACACATTTAAGTAACAAAATGAGCCATCAGTCGCCATCTTCAACTGATCGAGAAAAAAAGACATGCATATGCATACGCCATCATTCGTTATCTGTGTCCATGTTTGAACAAACATCGGTAACATTTCTTAAGGCAGAAGAAACTGAATAATTTATCTTTACACCTTCCGTCTACAGTGAGTTATTTTTATGCCTCCATTGCCGAGATGGAGCATTAGATTTGCGCTTGTATGGTCTGTTGCATGCGGTTTTTTTTTTGGGCGGGGGTGGCCGTTTTTTTTTTCCCCGGTTTTAATTTTTTTTTTTTCCAGGTTTTTTTTTTTTGGTTTCCACGATAACTTGTTGAACGACCAAATAAATTCAACTAAACTTTGGACAACTATGGAACTGTAGAACAAGATGAAATGATTGAGTTTGGCGTTCAAAAGATCCAAAAGTCAAAGGCATGTTACCCTTTAATTGAAAATCATTTTTCAGACCATATACGAGTTAAAAGCATTTCCAATATTTTCTCTCTTATTCTCTCTCTCTCTCTCTCTCTCTCTCTCTCTCTCTCTCTCTCTCTCTCTCTCTCTCTCTCTGTATTGTGGCCCTTTAATTATTCATTTGGCCTTTAATTGAGATTCAAGCGTAACAGTGGGCTGACATCTAACATGGGCAGAGGCACACATCTATGATCCATTCACGTCTTTATATTTCCCTTGCCGAACAAAGCAAAAACCAGGTTAACAAATCGATTCACTTTGTCTGTCTGTTCTGTCTGTGTACAAACGTCAATTATGATCGAGGAAACAACTTTTAAATTGCAATGTTATATTTTTGAACATAATTGAAAAACCAAACCTGAAGTTTTAGAAATAACTTTGTCGCTGATTCATTCCCGATCGCGCATGTGCCAGAGGAAGTGAGATTCATTGTTATGGTTTCAGAGGCCCCGACAAGGACCCACATACCAACATGTTATAGAGCATAGTTTAGTTTCTCTGTTAGTATTATTTAGCTAAATACTCTCCCCCTCATATCAGTGGAAGGAAAGATGCATTGTGAGTGTAGTTAGAAACTATCACATGTTCTTTACCTCATTCTTCAAACACTTATTCTAAAACCTCATCTCAAACACATTAGTCTAAAACCTCCATTCTCAAACACTTATTCTTCAAACCTCATCTCAAACCACTTATTCTCAAACCTCATCTCAAACAACTTATTTCTCAAACATCCATTCTCAAAACACTTATTTCTCAAACTTATCTCAAACACTTGTCTCAAAACCTCGTTCTCAAACCTCATTCGGCAACCTTCATTCTTCAAACTTCGTCTCAAAAACACTTGTTCTCAAACCTCGTTCTCAAACACTATTCTTCAAAACCTCGTTCTCAAACACTTATTCATCAAAACTTCGTCTCAAACACTTATCTCAAAAACTTATTCTCAAACCTCATTCTCAAAAACTATTCTTCAACCTCAGTCTAAAACACTTATTCTCAAACAGTTACAATTCTGGAAACACTTCTATCTAAACCCTTGTAACCACACAAATCCATCCATCAATGCTTCAATGTTGCTGCATTGTGCACCCTCTTTAATGCATGCAAATTCAAGCACGCTTCAGCGTTCACCGTAACGTCAGACGCATTTGTCCAGTCTTTTCCATAATCTCCGAGACATTTCAGAGGCCTGTCTCCGCATTCCTGCAGCCAATCACAATTGACTGGAATCCACAGAAGTGCCAACAATGCAGAGTGGCTGGATTGAAAGCATGATGTGGGAGAAGACAGAATCGGGGGGCCACTAAAATGACTGGCAGAAGCCAAAAAGGGAACTAAGAGCGTTAAAAAAAAAACATTCCACCGTATCTTTCGATAGAGCAGGTCGCTTTAGGCCGCATCGCTTGAGATGAGCAGCTAACAATTGGCTGTTCCATCCACCACCCTGTGGCAGTCTCGTATCTAAACCATTGTAAAGTTGAACAAAAAGTACAATTGTTTGTGTGTTAACACTGCTGTTCCACGTGAAAATGTTTCTTATTTACTTGTTCAGACACAGCAATCAGATTCACGTTTCGGAACCCAAAACAGGCCTCCAGATCACGTTTTGGGAAAGTAAAATCGTCGAGTCGGAAGATCAGGTGCGAGGGATGCCAACCTTATCCGTTGTTACCCTCGCCAGAGTAGAAGGTTATTACATTTTGGGTCGTTTAGTTTTTTTGTCTGGACTGTCTGTCTGTTGTGTCTGCAAAAGAACATGAACATGTGTATTAATATACATTTTGACCCCGATATACCTTGAAGACACTGAGTACCCCTCAAACCCTACAGACCCTTTAGACCCCTATACACTTTATAACCTGAAGACCCAAGACCTTTCAGACTCTAAATCCCTGAATATCCCCAAGAACAGTTCAGTGTTCCACCACAAAATGTCTACTCTTCTCCAAAACACCATGGGTTTAACGATAAACTCTGAGCCAGCCTATTTCTTGTCCACTGCAAGACGAAGGCCTTCCTCAACTCGCCGCCACGGCTTACCTAAGTAGGGTCACGAGAGTGAGTTAGCCATGGGAATCGAAACCCACACCATCCGTGGAGAAAAAAAACCAAACAGCCGCTCAGATCTGAACCGAACACCAGGCCGTGAGTGAATGTCGATAGCCAGATTGCAGACTCCGAAGCGATGGTGCGACTCTACGATGAAATGTCCTTCCTGCAAAAATCAGCGGTGACAGTTGTAAATGCCTGGCCAAAGCAACATTCCTAGCATTCTAAGTTACTTTTACATTTAATACATTTATGATGTCTCACATTCCATAGTTACTTGTACAGATTCGACAAGATAGCAGAGGGAGATGATGACTTGGTGCTAACTGACGCTGGTTTTGTATTACCTTACACCAAGTATTGACTGTGTCTGCTATCTGTCAATTCTGTATAAGTATTGCAAAACAACAGTGTAGTGCCATTGTAATGATGGGTTGACAAATTTAAAAAATCTGGTTTGGCTGCACCTTGATTGCTTTGAGGTAGAGAAGTAGCAGCGAAACCAAATTATATCAGGTTCTTCCTGATCCCTCATCCACGTTACTTCCTGACAAACTCAATCTTTGCTCTTTACTTATTTTTGACTCCTTCCCTACAATGCAGTATTTGGTCTTTTCATTTGATTATTTAAATACATATTTGTGCACCTCATATTTGAGCTTTTTTGTTGGCGAAAGTTGCCCTGAGCCTTCCTGTCAGTGACTTCCAAACTCGTTGCAATAAATCTCCATTAAACACTATTAGTGACTTCTTCGTAAATTCTGATAAGGTTGTGCTGGCCAGTAATGAAAGAAAGTCGACAGTTAAGAAAGACAAAATTCCTGCTTTTTCTGATAGTAAAGAGTTTTAAAAGGTAGATCTCATTTACATTTCAATATGGAATGAGTGGGGAGGCATAATTGAGAAAATTAAAAACTGAGAGGATTAAGAGTATGGAGTATCTGAGAATGAGGAAGGACAGGCGAAAGAGGTGCGTGAAAATTATAGGGAGAAAAGAAATAGGGTGGAACATCAGAAATTAATAGTATTACTAACGGAAATGTTATTGTGAACAACAACGAGGCTTTCTATTTCAAACTCCATATGTTTACTTGAATTCCTTTTCCACAGACATTAAGGTGCATCTGCACTTTTAAAAAGGCCTGACATTGACAAAATGTACTATATATATATATATATATATATTAAAAAACTTATTTGAAAAGAAATCAGGTAATGACGACCTAACCTACAAAAATAGCGTCAAATGTTCAGATTCCACCATAAATAGGTTAAATGTGACCTTGTTTGCAAAAAGGTTTCTACGAACAACATCCAAGTGCATCCAACATGTAAAGAGTAGGAAAGTCGATGGAATCAGTCAAATGTAAGGAATTGGTTATGAAGTGTCATGTGAAACGGTCAAATGTACTCAGGCAAAATAGGTCGGTTTATGACCTAAGTTTGCAAAAATAGGCTCCAGAACAACATGCAGGTGCATCAAACATGGTAAATCTCTCTCAAAAAATCGAGTTATCGGAAGTTAACTGGTCCGATAACGATAAATGGAAGTTAACTTCCGATTAAAAAAAAGTAAACTACGATAATTAAATTATCGGATTATCGCTTTTGTGCCCAACACTGGTGGCAAACACCTATACTCCGATCTCTAGCGGTAGCGGTTAGCGCACGGTCGCGCAGACTGCCACGGAGGCCGTACGTAGACGCACGGCGGGCGTAGCGGGAAACCGTGCGTCGACCCTGCGTTGCCCGCAGGTGTCACACAGACCGCAACGGGCACTGTACGGGAACACAAGGGACGCCTTCAGGACACCCTACGGCACGTGGAAAATAGTGCTGGCCGCCGTAATTTTTTTGGGGGGTTGGCAAAAATTTTTTTTCATTTTTTTTTTCCATTTGATAAGAGCCATACGCGCAGCCGCCACGAATAACGCAAAAGCCCCACCGTACGCCCTATGTACGGTCGACGTGGAACACATCTACGTCATGGCTACGGCTTGTCGAATCGCTACGGCCAACCTAGAAATGAAAAAACTTATAACTCCGTGCTATAATTCCACAGAGACCCCTACGGCCTGTAAAAGATAGGCATACGGTGTAGGGCCACCCTGAGCCACCTCAGAAACTCTGCGGCCGCCGCACGTTTCTTCAATTCAGGGGGGGGGGTACGGCCGCCGTATCCTAGCCGTAGAGCAAATGTGACTCATGCTTGAGGGAGACGGGGAGGCGGAGACGTCCCCCCCCCATAGAGACAGGGTGAATAAGGGCGCGCGCGTTCGGACAGAGAGCACGCTTGTCTAGTCATCATCGTGGCTTGGTGGTCATCTGGTTGGTCGTCGTGGAGAGTGGTTTTTGGTGATCGTCTTGGCCGTCGTTCTCCTCCTCCTCCTCCTCCGCGGATCGAGTCAGCTCGAGACCACACGATGTGGAAAGGTCCAAGACAGACCCTGGTCTTCAGCCCGACTGTCCTCCGGCTGGAGGTCCGAATAAAACCATTTGGTCTGATTCTTTGGGTGTGTGTGCGTGTGGTGTCCGTGGGCCCGTCTCTAAAGGCCCTAGCACACCTTGACGATTTAGCCAGCGTATGCCTGACGTATGCAAAATTTGGCTAAAACGCTGGCACACGTCAATACGTTATGGGTAAGTTTGTATACGTTAAGAGCACGCTGGCATACGTCGTAGTACGCTGGCTTTTTTGTCGTAGTACGCCCGAGGTGTTAGAATAATTTTCCATGCTTGAAATTTTTCGACGTATGCCAGCGTATGACTCACACGTTCTGCATACGCTTGGCCATAAGTTGTAGGCACGTTACGCGATCGTTGACACACGTCGACACGTTACTTGTAAGTTACTCATAAGCGAAACACGTCGAGTAATGTTTAGCGTACCCGAAACTTTATTTCTAACCTATGAGTAACGTGTTGTGGGCACGTTATGCGATCGTTGACACACGTCGAACACACGTTACTTGTACGTTACTCATAAGTCGAAACACGTCAAGGTAATGCGTTAGCGTCAGTGTTCCAGACTCCCTGTTTTTTTTTTTTTTTTTTTTTTTTCTTCGTATGACGGTATGTTGACACTTCGATTCTAGTTGGGTTATAATATAATTAATAGGCTGCCGCTCAACGATTTAAATCATAACCGCACTAGAAATCGAAGTGTCAACATCACCGTTACAGAAGAAAAAAAAAAACAAAAAAAAATAGGGAGTCTGGAACACTGACGCTAACCATTACATGACGTGTTCGACTTATGAGTAACGTGTTCAACAGTCGCTAGCGTGCCTACAACTTATGCCAGCGTATGCGGAATGTTGTCATACGTCGAGTACGTCGAGAAATTTCAAACATGCTGAAAATTTCTCGACGTACTCGCGTATACAAAATTTACCCATAACGTATTCGACATGTGCCAGCTTGGTTCGGCAAATTTTTCATAAGTCGGCATTACGCTGGCTAAAACGTTCAAGGTGTTGACAGCGGCTTCACACCGATGTCTAGTGTGGTTATGATTTGAATCGTCGAGCCGCACCTATTAATAGCCTACGCTTACGTGATCGTCGGCGATACGCTGCCGCGCGCATTGCATAAGTTAGACTATCGTGGGCATAGGTTGTGAACGCCGACAACACGCTCAGCATTCGTTGGTATAAGTTATCTATATGTGATTAAACGTTCTGTGTACGTTACTAATACGTTATGCATACGTCCAAACACTTATTATACGCCCTAAAACTTATAAAAAAAAACATCAATAGTTCAGCGTACGCGTCAAAGCAGATTTACATACATTTTGAGAACCTTGCCATACGCTGGCTAAAACGTCAAGGGTGACAGCCCCTTTAGTATGAACTGTGTAAGTGCTTTTTGCCTGTATATAGATGCATTTATTAATAGGTCGGTTAACTCTGCTTCTTACGTGCTTTCCCTCGTTCCCCAATTATGTTGTATAAATAAACCCCATTTGTTCAATGTATCAGCTCGTTTCGTGTCCTTCCTCCATTGGTTCGACATGACGCGTGTTGAGAATTAGGCGGCTGTTTGGGCCGGTAAATTGTTCATTTGGTCTGGCTCACTTTGGTAATTCCACTCGGTTACGCCGGATCCGAGTCGGCGATCGCGACTCGATTCGGACAAAGTCGGCCGAGGTGAAATTTCCCCTGTAGTTGGACCACGTGGGTATTTAGGTAAATTGAAATTGGCAATCGACCCTACCCACACGTGGTCGACCTCATTGGCGAACTTCGGTCCGATAGAGGCATCGCTCCGGAGTTATCCGGGTGCGACCTATACATTCCGGGTGGTCGTGGAGCTGACTCCACAGCTCCATCTAGCGTCGCGTGCTCGCAAGCCGACGTCCAGCCCGCAACATTATGTCTCCAGAGGAGCATGGGTGTTCTAGTGTTGTAAAATTAGCCAAAAATACGTGTAAACTTTCTCCAAAAATTTTTTTTTTTGCAGAATAAAATGTGGCCAAGTAGTCCGTTTTAATGTACATTTATGGTTGACCAACTCTCTTTTGAAAAATTGCAACTTCACTTTCAGCTCCATGATTTCTCCTTGTGAGGTCCACTGTAATTTTTTTCCTCACCACTCTTCAATTGACTTCCAAATGCTAACATTCGATATACTGTTACATTTTAGGAGTAGTAACGCTGAAGGTTTACTTCTCAAGCGTTTGTATATATTGCAATACAGTACCACACGCTACAATTTTCCCCCAATTTACAATTTTCGGGGTCCTTCATCGTAACATCATCCCAAACAGAGCCAATGAAATCTGACGTCACAAACCCAGATGGTTGTTAAACACTGGACAAACCACAAATTGCTTACTGCGGTAAAGTATGTGTCTTCGTCTAATTAGAGTGTGGTGATTTCGAATCTAAAATCAGAATTAACACAACACGTAAGGATTTTTAGTTACAGAAAAAATTGGAAATACAATGTTCTAAACAGTTGATGTATACTTTATATGTTTATACAATGTGTTTATGTTCAATGTGCGTTCATTTATTGTAAGTTACTGTACATTATATACAATGTGTGTATATTGTGCATTTGTGAAATGTGCTCGATTTATTTTAACAAACAATGACTGAAAAACATAATTCTTCTTTAACTAAACATCCTGACATGCTGTGTCAATTCTGACTTCAGATTTGGAATCGCGCTTGCACAAATTAATAAAGGACACCTACATTTACGTCCCTAACAGATGAAAGTTTTTTTTTTGTTGTCCGGTGTAATCAGCAGCGGCCTACAGGCCTGATATCTTAGGCCACCAGAAAACCAAGATGGCGCCATATTATTTTGTCTGGGTGCCATGTGGGTGGAGTCGAGCGACAAAGGTGGTGGGTCCAGCAGCGGTCTGACCAATAGGTGACATTTCAAAAATCGACCACCAACAATAACCACAACAGCCATATAGAACTCTTGTAGACCTGCCACACGTTTCAGGTAAAAAAAAGGGGTGATATTGTTGGGACGGGGGGGTCGGTGGCGAGGAATGGCCGCCAGGAGCAGTAGAAGCCGTCTCCCACCGAACACCCAGAATTGTAGGTCGTAACCTTCGGACAACTCCGAAGGTCACGGGTCACTTAAGGACCATGCTCCGCCAATTTCTGACAGGGTAAGGTTAATAGCCAAAATTTCAATATACCAAAGTACCCACGTCGTCAAAATTACCGGGAAGTCACACCCTCAATGGACTCTGTCGAACCGGTCGCTCTAGCGACCTCGGTCCGGTGTAACCGAGTGGAATTACCAAAGTCCGTCGGTCCAAACGACAACTTAGAGCCCAATCGGCTTACTGGTTCTCAAGCACGGAACCGTGCTGGGTCATAATAGAAAGCACAACAACGAGCTGGTAATTGAACAATTGGGGTTTATTTATAATGGGGCAGGGGAGCACAAAAAAGGCAGAGTTTAAACCGACTATCAAGAAGGAATGCAAGAATGTACAAGGCACTTAAACAATTGCTACTTATAGACTGGGCCCACAAGGCACACACGCACACACCCAAAAGAAATGGTGGCCGCAGCCTTTATTTTGCCCTTCAGCTCGGGAGGGAAGGCAAGCTGAGGGCAAGAGTCTGCACTTGCACCTGTCCGCCTCGTGCAGTTGGTTGAGCTGACTCGGCGGGACTCGAACCCACCGCCTCAACGCAGCACCAAGCACCAGGGACGAGATAGAGCGACGGACAACCAGCCAGCAAGAAAGGCGGACGAGGGCAGAGACAACGGAGGCGACAGGCGATCATGGCCGAAAAGCTTCCCGACGATCACACGACACCAGGCGAGGCAGACCCAGTCAGAATCATCGCCCCGACCATTATTAGTTCTCTCGTGAGTGGGAGGGATTTTTTCCTGCCACTCGCCCCTGATTGGATGGTTTGTGTTCACGATTCGCTGGCCGTCCCTCATTGGACAGGCCCGGTCAGCGGGGCAACTCCCACCCTTCTGGTGGAGTTCCTGATCTGAGGCGATTGTAGCACGCCTACCTCCTCACTTAAGACCACGTGCATAATGGGACCGGGTTGAGTGAGGGACGGGGCAGGTGAGACGCCCGCTCCTTACTGATTGGCTGGTGTGGGAGTGGGCCCCGCCCACGGTTGCGTCGTCACGCATGCGCATGAGGAGGGCGATGGTGAAGAAGCGAAGATGTATGTATTGTGGTTGATGTATAAATTCTAACTATAAAATAACTCGCAGCGCACACACGAAATTCCCGTTAGACACAAGGGGGGATTCTAACTATAAATACACATACTTACCGTGATAACTGATCTACGGGGACTCTGGCTGTTGTGTGCGATGACTTCCAGATTCGTAACAATATTAGCGCCCTACTTCTTCTGATAGGGTGCTCGTCCACGCAGTTGATGGATTTCAATTATGCTACGTTCGTCCCGTGATGCGCTGCCATGCCAAGGGGTGTTACGTTATGATCAGCAGCGAGAACAGCCAGACTCCTGTGTGATTTCCCCCTTTTGCAAAGCATCAGCAACTCATGAATGCCAAGATAACACCAAACGCATCTCTTCATATTTGTCACCATTTTCCTCAGTCCTCCAGTGAATGAGTAACATTGTGAGGTCATGACGTCGCAGATGTTAGCTGAAACCTGATGACATGCTCATCCAACCCCAGCTCATGAGATGCTCGTCCAACCGATAGAGGATCAGTGGACGAGCTTTTTGTCCGCTTGAATGCACCTCGACATCCACCTTGAAGATGTGATTGGGGAAAAGAGGTGTATTAGTATGAAGCTGGTCAGTGAGAATGGTTCAAAATGTGGACAATCAGCATTGATGTCCACAGGAGCATTTTGATGAGGACAAAAGGCAGTGTCACGTCGAAAAATTATTGTGGGACGCATTCAAATAACAAAATGGCCGCTAGTCGGCCATCTTGGATCTGATGTCGAAAAAGAATGACGTGCACGTCTATGCCGTCTTTCATCCCTTTCATTATCTGTGTGACAAATTTGAACAACACCGGTAAAATCATGTCCGAGAAATGGTGGAGGACGTGTTCAACTCCAGGTTGTTTTTTACAACTAAAATGGCCGCCAGTCGGCCATCTTTGATTCGCATCGAAAAAATAAAGTGAGGTGCATGTGTGTGCCGTCATGTTACTGTGCTTGTGCTAATTTGAACAAAATCAGACATGCTTGTCTGAGAAATGGTTGGGACGACATTTATGTAACAAAATGACCGCCAGTCGGCCATCTTGATCTTGATCTCAAAAAAAAAACATGAAGTGCATACTAAGCCATCATTCATTATTTGTTGTGCCAAGTTTGAACAAGATCGGTGAATGCATGTCCCAAATGGTTGAGGAAGTGTTCAACATCGGGTTTTTGTACAACGAAAATTGCTGCCAGTCGGCCATCTTGGACTTACAAGGAATTGAGGCACACGAGGACGCTATCGGCCCATCATGCCTGCTCCACACCAATACCAATTTAATCAATCTGTCGAAACCCCTTCCCTTCATGTGCAACCTTTTAGCTGCCACACTGCTACTCATTTCGCCAACCTCGAAGGATGACAGGCCTGAGTCAACCCCCTGGTGTTGATTCAGTGGGAAGGGGCTTGAACTCAGGACCCGAGGATCCCAAGCCGTCAGCCTAACCATGAAGCCAAACACCAGATCTGATCTCAAAAAAAAAAAAACGACATGCATACGTAAGCCATCATCATTATCTGTGTGCTAAGTTTGAACAAGACCGGTGAATGCATGCCCAATAAACGGTTGAGGAAGTGTTCAACGTCGGGTTTTTTACAACTAAAATGGCCGCCAGTCATCCATCTTGGATCTGATCTCGAAAAAAAAATGACGTGCAAACGTAAGTCATCATCATTATTCTGTGTGCTAAGTTTGAACAACATCGCGTGAATGCATGTCTGAGAAATGGTTGAGGGACGTGTTTGATTGTGAGCTTCTTTTTTTTTGACAAATCGAATGACCGCCAGTCTTCCAGTCGCCCATCTTTGATCAGAATGCAATATGCAGTTAGATGCACATGCATGCCATCATGTACTGTGCTTGTCCGTGTTGACAAAATTGGACCGGTATGTCTGAAAAATGGTTGGGGACACATTTAAGTAACAAAATGGCCATCAGTCAGCCATCTTCAACTGATCGAGAAAAAAAGACATGCATATGCAAGCCATCATTCGTTATCTGTGTCCATGTTTGAACAAACATGGTAACATTTCTTAAGCAGAAGAAACTGAATAATTTATCTTTACAACCTTCCTCTACAGTGAGTTATTTTTATGCCTCCATTGCCGAAGATGGAGCATTAGATTTGCGCTTGTATGTCTGTGCATGCGGTTTTTTGGCGGGTGCCCGTTTTTTCCCGTTATTTTTTTTCCAGGTTTTTTTTGGTTTCCACGATAACTTGTGAAGACCAAATAAATTCAACTAAACTCTGGGACAACTATGAACTGTAAGAACAAAGATGAAATGATAGAGTTTGCGTTCAAAGATCAAAGTCAAAGGCATGTTACCCTTTAATTGAAAAATCATTTTTCAGACCATAACGAGTTAAAAGCATTTCCAATATTTTCTCTCTTATCTCTCTCTCTCTTCTCCTCTCCTCTCTCTCTCTCTGCTCTCTCTCTCCTCTCTCTCTCTCTTCTCTCTGTTTATGTGGGCCTTTAATTATTCATTTGCCTTTAATTGAGATCAAGCGTACAGTGGGCTGACATCTAACATGGGCAGAGGCACACATTAATCGATCCATTCACGTCTTTATATTCCCTTGCCGAACAAAGCAAAAACCAGGTTAAAAATCGATTCACTTTGTCTGTCTGTTCTGTCTGTGTACAAACGTCAATTTTATGATCGAGGAAACAACTTTTTAAATTGCAATGTTATATATTTTGAACATAATTGAAAAACCAAACCTGAAGTATTTAGAAATACTTTGTCGCTGCATTCATTCCCGATCGCGCATGTGCAGAGAAGTGAGATTCATTGTTATGGTTTTCAGAAGGCCCCGACAAGACCACATACCAAACATGTTATAGAGCCATAGTTTAGTTTCTCTGTAGTATTATTTAGCTAATACTCTCCCCCTCATATCAGTGGAAGGAAAGATGCATTGTGAGTGTAGTTAGAAACTATCCATGTTCTTTACCTCATTCTCAACACTTATTCTAAAACCTCATTCTCAAACACTTAGTTCTAAAACCTCATTCTCAAACACTTATTCTTCAAACCTCATCTCAACACTTATTCTCAAACCTCATCTCAAACAACTTATTCCCTCAAACATCATTCTCACAAACACTTATTCTCAACTTATCTCAAACACTTGTCTCAAACCTCGTTCTCAAACGCCTCAATTCGTCAACCTTCTCAACTTCGTCTCAAACTTGTCTCGAGTCAAAACACTTGATTCTCAAACCTCGTTCTCAACACTTATTCTTCAAAACCTGCGTTCTCAAACACTTTTAAAACTTCGTCAACATATCTCAAAACTTATTCTCAAACCTCATTCTCAAAAACTATTCTCAACCTCAGTCTAAAACACTTATTCCTCATTAACAGTTACATTCTGGAAACCATTCTATCTAACCCTTGTAACCACACAAATCCATCCATCAATGCTTCAATGTTGCTGCATTGTGCACCCTCTTTAATGCAGCAAATTCAAGCACGCTCAGCGTTCACCGTAACGTCCAGACCGCATTGTCCAGTCTTTTCCATAATCTCCGAGACATTTCAGAGCCCTGTCTCCGCATTCCTGCAGCCAATCACAATTGACTGGATCACAGAGTGCCAACAATGAGAGTGGCTGGATTAGAAAGCATGGATGTGGGGAGAAGAAACAGAATCGGGGGGCCATAAAACTGACATGGCAGAGCCAAAAAGGGAACTAAGAGCGTTAAAAAAAAAAACATCCCACGCTAATCTTTCGAATAGAGGCAGGTCGCTTTAAGCCGCATCCGCTTGAGATGAGCAGCTAACAATGGCTGTTTCCATCCAACACCCTGTGGCAGTTCTGCGTATCTAAACCCATTGTAAAGTTGAACAAAAGTACATGTTTGTGTGTTAAACACGTGCTGTTCCACGTGAATGTTTCTTTATTTACTTGTTCAGACACACGCAATCAGATTCACGTTTTCGAGACAAACAGCCTCCAGATTCACTTTTGGGAAAGTAAAATCTCGAGTCGGAAGATCAGGTGCGAGGGGAAAAATGCACCTTATCCGATTGTTACCCTCGCCAGAGTAGAAGGTATTACAATTTGGGTCCGTTTGTTTTTTGTCTGACTGTCTGTCTGTTGTGTCTGCAAAGAACATGAACATGTGTATTAATATACATATTTGACCCCGATATACCTTGAGACACTGAGTGACCGCCTCAAACCCTACAGACCCTTTAGACCCCTAATACACTTTATAACCTGAAGACCCACAGACTTTAGACTACTGAAATCCCTGAATATCCCCAAGAACAGTCAGTGTTCCACCACAAAAGGTCTAGCTCTTCTCCAAAGACCCACCATGGGTTTATAACGATAAACTCTGAGGCCAGCCTATTCTTGTCCACTCAAGACGAAGGCCTTCCTCAACTCAGCCGCCACGGCTTCACCTAAGTAGGGT
The DNA here is from genome assembly GCA_035128595.1 of Eptatretus atami. Lineage (NCBI taxonomy): Eukaryota > Metazoa > Chordata > Myxini > Myxiniformes > Myxinidae > Eptatretus > Eptatretus atami. The sequence goes on from CM068968.1 coordinate 35,713,254, forward strand.
CAGCGAGAGTGAGTAGCCATGGGAACGAACCCACACCATCCCGTGGAGAAAAACAAACAGGCCAGCTTCAGGAATCTGAAACCGACACCAGGCCTGAGTGAATGTCGATAGCCAGATTGAGACTCCCCGAAAGCGATGGTGGAACATCTACGATGAAATGTTCCTTCCTGCAAATCAGCGGTGACAGTTGGTAAATGCCCCTGGCCAAAGCAACATTCTAGCATTCTAAGTTACTTTACATTTAATAACATTATGATGTCTCACATTCCATAGTTTACTTGTACAGATTGACAAGATAGCGAGGACGATGATGACTTGGTGTAAACGACGCATGGTTTTGATTACCTTACACAAGTATTTGGATCTGTGTCTGCTATCTGTCAATCTGTATAAGTATTGCAAAACAACAGTGTTAGTGCATTGTAATGATGGTGTGACAAATTAAAAAAATCTGGTTTGGCCTGCACCTTGATTGCTTTGAGGGTAAGGAGAAGTACAGCGAAACCCAAATTATATCAGTTCTTCCCTGATGCCCTCATCCACGTTCTTCTGACAACTCTAATCTTTGCTTCTTTACTTATTTTTGGACTCCTTCCCACTACAATGCAGTATTTGGTCTTTCATTTGATTATTAAATACATATTTGTGCACCTCATAAATTTGAGCTTTTTTGTTGGCGAAAGTTGCCACTGAGCCTTCCTGTCAGTGACTTCCAAACTCGTTGCAATAAATCTCCATTAAACACTATTAGTGACTTCTTCGTAAATTCTGATAAGGTTGTGCTGGCCAGTAATGAAAGAAAGTCGACAGTTAAGAAAGACAAAATTCCTGCTTTTTCTGATAGTAAAGAGTTTTAAAAGGTAGATCTCATTTACATTTCAATATGGAATGAGTGGGGAGGCATAATTGAGAAAATTAAAAACTGAGAGGATTAAGAGTATGGAGTATCTGAGAATGAGGAAGGACAGGCGAAAGAGGTGCGTGAAAATTATAGGGAGAAAAGAAATAGGGTGGAACATCAGAAATTAATAGTATTACTAACGGAAATGTTATTGTGAACAACAACGAGGCTTTCTATTTCAAACTCCATATGTTTACTTGAATTCCTTTTCCACAGACATTAAGGTGCATCTGCACTTTTAAAAAGGCCTGACATTGACAAAATGTACTATATATATATATATATATATATTAAAAAACTTATTTGAAAAGAAATCAGGTAATGACGACCTAACCTACAAAAATAGCGTCAAATGTTCAGATTCCACCATAAATAGGTTAAATGTGACCTTGTTTGCAAAAAGGTTTCTACGAACAACATCCAAGTGCATCCAACATGTAAAGAGTAGGAAAGTCGATGGAATCAGTCAAATGTAAGGAATTGGTTATGAAGTGTCATGTGAAACGGTCAAATGTACTCAGGCAAAATAGGTCGGTTTATGACCTAAGTTTGCAAAAATAGGCTCCAGAACAACATGCAGGTGCATCAAACATGGTAAATCTCTCTC
>CM068968.1:35745143-35767308 GCA_035128595.1 Eptatretus atami
ACTACCAGCAACAACACCAACATCAACACTACCAGCAACAACACCAATACCAACATCAACACCAACACTACCAGCAACAACACCAACACTACCAGCAACAACACCAACACCACCAGCAACAACACCAACACCAACACCATCACTACCACCAACACCAACACTACTAGCAACACCAACACTACCAGCAACGCCAACACTACCAGCAACACCAACACTACCAGAAACACCAACACAGTCTCTGAAGCCTGAAGGCGAAATTGCGAACGACATCTCCACAGGGCCGTGACAAGATTGAGTGAGAGTGCGTGCGTGTCACGTGACGTGCGGGTGGCCACTCGCGCGGCGCCGATTCAGGAAGGAAGGAAACCTTGGAGGAGGGTTGGCTGTCCCGCGTCGTGATCTCCAGAGGCGTAGAGTACGTCAGGCCGGCTAAATGGCCCGGGCCGGGCCTAGTGGGACCAGGACGTGAGGACACGGATTTTGAGAGTTGGAGAAAGCAGGTGAGGGAGGAGGGGTAGATGTGGTGGCACCCCGCAGGGTGGGCCCGCTGATTGAGCCTCCTTTGGGTCGTGGTTGCGGACGGTCCGTGAGTTTGTGTTGTGGTTGCGGACGGTCCGTGAGTTTGTGTTGTGGTTGCGGCGGTCCGTGAGTTTGTGTTGTGGTTGCGGACGGTCCGTGAGTTTGTGTTGTGGAGGACACGTGATGTGGGTCTTTCGGTGCTGGTGGTTCGCATCGGCGTCTGTGTTTCCTTCCCTCTCACCGCAAGGGTCTGCTCACTTGGGTGAGGTTTTCGTGTTGTTTCGTTGGATCCGATCGTCGGGCACCGCATGAGGTTCCCACCGTTGTGTCACAAGGTCACACGGTGAGGAACCTGATGACCTTTCTACCCTTTTTCTGAGGAGACTGCAGTCGTACCCACACTGATCACTTTTGTGGTTCCAAAAAGAGAAATGGAGGGATCAAGATTTTAATAAAACAAGAAATATAAAGATCAAAATCGAACCGCGAGCGTTTTGCTGGTTCAAAAATAATAATAAGACTTTGTACGTAATAACGAGTCGTCAACAACAACAACAACAACAACAACAACAACAATGCACCGCTATGCTTGTTTGGACGATCGAGACGATCGTTTTCAAACTCATTTCTTTCAGTCACATGTAGTTGTCAGCGATGAACCCGTTAGTTAATGGTGCCTGCAGGGTCATCTTTTGGTTTGGCTGGACATTTCATACAGGACGGTGCGGCCGGACCCAGGCGCAGGACCAAGGGACGCAGACCGAGACGGAGACCAGGGAGGACGTCTAAGGACGACAGAGACGCACCAGAGGACGCAGACCAGAGGACGCAGGACAGAGGACGCAGGACCAGATGATGCAGGAGGCGCAACAGGGACGCAGAACAGAGGGCAGGACAGAGGATGAGGACCAGGGCCAGGACCCAGGAGACAGACGAGGGACGGCGGACCCAGGATAGGAGCGAGAGACGCAGGGACCAGGATGTTGAGCGAGAGGACGCGGACCAGTGTAGACGAGCGAGAGTGGACGACGGCGAGGACTCCAGGAGTGCGAGGACCGGACGAGGACAGGATGCGAGAGACGCAGGACGCAGGACGCAGGATGCAAGACAGAGGACCCAGAGAGACCTAGGATCGAGACGAGAGGACCCAGGATGCAGGACCAGGATGAAAGACAGAGGACCGACGCAGGACCCAGGATGCGAGATTGGAACCAGGACTCAGGCTGCGAGACGAGAGGATTGCAGAACTCAGGACCGAACGCAGGACCAGATGCGAGATGAGAGACCAGGGCCCAGGATGCGAGACGAGAGCGATGCAGAATCAGGACCCAGGAGCCAGGACCATGATGCCGAGAGAGGACACAGGCCAGCCCAGGGTGCGAGACGAGGATGCAGGACCACACCCAGGACCCAAGACAAGCATGATCTTATGTCGCTAGACGTCTAACAACACACACACACACACACACACACACAATTCAACTATCAAACAGAAACAAGGAGTGTGATGTAACCTTAGCATCCGAGAGCCAAATTAACTGTGTTTCATTCATCACGTGTAGTCTTTGAGCATGGGGGGTGGAGGGGAGGTTGAGATATCAGGGGTGTTGAGAATGGTGGAGAATTATCCAACAAATAGAGAGGAGTGGGGGATTATAGCAGCAAATGGGAGGGAATAAGAATGTTCGGAGGAACGAGGGAGACGGGTGGCACGCTCAACAGTTTTTGCCACTCGTGCGTGCATACCTAATATGTAGAGTGCCCTTTCCGTCATACACAGCGATATCATTCAAATAAAAATATGCCTAAACGGGTGAGGTAATAAAAGTGCATCTCTGAAATTAAATAAACATTCCCCACATGTTTGGTGCTTTTGTTGAGACAGGGAGTTCAGGAGGAGGGAGCACAATGAACGTACACAATGGCCTGAAGTTGCAGTTTGGGTGTGAAGGATGTTCCTTTGGGAATGTGAATGGTGATGCTCAAGGGGCACGTGACCTTAATGCCACGTCACAGCACTCGGTACAATTGTGTTCGTTCCTGACTTTAGGCCGGATTTGAATCTTTAATGTATTTGCTGAACTGTACCGTTGGGGTCGTGCGGTCTGTCAGTTGATTGGTGCTGTTGGTGTTGCAGTCGCTCAAGAAACTGCACAAGGCTGGTGCTGTGTTCAAAATGGTCATGTACAGTCTTTAACACAGCAGGAGGGTGTTGTCTGCTCAGCTGTGTGTCCTCCGAGACACGGTGGCCCCGAGTGCACCTGCAGTTATTTTTTCTAGGCCGTCAGAAGGTCATTGGTTCAGTGCTCCCAGGGGATGTGTTGTGCTTGAAAGGTTCTCTTTTCATTACTGATTTGTTTTCAATCGAATATGAGCTCTTGCACTTTCCCACAGCCGAAGGTTTGTCCTTCATAGTTCATCCACATATTCCGTATGCACAAGTAGTGGATTTTCCATTTGTTCCAACCCCCTCCCCTCCTTTTTCCTCTTCCCTTTCCTTGATACGTATTATGTGAAACAGTATGCGGTACCTGTGTGTAATTTCTCATTACCTCCGCCACCGAAGGTGAAGGAGGTTATGTTTTCACCCCTCTCTGTCTGTGTGCAGGATATCTCCAAAAGTTGTGGACAGGTTCGGTGTGTGACAAGGACAAACTGGTTCGATTTTGGTGAAGATACAAACTACTACAATTTTTAAAGTGATTCTTCACCATTGAGAGATGGGGCCAAAAACGATATATAGCACGATATCTCAAAAAGTTGCGGACGGATCCGGACGAAACTTGGTGGACATGTTGGGTGTGTCTCAAGGACAAACTGATTCAATTTTGGTGAAGATCCGAATGCGGATCCAAATTTTAAAAAGTGATTCTTCATCATTGAGAGATTATGCTAAACTAATATACTGTATATCACGATGTCTCAAAAAGTTATGGACGGATTCGGATGAAATTTGGTGGCCAGGTTGGGTGTGTGACAAGGACGAATTTATTTGATTTTCGTGAAGATCCGGATCCAGATCTGGATACGAGAAAATTATTTATTTTTAAAAGTGATTCTTCACCATTGAGAGATTGGGCCAAAAACGATGTAGTACTGTATAGCATGATATTTCAAAAAATGTATGGGGCCCGATATGTTCTCATGGATCAGGCATTACGTGGCGTTGGTGTGCGCTCTACGGAGTGCCCTTCTAGTTCCATTTTGGGATCATATTGAGACCTTTTATTTTAAAATAACCCCATTCCTCAAACTTCTTGATTGAGAAGCACAAACCAAACAGCGTCCTATGGTAACTGGGTACGCACCAGCATGCGGTTGACCCTAGATGCGTGGTGTATCCTGGGGCCAACGTGTTTCCTCTTGATGAGCTCTCGTTTAGAGATAGTCAGTCGTCGTTTAACATTGTAGTTACGTTCTCAAAAAGTGTGACTTTAACTGAAACAACGTTAAGCGAATTCAATTTCCCCATAATAATTAATGTAAATCGGGGTGGGGGTTAGTTTCCAGGGAAAAAGTTTACCATCAGACAAAATACATTATTTACATATCGAGTATAAGTTTTAAATTATTTTCAACAAACAATTGAATGTCATCATCTCTCTTTGCCTTTTTCTCATCATCTCTAGTTGCTTCAGATCTTCTTCATTGGTTAGCTCTTTTCTGTATGATTGCAGAAGTTGTGTAACGTCGGCTTCTTCCACTTCATCAAAACCTGCTTTATTGGCCAAGCCGAGGATAACTTTATTTATCGGGGACATCTTTAAATCCTTTCAAATCATTGACACATTCAGGCCACAACTCCCTCCACATGCCATTCATGCACACCTGAGTAACTTCAGCTCAGGACTCACCGATGTTATCAATGCACAGCTCGGTGTATATATGGCCTACACTGTAGTACTCTGGGTGGGCTTATACACCGGTATTTCCAGTATGGCTAATACACTGGTATTTACGGTATGGTTTATACTGTACTGTAGCTTTATTAAAATGAGGAAAACCATTAGTTTGGTACTAATCAAACGGCAGCCCAAGAAGGAACCCGAAGAAGTAAAGTGTAAAGACGGAGTCATCAGGACCTGGATCGGATTCGGGTTTCGGCCACTACTCCACACAACCCTCAAACCCATCCAGGTGCAGCCAAGTGAACCTTACAGAAAAATTTCTGCAAGAATTCACTTCTCCTTAGACAGATAGATAATGAAAGAGAGGAATAGAGAGTAAAAGAGATGAAAGAGAAGAAAAAGCAAGAATTAAAATGAATAAAGAGGATTGTGAAAAAAATTATAAAGAAGTACGAAAGGAACAAAGAACAAAGAACAAAGATGTCGGGAAGAACCCAAGTAGATAGATTTCAGCAGTTACTCCCCCGGCTCAAACGCAGCAACATGTATAACCTACCAGAGGTCCATCAGCGGGGAAACACAGTCAACACAGTATCAGGATATGCTACAAACATAATCAAACGGAAGACCGAGAAGGAAACCGAAAAAATAGAGCAAAGAAGGAATTTAAATTGGAGGTAAAACGACTTTACAACGGAACGGTGAACGACTTTCATCGAGTATGTTCGCCAATACATCAGCGACTGTATAACAAAACGATGTTAAGCGAGGACTTGTACATACTTTCCTCTTTTAACTATTTTTCAATCGATGCATTAAAGTAGCGGCAGTTTTCTGTCCGTCACGCTACGTCATTATGTCTGCGACGTCATTACGGCGTCGGAAGGCTCACTCCAACGTCCGCCATTTATATTTTCGTCCAGTTTAGGCCGAACACATCGTCAAACCTGTCATATTCACAATCGTCTTGCCCGACCTTTGCGTTTTCCATTCAGTGTGAAACACAAAGTGATTTATAAATTGATCATCAAATATCAAAAGGATCGACGTCATGGATCTTCCAACGACACAGTGTGCATAATAGGACCTTCGGCCTTACAATTCCTTAGGCCTCGTCTTCAGGCCCCGCTTCTGAGTATTTTGTTTCTGGAGTGATCGATGCAGCTTCTGGACTTCCTGCCCAGGTTTTCCCCCCCCATGAATCTTATTACCATGAGTCTAACAAATTAACCTAGGTTCTTAATACAGTAATATCGTTTTTGAATAATAATAATATTAATATAAATAATAGTGTAACGTTAATAATAATAATATAATAATGATAACAAGTCTGGAGAGGCGATGGTCACGAGCAATGTACACGGTTGCCTTTTTTATTTTTTGACTTGAGGGGACCCACAAGAAACTGGCGGGAATCGGAAAAACGTAAATGATGAAGTTGTAGTACTCGAAGAGCACACTTGCATACCAACTTTCATTCGAAACAGTTGAAAACCCTAGGAGCTCGAGCCCAATTTATTGATTTTTTTGACATTTTTTAAGTCTCGTGACCTTGCGGACGAAATGAAAAAATCGAGCTCCTGTGGGCTATGCAGGTGCCATTGGGCTAACAAATACCGAAACCCCTGCCAGATTCGACAAACCCCCTCGGAGAAGATGTAACTTGAAATCGGCTACCACCCCTAAAAACACGTTGTTTTGTTCGCATTGGCCCTCTCCCCATAAATGGCCAGCACCATTCTCAGGAAACAACACAACTAGATCATGATATAAACCTCCCACCCAAATTTTATCAGGATCGATCAAAACCCACGGAGTATGCTCGGCGAGACAGACAGACACACACCATAACGAAAATAGTGGTCACTTACTTACTCGTGAACCAATAATGATAAAGTAACTATAAACACAACACTTCAATCCCCTGTTGAAACTGCACAGTTACTGGATTAAAGCCGGTCTATTATTAATGGCATATGAGAGCGTGTATATCGTCAAATTCTTCCGGTGGTCCGACGAGGGAGGAGACCAAACATCGTCATTGCCTGCATGAAAAACTCTCTCCATTGTAGCGACATTTCACGACGCTAACTTGAAGAACCAATGCTCAATCAACTTGATGGTGCGGATGAAGGAAGTCGAAAACGACTCGAGCATTATGCTGATTGGTTGTTGCAACTGGGTGAGGGTCGCCTGCATCCTGTGGAGAGTAACCTTCACGATGATGTAATTGCATTACCGCCTGCTCTTTGTATGAACTCGGAAAATGACGTCATCGACCATGTGTATGCCGGACTTTGTACAAATACTGAGTGGTTGCCTTGACGTGCGATGATGATGATTATTTTTAAATTTTTTTAACCACAACGAATAACATGGTTGAACTTCTCAACAGCAAGATCATTGACTCTCTGCTGGTTGACACTTTCATTGTCAAAACTGTTGAATCTTTGGCTGATCAAACCCGATCTGCCCTTTATCCACCTGAGTGTCTTAACTCCATCAATCTTTTAGGTGTGCCACTGCACGAGATGTTGCTGAAGGTTAACACTCCCATCATGCTGTTGTGAAATCTCAATCTTTGCAACGGCCACTGTGACAGAACACGTTACATCTTAACCAAGGTCACCGATCATCTTCTTGAGGCGCGGATGCTCGGCGGTGAATGTGCCCAGGTCTATTATCCTTATTCCTAAAATTCTTCTTTCTCCATGGAACACGAATCTTCCTTTCCAACCCCGCCGACGACATTTTCCGGTCAGACAGGCCTTTGCAATGACTATCAACACAAGCCAGGGTCAGAGGCAGAGCCTGCGGTGGTGTTGAGTCCTGCTTCCCAACAGTATTTTTACACATTGGACAGCCGTACGTTGCAGGGAGTAGAGTAGGAGATCCACTCGATCTGCACATTGTTGCCAACCAGAATGAATTCCAGATAAGGAGGACTGAACATCCTGCAGGCTGACTAACCCGCAACGTTGTTTATAGTGAGATCGTATAAACTCAGGGGCAGATCCAGAGTGACATTTGGAGGGTTAATAGCTCCCAAGAAAATGTTTGTTTAAAAACTTTAAATGGACATTCTCAGTAAACAAAACCTTTTATAGTGTATTACAACAAATGTGTAGGTCATAGGGTTTAAATCAATAAAAAAAATTAACAGGGGCTCCATCCACTCTCTCCCCTCCCCACCCTCCCTCGATCCGTCACTGAAATGAAACTTTTTCTTTCTTTTACTGATTATCATAATTGTTCACCATCACAAAGCATAAATCTTTACTATAATTGACGGACCAGTGTTTGTGTGTTTGTGTGTTTGTGTGTGGTGTGTGTGTGTGTGTGTGTTTGTTTGTCACGCTACTCCTTCAGTTCTGGGCTGATTACATCCAGACTTCTTACATAGGATCAGTATGAGCCCAATTAATGTATAGGGGTATTTTTTATCTTTGCTGGTGGTCTAGGGTGCGGGGGTGGGTGTGGGGGTTGTGGGTCACGCAAATTATATATCTATGTCAATGTGTACTGTGTCGCGAAATTGGAGGCCCCTAGCGACAGGTGAGTGCATCGATCCGAATGAAACATTGCAGGTTCATGGTACTCAATGAGTACTACAAGTTTGCCTCAGGACATATTGACGATTTCGCTTAGGTCAGGGTAGGTCAATTAGTTGCAAAAATCGATAATATGCGAGAGCTGGAGGTGCCTTCGCGCCAAATGCTACTCCTCCTAGGGTTATGATCGGATGGTCATGAAAATTCACACTAATCATCTGGAATACATTGTGCAAAACGATCGAGCCGGATTTACGATTTAGATCTTTGTTCACCACGCACCCCTCGAACTTTGGGGATTTCCGATTTCAAACCGCATTTTCGGTACTTTTCATCAAATGGATACCGAGTAGTTATCAGTAGATGGAACTGGATGAGATTTGATATGCATAATCTTAAGGTGATTCCCTATCCGCTATATGACATCCATTTTGCTCTACGAGGTGTGTTCAAAAAGTATCCAACCTTAATTTTTCGTGCGTAAACAAATGAAGCTAGGGAGGTGTGGTTTGGTGCCACGTATGTAAGCGTTCTAATTCGTATGCGTGAATATTTTGGTCGCACATCAGTGGAAAGTGAAGCACGTTCTGGTAGGCCCTCAACATCCTGAAATGAGATCGTCATTGACCAAGTGAGGACCCTGCTGATGCAGGATCGTCGAATCACGATCAGAGAACTTGCAGACGAGGCGGGCGTCAGTATTGGATCCGTTCATTCCATTGTGACTGAGGATTTGGGCTAAAGGAGAATCTCAGCGAAGTTCGTGCCAAAGCTGCTAACGATCGAGCAGAAGCAACTCCGTTTGGAGATCGCACAGGACATGCTGGAGACTGTGAACAGCGATCCCAACTTCTTCAACACAGTGATCACTGGCGATGAGACACAGTGATCCGTCATTTTGTCAAAAACGAAAATCCGACGGCACTCACTTACACTTCCTCACTCATCGGCAGTCTGTCGGCGACTGACAGCTTCTGCAGGCGGGAAAATATTCATGCATCGAATTAGGATCGCCTACATACGTGCACCAAACCACGCCTCCCTGGCTTCATTTGTTTACGCACGAAAAATTAAGGTTGGATACTTTTGAACACGCCTCGTATATTCTTATAGTTTCCATGCTCGGCGACCCTCGCCGCCTACCAGCTTGTCTCCCTTGTCTTGTCTGTCTGTATGTGAGCTGGGTATCTCATAAAGTTTTAGACGGATTTGGACGACACTTGGTGGACAGGTTGGGTGTATGACAAGGAGGAATTGATTCGATTTCGGTGAAGATCCGAATGCGGATACAATAATTTTTATTTTTTTTTTGAAAGTGATTCTTCACCATTGAGAGATGGGGTCAAAAACGATATATCGCATGGTATCTCAAAAAGTTGTGGATATATTCGGATGAAACTTGGTGGACACGTTGGGTAGGTGACAAGGACAAGCCGATTAGATTTTGGTTCAGGTTTGGATGCATATCTGGCCTATCAGTGGGATACAAAACGTAAACTGGTCAGCCTAGCGGAGGTATGCACTCCACCGAGTGCCGTTCCACTTGTTGCTTCTGTTGTCGTTGTTTGTGAGCTCCTTCCATGTACTTTTCTATTACTTTGAGGAGTATTACTGTATATAATTTTGTGTGCTCCTAAAGGGTTTGTGCTGTCATAGAATAACACCACACGCACACGCACACGCACACGCACACGCACACGCACACACACACACACACACACACACACACAGTCTCCTTTTAGTCATAGATCTTCACTGGATTCACAGAAACGTGACGAGGACGGCTCCATTCACGAGAACATTCCGGTAACCAAGCGGCTGACGTTTTGCTATTTCTTCGACAACGTCACGACCACCTTCGGCTGTTGTGTGCACAGAAAAGTTTGTTACAAAGGAGCCAGCTTGTGTTCACAGTTGGCCTTGGTTGAAAGCTCTCACCGAACTTTTGGTACCACTTTTGTGGGAGAGCGGATGGGGGTGCGTGGTTTGGGAGGACGAGAATGTTTGCTCTCTTTCTGGAAAATCTCGAGGTGGGAGGGTGTATCGGTGGGAAACTTTCCATTAGTCTGACGTGCACATCTGTGGATAAATCTTATGAGAATGTATTTTTGGGATTTGTGATCCAAGCTGCTAAAGTTTTTTTATTCGAAACCAAAACTATTTTGTTTTATTAAAACTAAAGACCAATTAGTTGAGGATCTTTAAAACGTGTGTCCAACAGGATGGTAAAGAGATAGTGCACTCACCTCTGAGCTGTCTAGCCATGGTTAGAATCCCGACCCAGCTATAAACTGCCATTCTGGTGTTTCTCTTGAAGTGCGAGGCTTAGATGCGTGGTGCCATCCCTCGGACGGACGTGAAACACGACGTCCCGTCTGCTTGCCTTAGTTGGTGGACATCTTGCGTGACATGTTAGGCGAGTTATCACCGGCGTCCTGGACAAATCACAAATTTGTTCCACGTCCGGTGGTGCAACCTGCGGATGGAGTCATGACCTGTCCCCAGAATTAGTTCTCGCCTTAAAGCGTTTCACAACTTCTGGTGAACACCAGGATGCTCTGCCAAGAGTCGGGGCCACCACCACCACCACCACCACCTCCTTTTAAAGTGTATTGATTATAATTGATAATGTAGTCGGTTGATGTTTACCATTTGAATCCATGTTCGTGAGTAAAATGCACCCATTTGGACAGAGCTTTGTGAAAGCATTTGACCATTTGCTTGTGGCCAAGTGATTCCAGAAGCTTCTTTTTGATAGTTGATGCTCGATTCTTTTGAATCGCACGTTGAACGTTACTTGCTCAAGACTTGCAGTTATTTCTCATTTTCCCGGTCATTACCATCTCTGTGCCATCAGAATAGGGCAAGTGATGTCAGAGATCGAGCTGCTTTGTCTGGCAGCTGCCACAATGATGTCATTCTTTCCATGCCAAAGGGTTTTTGTTCTGGAAGATGTACTCAACCAGAGGTTCGTTTCCTTCTTTTTTGAACGATTGATCTAACAACGTTTCTCCTGCTCCTCATAGTCCAGCACTCTTGATTTTGTCATCACCCACAAAGGCTTCGTATCGTTGGTTTTGTTGGTTTCGGGTTTGGAAAAATGATGTAGTCACCGAAGGCCAGATTGTGGTGAATGAGGAATGATTTCAAATGTTGTTTCTTCAGTGTTTGCGGTGATAAGGTTCGAGTTGTGGGTTGAGACCGTTCTCTCGGAGAAGGAGAATTCCTCAAGTCAGTTTTTCAAACAACTTTCTCTTTTGAGTTTGTCTTTTGACCTTTCAGTTGTGGTGTTTGCTTGTTGTAAAATACTCCAATCGTAACTCGCTCGGAATTGCAAAAAGGGAGGCCGTAGTTTTCTCCGCTGAGGCTGTGGTTGCGATGATAAAGGGGAATCGAGGTGTTTTCAGGCCATGGTTTTATCCCCATGTTTCTTTGAAAAAAACAATTGGGGGTGGGTGCGGGGTGGATATTGGAACCGTCTCCATCTCTCTGTCTCTGTCTGTCTGTCCGTCCATCTATCTGTCACGCCATCTCGTCCTAAACACGGTTGTGCAGAAATTCACCACATTTGGTAGTTGTTATCACCACATGGCAAAAGGATGTGAGGGTAGTGTTCATTTTGGCTTCGCCCCCCCCCCCCTGGGATGGGGTCAAAATGTCAAATCCTAAGGAATTCAATTACGGGCACATTTTAAAACACTTTTTAATAAACCTTTGCATGTGCAATCAACGTTGGGGGACGCATGAAATATGTAACGATTATTTATTTATTTATATGATCCCCGGTTCATTCCCCAGGAGGTTTACAGGGGTCAAAGTCGGGGAAAAAAAATCGTACCCATGTCTGAAGGAAGCAGTGTGGTTAAAAAAAAAAAAAAAAAAAATCTGTTTGTGTGCATGGGTCCATGGTCACACGTGGCAAAACTGCAAATGCAACTTACGACTGATTATATCCCCACACGGAGGGTTAGAAAGGTTGTTCTTCATTTTTGATGGATGGAAGGATGTGCCAGACATTGAAGCAGCTACACTGCTTAAAAAAATTTAAAATCAAAATTTGATATTGGGTCGTTCCTGGTGGAACTTTTTTTTGCCATCTTTCAACTTTCGTTTAGGTGGGAAGTGTGGGCCTTTGTGATGATACGCCATCGACTTCGCTCTTGTTTCGCTTGGATTGTGGATCAAACTGATGAACTGACATTTCCTCATCAAGTACAAACTTGGCAAGAACCTCCGTATAATCTCTACAAACTCTGTAAACAGATTTTCTGCAATAATATGGCCTTTGCTGCTCGTTCCTCATCATTTTTGACACCCATGATGAAATCACTGTGTGTGCGTGCGTGCGTGCGTGCGTGTATTTAGCAGACTGCTCATCCAAATCTATTTACCTTGGTGACATCACATGATATTGTAGGCTGCCCATTCCTGGTATCATCTTTCACCTCATTATTATCCTGCTGTGGGCCCTGGCAGGATAGCCTGGAGGTGTGTGCCCTCACCTTTGAGCTGCCTACCCTGGGTTTGAATCTCAACACAGCTGCAAACTGCCGCCCTGGTGTTCTGTAGGCAGGGCAAAGCATCATTGCGTATGTTGTCCTTCGGGATGACGTTAAGCCGGAAGACTCCGTCTGTCAGCACTGGTTCTTGGTGGACATTAATGATCCCACGTTATCTTTTGTGAAGTGTAATCGAGTTGTCACCGGCACCCTGAAACAAATTATTTCAAATTCCTGCCCAAACTGCAGGTACGAAGGGGTCTGGTCTTCTTGGATATACCTTGATATCAGGTTATGCTCCGATGTTTCCCAAAGTGTGGTTGATGGCTGGTTCAGCAGCTCCCACAACTGTAAACAAATTCACGTTCACAGGTGAACGGTTGCCTTCTGCCACGAAAGGCAACCATGAACGCTTCCTTCTTTAAGCTTATTGGCTCACAACTTGACGGATGTTTCATAAGAAAGCCAAAGACCCCACTCCGTGTTGGTAACCATATCAGTATGGATTTCCTGCAGTCTCATGCCTGTCTTTCTCGCACTTTATTGATGGATATTAAATGCCTTATTATGGCTTTTTAAAACATATATATATGTATACAATGTTGAGCCTCATGGAGGAACGAGAACATAGAACAGATCGGGATGTTAACAGAACAAAAGGAACAGTAGAGAAGGGGGAAACACACCAACAGCAAGGTTGAGGGACAAAATAGAGGGAGACTTGAAGGAATAAGAAGTGTGGGGAAGAATGAGGGGTAGGGAGGACACACGGGGTGAATCAGATTGACACAGCCACAAACTCTAACAAAGGAAACACTTGAAATTTGGAAAGAGGTGTGTGTAGATGGGCTAATGGGGGTGGAAAAGATCATGGTTTTGGATTGAGGACAATCTGAGATGGTGGTGAACAAGCTGTCTTGAAGACCTGGAGAGAAGAATGAGATTGATGAGAATGTGTAGGTTGGTTCCACAGGCGAGAAGAAAGAGGAACGAATCTGTGGAGGATGAGAAGTGATCCTGGATTTTGGGAGTTTCACCATGAGGGGGTTGATGGCATAAAGCGTGCATCCTGCAGAGACCTTGGGGGTAGAGGGGAGTATGAAAAGAGCAGAGGATGCAAGGCCAGAAAGGAGGTGGTAGAAGACAGATAGACCACCGACCTGTCTGCGATGGCAAAGTGATAGGCCCAGAGACTCGGATTCATCGCAGGAGATTCCAATAATCTTGAAGGCCTTGGTTTCCACGTTATCTTTTGTGATCTTCGACACTTAAGTGTGTCACCTGTTTGTGGACGTATCTGAAATGAAAAATTTCAGACTTTGAAAACTTCAAGTTTTCAATGGCACAGGCAAAACTGCTCCACGTGTTCAGACTTTGAAAACTGAGAAGTTCAAGTTTTCAATGCAGGCAAAACTGCTCCAGCAATGTTAAACTCAAACCTTGTTTGTCAACTCTCGTGCTGATGCATTCAACTTGACCGGAAAAGAGTAAAAATAACATTCACTTTGGATGTTGCCTGGAAACGTCTTTCTTTATTTAGTCATACTTTCCAAGTAGTAATAATAATTAAATATAAATACAATGAATAACTTCCAGCAATTTGCTTGCCTTTTGGTCAGGAGCACACAGAATTCCAGACCAAAGACTAGAAGGGCACTCGGTAGAGCGCATATCTCCGCCATGCAATGCCTGATCCACAAGAACATATCGGGCCCAAAACATTTTTGAAATATCATGCTTTTCAGTACTATATCGTTTTTGTCCCTACCTCTCAATGGTGAATAATTACTTTAAAAAATAAATAATTATCGTATCTGCATCTGGATCCGGATCTTCACCAAAATCTAATCAGCTTGTCCTTGTCACACACCCAACCTGCCTACCAAATTTCATCGGAATCTGTCCACAACTTTTCGAGATATCCTTCACACAGACAGACAAACAGACAGACAGACAAGCCGGTAGGCGGACATGGGTAGTCGATCAAGCGATTTACGTCCGTTTTTCAGCCGTTACTAGCCAACAAAAGCGTCCATAGCAACGGTTCTTTCTCACACATAACTAGGACATACCAGAACCTACCATACCAGTTTCATGTATATATGACTCATAGTCTCTGAGATATAACGAACTTCGTTTTTTTATTGTTTTCGACCAGGGTTCATTCAAAGTCTATCTTCTCCGACAGTTTTCATAGGATCCGGCTGGAAATTTTTGACAATATGGCTGAATGTACTGCCCACAGTCGCTCGTGGCCCGATTTTTGATTTTTGGAAAAATTTTTTTTTTGACATTTGTTTGAAAAATTCAAAGGTCCGTTGCTAGGCAACGGATGGGTCCATAGCAACGGTTCTCATTTGCACACAACTAGGTCATGGTATGAACCACCAACAGTTTCATCGAAATCGCCATTGTATTAACGGAGCACTGGACCGAACAGACATACATACATACAGACAAGCCGGTAGGCGGACATGGGTAGTCGCCTACCCAATAGAACCTGAGGCGATGGGCCCGTTGATGGGGAATGACCTGATGATTAAGCACAAGAAAATTCATGATTCCAGCTTCAAGGTTAATGCTGCAGATTGTTTTTTCGTTAAAATACCCCCACATTTAGAGGTTTTTGGCCGTTGCTAGGCAACGGAGGGGTCCATAGCAACGGTTCTTTCTCACACATAACTAGGACATACCATGAACCTACCATACCAGTTTCATGTATATCTGCTCATAGTCTCTGAGATATAACGATCTTCGTTTTTTTATTGTTTTCGACCAGGGTTCATTCAAAGTCTATCTTCTCCGACAGTTTTCATAGGATCCGGCTGGAAATTTTTGACAATATGGCTGAATGTAGCTGCCCACAGTCGCTCGTGGCCCGATTTTTGATTTTCGAAAAAATAATTTTTTTATGATTTTTCAAAAATTTCAAAGTCCCGTTGCTAGGCAACGGTGGTGTCCATAGCAACGGTTCTCATTTGCACACAACTAGGTCATGGTATGAACCTACCACCAAGTTTCATCGAAATCGCCATTGTATTAACGGAGCACTGGACCGAACAGACAGACATACATACAGACATACAGACAGACAAACATATCGACGGAAAAAGTGAAAATAAGGGTAGATCAAAAAAAATTTTTTTTTTTTTTTCGACTTAATCGACTACCCAACAGACAGACAGACAAACATATCGACGGAAATACTGATATAAGGGTAGACTAGAATCGACTACCCAACATATCGATGGAAATACTGATAATAAGGGTAGACTAGATCGACTACCCAACAGGCAAACAGACAGAGAGGGGTGAATACATAACCTCCTTCCAACTTTAGTGGCGGAGGTAATAAACCGTCGTTTGGTCCAACTAGCCTGTTTTGCACCTGCCAAGTTTTGCATGGCCTCAAGATTCAGTTACTTTTGACAGCAGAATCGATAAGAAAGGGGAGAGAAATAAAATTGGCCACTGGTAAACGGTTCACACGTGAACATCCAATCGTTGTGGACATTTTACATCATCATCATCATCATCATCATCATCATCATCATCATCATCATCATCATCATCATCATCATCATCATCATCATCATCCATATTGTGCAGGAATTTGTAATTTGTTCAGAGTGCCGGCGATAACTCACCGACTTTCGCTCTTGATACTGCGCGACCTTTAATGACTACTGCCTGTAGATGGGTTCTCCAGCTTAACTTGATGTGCCATTGCCGCACATAGACGCATCACCCAGCATGTGAAATCACAGGAGTGAGTGAGTGGCTCGGTTGGGATTCAAACCCAGGCATTACAACTCGAAGGTGAAGGCGTTTACTTCCAAGCTATCCTGCCAGGCCTTTTTCTTTTTTCCTTTACGTTGAGACAATTATTAATCTGACAGAGCGGTGCAGGGGTAGCGGACTTGCCTGTGAGCTGTCTACTGTGAGTTCATTCCCGACCAGACTAAACTGTCATACAGCTGTTTCTCATGGAGAGCGTGGCATCAAAAAAACATGTTCTGTCCCTCGGACGTCAAGTTGGGCACCAGTCTGCCAGGATTGATTGCCGGTGCATGCGAAGGATCCCACGGTGCCTTTGTAAGGAAGAATGGGTGTTATCCGCTGGTACCCAGAACAAGGACAAATAACATTTCATCCATCTGGCTAGCCAGCTCGTGAAAAGCTAGCACAAACTATGTGTGTGTGTGTGCGCGCATGTGCTCTGTGAGCAGCCTTGAAGGTTTCATGGGGACATGTTGTGACGAAAAAGAGGATGAGACAAAATTATGGATAAGACACTGCAAACTGATTAACGCATTTACTCAAACATTGAAACTCCAGACCACCGACAAACTGTGTCCATGCCAAATTTTAATAACCTGAAAAAATAAAAATGGATGTTTTAACTAATTTATGGGCATTTCAACTTTATTTTGTGTCTGTTCTCGAATCGTCCGATACCGAGTCAAATGGTCCTTTTAACGTTGTTTTTTTGTTGCGGATGATTCCATACCTTTAGGAAGCTACATGTGGGTTGTTTGTTTTGCTCTTTCTTCCCTGGTGTTGACATTTTCCCTTCCGTTAAGAGAGTGAGAGTGAGTCTGAGACTGACTGAGAGCGCAACACTTCATTTTACAATTTTACTCACCCCACTTCCCCCAGTATCTCTGCACTCATTCACCACTCCTCTTTTCTCATATTAACCGTTCACGTGGCCTCCTATTCGATAAGACCGACTCCAGCCACGTTGAGCACATTCAGTATGCTCAGCCCTCACGTTAGCACGTCAAACCTCATCCAACCTGTTTTCTGTTGACTTTCACTTTAGAAATGTGATAGTTTACAAAATGTTCAGGGCGATACATTAAACCAGATTTCCTGATTGGGTTTTTTGGTCCGACGGCAGCGGACATCCAAACACGTCAAAGATATTTTTTTTTTTTGACACGATATTGTGATGAAAGGTTTGACATAATCTGAGTTTATTTATTTATTTATTCTGTGACGCTTAACTTGTGAATGAGACTGACATCTGTTTTATGCCTTCCATTTTGCAACGTTTTTAAAATATTTATTTTGGCTTTTGGTGAAACGTGCTTACCCACTCATTGCCTTGTTTGTTACCCTTCCCCAAGTCTAGGCCCATTGCTCACCTTCGGTCCTTTCTCCACCTTTTTCTCCATCCTGTGGAATTGCTTCCCCGGCCCCGAATCCATTTATTTTTATTCCTCTAAAATCATCCATCGCGGAAACCCATGTAAGCCATCTCATGTTCTCTCTTGCATCTACCCTGGACAATTGTGTTCCTGTTGCTGACCTTTCCCACTTGTCCATCTGTAACCCTTTCTGTTTGTGGCTGTCCTTTATGTTTGCCTGCCAATCATTTTGCTGCATGTCTGTTCAGCTTTTCGTTGACCTTCCAATTTAAAACATTATAACTGTCATTGATGAGTTGAATCGAAGGAGCAAGGCGAATATAGTTTAGTTCAGAGAATCTTCTTCTTTTCTATGGAGCATCATTGGCCGAGGGTGCGTGGCTGTGCCACTGATGCAACACCTCCTGTAAGTTTGAGCAGGAACTTTGAATTTGGCCACGTTTGCTGGCGATAGCTCGCCTATTCTTCATGAAGCACACCGTGGGATATTTAATGTCCACCAACTAATGCTGGCAGATGGTCCGCCCGTTTTAACTTGAATCGGAGGGACTAATGCCGGCAGACGGGATGCCAGTTTCATGTCCATATGAGAGGCGGTGCCCACATTGGTGCTCTGCCCGCGAGACACCAGGATGACAGTTTGTATCTGGGACAAGATTCAAACCCAGGCTAGATGGCTCAGAGGCGAGCATGCATACCTCTAGGCCATCCCGTCGGCCCGGTTAATTGATTAACTCAACAATTATTGATGGTGAGAAAGCCACGGCATATTTGAGATGTTCTACTGTTCAGGCTTGGATTTGTGGGTTAAGTTGATTTTTCATTTGTCATTTAGGTGCGCTGTTTTGCCACCGTATATTGATATCACATTATTTCATTTTATCCAGATTGCACTCATGATTGCTTCGGTTGTCTTTCAGGTGTCCACATTTTGATGGAAACCAGAATGGCGGCGCACGAGAGTGAAGCGGTATTTGAGGGCAGGGCCTCAGCAGTGGCGGTGCGCCTTGCCCATCCCAATCCTGCCAGCAGCAAACGCAAATCCGGTCATCCTGCGCGAACACGTTTTCGTGTACCACAGCTTTTTGAGCGGGCATCTGGGAGCTGGTGCAACCCGAAGTTTGACTCACTGGAGCTTGAGAAAGCTTGCGTGGAACGCTGCTTGCCTCAGGTGCAGCGACGCTTTCGCTATGCTCTGATCTATGTCCTGACGGCATGCATAGTACGAGGGATGGTCTGCGTGGCGACCAACGAGGGTCGTGCAATCTTCCTCGTGCCAATTGTGCTCTTTACAATGCTCTGTGTTGGCCTGCTTGGCATCACATATTCTTCGATCTACAAACGTCATTGGGTGCGTACGGTTGTGGGTCTTTTACTTGCGCTGGGCCTCAGTGTCCTTTCGCTAGCCACGGCCGGTGGCACGTGGTACAGCTTCGATAAAAATTTGTCACAGGTGGGCAGTTTCGCGATCTGCGTGGAGGTCTTGCTTTTGCTGTACGCCGTCATCCCTCTGCCGCTGTACCTCTGCGTCATACTTGGCGTTATGTATTCACTCGCATTTGAAACATTGCAACTGCTTCGAATGTCCGACTGGAAAGTGGAATTCTCCAGCGAAGTGGTACTAATGACAATTGCCAAGCTTTTGCTCCATGCTTGCATCCATGTTATAGGCATGCATGCATTTGTAATGACACAGGTACGTGTTTGTAACACCTTCCTCAAAGTTGGGCAAGCCATCATTCATGGCAAAGAGCTGGAGGTCGAGAAGGCATTGAAGGAGAAAATGATACACGCAGTCATGCCTCAAATGATTGCGCATGAACTGTTGAAGCAGCAAGGTGAAGAAGAAGGAGGTGAGATAATGGTGGTGAGCCCGGCCTCACGGTACAAGAAAAAGAAGAAGTTCTCTATTGCCAAAGAGCAACTCCCTTTCCGTCCTTTCACGATGCGTCAGATGGAGAACGTCAGTATTCTCTTCGCTGACATTGTCGGCTTTACGAGGATGAGTGCGAACAAGTCCGCCGACACTTTGGTGAGACTACTTAATAACCTTTTTGGGCGTTTCGACAAGCTCTGTGAGCTGACGGGTTGTGAAAAGATTAGCACCCTCGGTGACTGTTACTACTGCGTGGCCGGTTGTCCCGAGCCAAGGTCAGATCACGCATCCTGCTGCATCGAGATGGGCTTGGGCATGATCGCTGCCATTGAGAAGTTTTGCTGGGAAAACGACGAGACCGTGAACATGCGTGTGGGTGTGCACACTGGCACCGTGCTGTGTGGCATTCTCGGAATGAAGAGGTTCAAATTTGACGTACTTTCCAACGACGTGAACCTTGCCAACATGATGGAGCAGCTCGGCGTTGCTGGAAAAGTTCACGTCTCGGAAGCAACTGCCAACTGCATTACTGATGACCGATATCTGCGCGAGGATGGCCTGCTTTCAGAACGCCTTGGTCCGACTGCCGCCTGTTTCGAACAGCTCAAAGGTGGATTTTCTTAACAATAATGAATATAATAATAATAATAATAATAATAGTGAGTTCCTTAACAAGGAACTTCAATGCAGGAGGAGGCCTTCAGGCCCATCAAAGCTTGCACTATGGTTGCCAACCTCTGGTTGTTTGTCCGTCCTCCATTCTTTTAAATGCTCAGTCAAGCAAGGAAGCAGCATTTACCTTTTTTAAAGTCTTTGGTATGACTCGGCCGGGGTACGAACCAACGACCTCCAAGACTCGGAGCGGACACTCTGTCCATTCGGCCACCGAGTTTGGTTGTATCTACCGCCGGACAAACCAGTGATGAGTATCGAAATCGCCCAATGTTTTGTGATTCCTTACTAAGTGTTTTAGAAGGGTCTGGATCACTGCAACATCTTGTGTACCAAATTATGGGCAGTTATATGTTGTTGTTTTTTTCAGAAAAATATTGTTGGGGGGTTGGGGGGAGGGAGGTGTCAGAGACCTCCCCCTTATCTCTACTCTTAACATGAAATCCTAACCTCTAACCCCGATATGTTTTTCTTTTTTTGTTTTTCAAATCCAAAAACACAACTTCTCTTCCATATGGCACCGAGAAATTGACCCACTGCCGGGAAATATGTGTGGTATAATCTGGGAAACTACGTGGAAAAGATGTATCAACCGTGCGGGCTCTCACTGGGGCAGAACCATTCCTTCAGGGTCAGGGGAATACCATTTTTCACAACCCCCTTTTGTATATCTTAGCCAATGCTTCCAGTTAATCTCTGCACAAATTACCCGCAAACCGATTCAAATCCAGTTTTAATTTGCAAGTACAATCAACCATCCTCAGCTGTTTTAGTTAGTGGTTACCTCCGCCACCGAAGGTGAACAAGGTTTTTTTAATTTTTATGTTTTCACCGCTTTCTGTTTGTTTATTACTTGCAAAAATCGAAGATTTTACAAGTATATTGGTTAGTCGATTTTGTTATTCTGTCTGTTTGTCTGTTTGTTTATTGCCTAGAGATCACATTTTTAAACCGGTATTCACTAAACTTTACCACGTGGTAGAGTTTGTCATAAGGAAGAAGCCTATTGTTTTTGAGGTCAAAAGGTCAACAACTGAGGTGAGATTTCTAAAATCCTCAATTTTCATCTGATTGACTTGAAATTTGAAGAGGATTTATATTTCAGGTCACTGAATTCAACCAGCCAATTATTTTCGAGATCAACATCGATCAAAAGGTCAACATAGGCTGAATTTCTAAAAATTGCCAATTTTCATCTGATTGACTTGAAATTTGAAGAGGAGTTGCACATTTGGTCATTGAATTCAACCACCGATTAATTTTGAGGTCGAATTTATTTTATGGATTTTGCAAGTATTGTGCTCTGCACGACGTCTTCTTCTTGTTTGTTTGTTTGTTTGTTTGTTTGTGTACAGGATAATCTCAAAAAGTTGCGGACGGATCCGGCTGAAATTTTGTGGACAGGTTCCGTGTGTGACAAGGCCCAGATACTAGTTTCCCAGATACTAGAATTTTTAAAGTGATTTTTCACCATTGAGAGATAGGGCCAAAAACGATATATAGCTCGATATCTCAAAAAAGTTGTGAACGGATTCGGAAACTTGGTGGACGGGTTGGTTGTGTGACCACGACAAATTGGTTAGATTTTGGTGAAGATCCGAATCCGGATCCGACGACTAGAAATTTTAAAGTGATTCTTCACCATTGAGAGATAGGGCTCAAAAACGATATTTCAAAAATGTATTGGGCCAGATGTTCTTGTGGGTCAGGTATTACATAGCGAAGGTATGCGCTCTACCGAGTGCCCTTCTAGTTTGTTTGTGTGTTTATTTATTTTGTGTATTGGCATTATCGATGTTTTTAAAAAATATATAAATAACGAAACAAAACGATAACTACTTTGCCCGACAATTATTATGGAGTACAGTACTTGGTAGTGTGCATTCCTTTATTTGTGTGTTACAAACATGACGACGGATGGCGATCAGGTGGTAGTCATTATTTTGTCCCTTAAGTGTCTGGAAATGTTTAGATGAAAGGGTTCAATGTGACATTGTTCTTGACCTTGCTCACCCACGTTGAACCTTGAATGCATCTAAAATGTTCA
>CM068968.1:35769818-35784636 GCA_035128595.1 Eptatretus atami
GGGCAGGCCTCCAGCAGTGGCGGTGCGCCTTGCCCATCCCAATCCTGCCAGCAGCAAACGCAAATCCGGTCATCCTGCGCGAACACGTTTTCGTGTACCACAGCTTTTTGAGCGGGCATCTGGGAGCTGGTGCAACCCGAGTTTGACTCACTGGAGCTTGAGAAAGCTTGCGTGGAACGCTGCTTGCCTCAGGTGCAGCGACGCTTTCGCTATGCTCTGATCTATGTCCTGACGGCATGGATAGTACGAGGGATGGTCTGCGTGGCGACCAACGAGGGTCGTGCAATCTTCCTCGTGCCAATTGTGCTCTTTACAATGCTCTGTGTTGGCCTGCTTGTGCATCACATATTCTTCGATCTACAAACGTCATTGGGTGCGTACGGTTGTGGTCTTTTACTTGCGCTGGGCCTCAGTGTCCTTTCGCTAGCCACGGCCGGTGGACGTGGGTACAGCTTCGATAAAATTTGTCACAGGTGGGCAGTTTCGCGATCTGCGTGGAGGTCTTGCTTTTGCTGTACGCCGTCATCCCTCTGCCGCTGTACCTCTGCGTCATACTTGGCGTTATGTATTCACTCGCATTTGAAACATTGAAACTGCTTCGAATGTCGACTGGAAAGTGGAATTCTCCAGCGAAGTGGTACTAATGACAATTGCCAAGCTTTTGCTCCATGCTTGCATCCATGTTATAGGCATGCATGCATTTGTAATGACACAGGTACGTGTTTGTAACACCTTCCTCAAAGTTGGGCAAGCCATCATTCATGGCAAAGAGCTGGAGGTCGAGAAGGCATTGAAGGAGAAAATGATACACGCAGTCATGCCTCAAATGATGCGCATGAACTGTTGAAGCAGCAAGGTGAAGAAGAAGGAGGTGAGATAATGGTGGTGAGCCCGGCCTCACGGTACAAGAAAAGAAGAAGTTCTCTATTGCCAAAGAGCAACTCCCTTTCCGTCCTTTCACGATGCGTCAGATGGAGAACGTCAGTATTCTCTTCGCTGACATTGTCGGCTTTACGAGGATGAGTGCGAACAAAGTCCGCCGGCACTTTGGTGAGACTACTTAATAAACCTTTTTGGGCGTTTCGACAAGCTCTGTGAGCTGACGGGTTGTGAAAAGATTAGCACCCTCGGTGACTGTTACTACTGCGTGGCCGGTTGTCCCGAGCCAAGGTCAGATCACGCATCCTGCTGCATCGAGATGGGCTTGGGCATGATCGCTGCCATTGAGAAGTTTTGCTGGGAAAACGACGAGACGTGAACATGCGTGTGGGTGTGCACACTGGCACCGTGCTGTGTGGCATTCTCGGAATGAAGAGTTCAAATTGACGTACTTTCCAACGACGTGAACCTTGCCAACATGATGGAGCAGCTCGGCGTTGCTGAAAAGTTCACGTCTCGGAAGCAACTGCCAACTGCATTACTGATGACCGATATCTGCGCGAGGATGGCCTGCTTTCAGAGCGCCTTGGTCCGACTGCCGCCTGTTTCGAACAGCTCAAAGGTGGATTTTCTTAACAATAATGAATATAATAATAATAATAATAATAATAGTGAGTTCCTTAACAAGGAACTTCAATGCAGGAGGAGGCCTTCAGGCCCATCAAAGCTTGCACTATGGTTGCAACCCTGGTTGTTTGTCCGTCCTCCATTCTTTTAAATGCTCAGTCAAGCAAGGAAGCAGCATTTACTTTTTTAAAGTCTTTGGTATGACTCGGCCGGTACGAACCAACGACCTCCAAGACTCGGAGCGGACACTCTGCATTCGGCCACCGAGTTTGGTTGTATCTACCGCCGGACAAACCAGTGATGAGTATCGAAATCGCCCAATGTTTTGTGATTCCTTACTAAGTGTTTTAGAAGGGTCTGGATCACTGCAACATCTTGTGTACCAAATTATGGGCAGTTATATGTTGTTGTTTTTTTCAGAAAAATATTGTTGGGGGGTTGGGGGGAGGGAGGTGTCAGAGACCTCCCCCTTATCTCTACTCTTAACTGAAATCCAACTCTAACCCCGATATGTTTTTTCTTTTTTGTTTTTCAAATCCAAAAACACACTTCTCTTCCATATGGCACCGAGAAATTGACCCACTGCCGGGAAATATGTGTGGTATAATCTGGGAAACTACGTGGAAAAGATGTATCAACCGTGCGGGCTCTCACTGGGGCAGAACCATTCCTTCAGGGTCAGGGAATAACATTTTTCACAACCCCTTTTGTATATCTTAGCCAATGCTTCCAGTTAATCTCTGCACAAATTACCCGCAAACCGATTCAAATCAGTTTTAATTTGCAAGTACAATCAACCATCCTCAGCTGTTTTAGTTAGTGGTTACCTCCGCCACCGAAGGTGAACAAGGTTTTTTTTTTTTTTTTATGTTTTCACCGCTTTCTGTTTGTTTATTACTTGCAAAAATCGAAGATTTTACAAGTATATTGGTTAGTCATTTTGTTATTCTGTCTGTTTGTCTGTTTGTTTATTGCCTAGAGATCACATTTTTAAACCGGTATTCACTAAACTTTACCACGTGGTAGAGTTTGTCATAAGGAAGAAGCCTATTGTTTTTGAGGTCAAAAGGTCAACAACTGAGTGAGATTTCTAAAATCCTCAATTTTCATCTGATTGACTTGAAATTTGAAGAGGATTTATATTTCAGGTCACTGAATTCAACAGCCAATTATTTCGAGATCAACATCGATCAAAAGGTCAACATAGGCTGAATTTCTAAAAATTGCCAATTTTCATCTGATTGACTTGAAATTTGAAGAGGAGTTGCACATTTGGTCATTGAATTCCAACCACCGATTAATTTTGAGGTCGAATTTTATTTTATGGATTTTGCAAGTATTGTGCTCTGCACGATGTCGTCTTCTGTTGTTTGTTTGTTGTGTGTACAGGATAATCTCAAAAAGTTGGGACGGATCCGGCTGAAATTTTTGGACAGTTCCGTGTGTGACAAAGCCCAGATACTAGTTTCCCAGATACTAGAATTTTTAAAGTGATTCTTCACCATTGAGAGATAGGGCCAAAAACGATATATAGCTCGATATCTCAAAAAGTTGTGAACGGATTCGGAAACTTGGTGGACGGGTTGGGTGTTGACCACGACAAATTTGTTAGATTTTGGTGAAGATCCGAATCCGGATCCGACGACTAGAAAATTTAAAGTGATTCTTCACCATTGAGAGATAGGGCTTAAAAACGATATTTCAAAAAGTATTGGGCCAGATGTTCTTTGGGTCAGGCATTACATAGCGAAGGTATGCGCTCTACCGAGTGCCCTTCTAGTTTGTTTGTGTGTTTATTTATTTTGTGTTTGGCATTATCGATGTTTTTAAAAAATATATAAATAACGAAACAAAACGATAACTACTTTGCCCGACAATTATTATGGAGTACAGTACTTGGTAGTGTGCATTCCTTTATTTGTGTGTTACAAACATGACGACGGATGGCGATCAGGTGGTAGTCATTATTTTGTCCCTTAAG
Source organism: Eptatretus atami (assembly GCA_035128595.1). Classification (NCBI taxonomy): domain Eukaryota; kingdom Metazoa; phylum Chordata; class Myxini; order Myxiniformes; family Myxinidae; genus Eptatretus; species Eptatretus atami. Next base: position 35,773,306 of record CM068968.1, read on the forward strand.
TGTCTGGAAATGTTTAGATGAAAGGGTTCAATGTGACATTGTTCTTGACCTTGCTCACCCACGTTGAACCTTGAATGCATCTAAAATGTTCACTTATCATTTCGCATAAAATGTTGATAATTGCGAGCACTGTTCAAAAAAGGTTTAAGGAATGAGCTCTGCTCGTAATAGTCACACACCAACCTTTTCTTATTTTTTTTTTTTTCAACATTGTGTCCCTTGACTTCAATGTATTTGCTGCACTTGTCCTTCACACTGTCTGTGCCAGTAAATTAGAAGCTTTCAGATTATTCTTCAAGCAGTGGGGTTCAGCAGTGGCGGTGCACCACCAACCTGGCAACCTCCGGTGAGGGTTTGAGGTGTCTCGGGGCATTGTTCTTTTGTGCCACCCCTATCTGTTACAAAAAAGTTGCCAACCTGGCAACTCCTTCCAGAGCCTTTACCTATTATGAAAGTTGATAGGCATTATAAATTTAATCTCTATGTATAAACGCCATTGTCTCCTCTCTCTCTCTCACTCTCTCACTCTCTCACTCTCTCACTCTCTAGCAAATTTCCTTGTTCCTTACGTACGGCTACATCTTTTAAGGTGCAAACTCCAAACTGGGGTCCAAATACAATTGTGTTGTGTGTGTATATGTTGGGGGGGGGGGGTAACATAGGCTTTGTGGCTGCAGCCTTACACAGGGGTGAGGGGGCAGTTATTATCAATGTAAATGAGTACTGTGTATCACCACCTAGTGGTGGTGACAGAGGGTGTTACAATTTCCAAATTTCCTTTGGTTACAAAGTGATACTTATTCACGTTTCTCTTCCCTTGCAATTACAAATAAATATAGATATATAACTAGAAGGGCACTTGGTAGAGCGCATACCTCCATGCAATGCCTGATCCACGAGAACATATCGGGCCAATACAATTTTGAAACATCATGCTATACAGTACTATATCAAGCCTGGTGTTGGCTTAGTGGTTAGGGTGGCGGCTTGGGATCCTAGGGTCCTGAGTTCAAGCCCCGTTGGCCGCTGAATTAAAATGCACCAGGAGGTTGACTCAGCCTGTCATCCTTCGAGGTCGGCAAAATGAGCACCAGTGTACTGGTAAGGGGGACACTGCATCAGCGGCATAGCCACGTCCCAACCAATGATGCAACCAGCAAGCACAGGTCGCACTCGATAGAGAGAGAGAGAGAGTACTATATCCTTATTGGCCCAATCTCTCAATGATGAAGAATCACTTTAAAAAATAAATAATTCTCGTATCCAGATCCGGATTCAGATCTTCACCAAAATCGAATCGATTCGTCCTTGCCACACACCCAACCGGTCCACCAAATGTCCTCCGAATCCGTCCACAACTTTTTGAGATATCCTGCACATAAGCAGACAAACAGACAGACAAACAAACAGACAGAAAGGGGTGAAAACATAACCTCCTTCACCTTCGGTGGCAGAGGTAAAAACGAAAAATATGCAGTCCTGGTCAGTCCGTCCATGAAGCTTGTGACTACATGTTATTAATTAACCTCCACCATCGAAGATCGGAGGTTACTGTTTTCACCTCTTTCTGTTTGTTTGTTTGTTTGTTTGTTTGTGAACAGTATTACGGAAAAAACTCGACGGATTTCGACGAAACTTTGGTGGGGGGGGGGTTAGGTATGGTCCAAGGATCATGCCATTAGATTTTGGACTTGGTCCCCCCCCAAAAAAAATTGTTTAAAAAAGGAATTTTTTTTTTTTGCGTTTCTACATGTTTTAAGTGATTTCCAACCCCCCCCAAAAAAATTGTTAGAGAATTTTTTTTTTTGCATTTCTACATGTAAGTGATTTCCACCCCCCCAAAAAATTGTTACCCCCCCCCCCCCCAAAAAAAGTTTAGAGAATTTTTTTTTTTTTTGCATTTCTACATGTTTTAAGTGATTTCCAAACCCCCCAAAATAAATTGTTAGAGAAAATTTTTTTTTTTTGCATTTCTACGTTTTGTGATTCCACCCCCCCCAAAAGAAATTGTTAGAGAAAAAAAAATTTTTGCAACTTTTTTTCAACAAAATTTCGATTTCTTTTTTTGCATTTCTACATGTTTTAAGTGATTTCCAACCCCCCCCCCCCCCAAAAAAAAAATGTTGGAGAAAAGAACTATAACTCTGTCAGCACTGTTGACATATTTAATGAATAAGATATAAGGTTCACTTGAGTGACCCAGCAGTATTGCGGCGGAGGTTTTGCACTCTCCCGAGTGCTCCCCTCTAGTTACGTACTGTTTTGACCGTCAATTGTACCCTGACTTCACACATGTACGTCGATTAATTACGTACTATTGGAATGTTCTTTTCGACCTTTAGACTGCTGAGACCCCTTTTGACCATTGAATACCCTTCAAGACCATCAGACCCTTAAGACTCTAAAAGATCCAGATGCCACAAAAGACTCCGAGGACCCATAAGACCCAAAACACCCATAAGACTCCGAGGATCAAAAAGACCCTGAGGACCCTGAAGACCCAGATGCCCCAAAAGATCTTGAAGACCCAGGTGACCCAAAGGTCCCAGAGGACCCTGATGACCCAAAAGACCCAAGACCCATTAACCCTTTAATACCCCTTTTACCTTTTAAGACCCTTAAGACGTCTTTTACCTTTTTACCTGGGCAACACTGATGTTAAAGCACTCTTCGCACAGGTAAATTTGTTCTCCTTCTCTTATCCTAACCCCCCCCCCACCCCCCAAAAAAAAAAATTAAAAAAAAAACCCAGAGGGGCCTGTCAAAGCCTATCATCGTGTGTGAGACATTTGTAGTGGGAAAGGGCATCAGGACGATCCGGGTGGGGAAGGGGTTGGAGTGGGACGGGGGGTGGGGAGTGGGGTTGAAGCACTCTATGCATGGGTAAATTTGTCTTCCTTTCCTTCTTCTTGCCCAAAATGTTTGGCAAACCGGACGACTAAATGGTCCGTCGGGGAAGCGACGGGTAGGCTCTGCTCGTTAGACAATAAGCCAGATCAAACTTTTACATTTCCTGACCATCAGATTTGGGTTCTACTATCTCACCAACACACTAATATTTTCTTAATTTCAATTGCAAAAGAAAATGTCCACCGACGGTGTCCCCCTTCACCTGGAACCCGGGGACAATTGCTCCCTCCCCACCCACTCCCGCCGCTATTGCCTCCAGGCACGTCTCGGTTGCTTCAGTCGTTTCCTCATCGTCATCATCGGCGAATCGGCAGCCACGCAGTTGGGATTTTCAATATCGAAACACACCAGTTGTTGAGGGCAAGATCTGAGCTGAATATATCTTTCATATGGGGCATGATCCTACTGCTCAAAATGGTGGTTTGCATAACATAGCACAGAAGCCTTTGTGCACAGATGCATTGGCCAACATCCCTCGCTCTTCGTCCTTGATGGCCGACCGGAATTTTTACACAAGGCTGTATTAAAAAGCAGCATTCCCCTACGTTTGTAGTTTTCTTTTTCACTACGATCCATTATTGTTTGACGTGTTGTCACATTGCATTCTGACACCAAATGTCAGATTCACGAAGCTCATTGCATCTAACAAGCGTACACGCACGTTTACGAAGAGATAGACCGTGGCTCGACTGGAAAATAATCCGATGACCCCAATGTATCATGTGCAGGAAGGAGAAGTAGATGTTTTAAAACGAGTGTACTTTTATTGGTTTTGTTATATATTGCCCCTCCAACTACGGGGAGAGGTGAGACATTGTTCCTTCGTTTTTTCTTTCCAACAATTACAATGAAATACCATTCTTTCATTTTGGAGCCAATTCTCTTCAAGTTTTGAATGGAGGTACCTTGGTCCGATAAACCCAGACCCCTTTTCTTTTTAAAAAAATTCTCTGATTCAGGGCTCCTGTTCCGATTTTAAGCGGTCTACGTTGAAACGCTAAAAATCGCACATTTTTCCTCGTCATTCCTGTGCATTTGAGTCTGTAGATTTAAATGTTGGTGCAATTTACTTTCTTTGATCGAGTTCCGATTGAGATTTAGATAAACTTTTCAGATTAGAGTCGTTTTGAGGATTATACAGGGATTAAAGTTCAAATTTGGATGCAAGATTGTTTTTTGACTTGCCTTGCCTGTGGGTTTTTGATAAATCAGGACAAGAATTGGCAAAATGACACTTGACGACAGACTAAAGCAGGTAGACTTGTCAGGTTCTCTTCGTGTACAGCCTTTTTTGGCTGCTGGTTGCATCATTGGTTAGGGGCATGGCTATGCTGCTGATGCAGTGCCCCTATTACCAGTACACTGGTGCTCATTTTGCCGACCTCAGAAGGATGACAGGCTGAGTCAATCCCCCTGGTGTTAATTTAGCGGCCAACGGGGCTCGAACTCAGGACCCTCGGATCCCAAGCCACCACCCAAACCAATCAGCCAACGCCAGGCTTTTGACTTGTCTGGTGTCTTTAAGGTTTTACATTTGGTTAAAGCGGGTGAGGAATATGTGTTGCGTTACATTGCGAATGTCTGCGGTTCTTGTTGACAATGTCTTGTGTTATTTTGTTTATTCATACTTTGAATATTGCCTTAGCGTGAGCAACACGTACATTTCACGCAATGAAGACCTGGTTTCACAATTGAAACTGGAAATGGCTTATATCACCATGATCAAATTCTGCTGCATGCTTCAAACAATGAACAAGTAAACAAAACCTGTTCGACATTCCTCACTGAGCCCAAAGCTTATGATGCTGAGATACGAGGTTCATATGCTATGTACTGTGTTTATTCAACCATTGTTTATGAATCTCCTTGTGATTCAGGTGAAATACAACCATGTTTCTTTCTGTCGTTGTCCTGCCCATGGTAAATGTACAAGGTCCTCCATGAGTCTTCGTCACTCCAAAGAAAAACAAACATTTGAACATTGTGTTTCAGCAAGTTGTAATGTTACCTCTTCTTTTAAGCATTTGATAGATTAAGTGCCAACTTGCAGTGCTGTGCCTTTGTAAGGTGTTATATAATTTTTTTTTAGCGGGGGGGGGGTTGGGAGGGGGATGTTTGACCTCCACCATCTCCATGTTTCATACATTCCTCTTCCCTTCCATCTCTTCCTCATATACTGTATTCCTACAACTCTCTTTCCTTTCCTGAACCCTTCTCCCCTTAGCCTGACTTTTCTTCACTTTTCTTGAATCCTCTTTCTTCCCACCCACCTCTGCATGCACAGTATGTAGACGGAGGTGGTAGGGATTGGAGGGTCATGGGAGTGTGGGTGGGTCAGGGGTAAGTGGTGGGAGAGATTTATTTTTGACAAACACTTAATCCTTGTCCCTGTAGCCTGGTGTTGGCTTAGTGGTTAGGATGGCTGGCTAAGGATCCTAGGGTCCTGAGTTTGAGCCCCGTTAGCTGCTGAATCAACACCAGGTAGGGTTGACTTAGCCCGTCATCCTTCCGAGGTCGGCAAAATGAGTAGCAGTGTACTGGTATAGGGGCACAGCATCAGCGGCACAGCTGAAATGACAGCTATCCTGGCAGCCAAGCTGCCATACGCAAGAACGGAATCCCTGTTCCTACATTTATCATTCCATTTAGGTATTTAGTCTTTTGAGCATCCTCGTAATATGCAGATGGTTTTGCATTCATTTGTTTGGGCAAAGTTGGCTCTCTTTATTTAATATGTACAAACGTCTGTAAAGATCCAGATTTGGGTTCTTGTCAGATGATCCCACTATGCTGAGTGTAGACCCGTGTGGGAGGTCTCTGATTCTGACATTCTGTTACAGAGCATTGGTGCTGCAAAAGCAGTTTCTTGGCAAGGGTTATACTGGGTGGTTTGCTATGTCTTTCCCAGCAGTAGTTAGAGCAGGAATTTGTACCTTGTTCACTCAAGGTGCCGGCGATAGCTTGCCTACTCTTTGCAAAGAACACTGTGGGATCTTTAACTTCCACCAACGAATGCCAGCAGACTGGACGCCCAGTTTAATGTCCATCAGTGAATCGGTATTGGAGGTATTTGAACAAAATTGGACGATGTTGCACTTTAACATAAATTTTTGTTTGGTGAACTAATGCAAGAGATACTCGTGACGATGAATAGTCTCTGAGATGCGTTTCGATGAAATAGTGGCAAGAATAATACCATTCATCTTTGCGAGTCTAATATTCCTGTTTGATCTGTGCTGAAGATGTGATGATGCGCAGCTGAAAATGATTACTCTCGCCTCGAGGGAAGGTACCGTACCTGTTCGTACGAGCTTGTCTAGACATGAGCAGTGGGCAATTCCGCAAAGCTCAGTTGTCCCAATAAATTCCTATGATAAGATGTAGCAGCCCGTCATCGTTTTGAGTTCAGAGTCAAACTAACAGTTTCCCATGGAAAACAGTTGAGCTTTCGAAGGAGGTTGACCGGGAGATTCCATTGTCCCATTCCTTTGTTGTGATTCCCGATAAATTAATACCGCTGGGATGGACTTTGAACAGGCTTAATTACAAAGATGTACGGCAGTGCTCGAGGTTAACGATCAAGTCTTTTCTTGTCGGCAATTTCCAAAACAGTCTTGGCACATCATTGGTCCTTCACACACAGACAAGTTAGTGTTAAAATGCTTGAAGCTTCAAGTTCATATTCCATGTTGGAATAACATTTGTCAGCCTGTAATTTGTTCTTCTTTGGCTAAAAATGGTGAAAGGGCAATCGCTAAGATGGTTTCGCAAGCTTTCAAGGTTTTGTTGCAAACGATCTGGGCGGTATTCCGACAGAAGGTGTTTCCAGTAATTCCAGGAAGACTACTTTTGGTTAAAAAAAATGTTTTTTCCTTAAAAGGTGCCTACTTTGAAACGAGTCACTGTCAGTTGTTGCTCAGGTAAACAAAATGTTTAAAGTTAAACACAGGTCATGTAATAGAAGTGGAGAATGATTAAACCGGACAATTAATTATCAAAAAAATTGAGAGAACTTGCTTCGCATGCTCTGATTTTTTTTTATTTTTTTTTTACAAAAGTAACCATGACACACCTTTACCCAACTAGTGCAGACGTTCTCAGTACAATCTGTGCTGGCAGCCATGATGATGTCGGCAAAATATTTTCAGGAGTAATAGAAGATGGCTGTTGGTAGTTCGATTAGATTAAGGATTATCAGGCCCAGGCACACTTACGACAATAACATCCGACAACCATTGACACTTTGTGCATACGACATCAGCGGCGGCACGCTACGGTGCAACTACCAACCGAACTGGGGAGGAGGTCAGGGAAGGGGTGTCATTTGAATAACGCAGCCTTTAAACTTGTGTGATATCCCCGCCTGTAGTTTAACAGTACTTTGGTTCTGAACTTGGCCCGATCATGCATGCACAGAGAGGAGTGAGGTAATATTTCTACTCTGTCTGTCTGTTTGACAGTGAAGCAAAATCGGAAATCATTCCAAACAGGAAACTTACTGATTTTAGCGACATCATAAAGAGGACACAAACAACAGGCACAAATAACTCGTGCAACGTGTTAAATAAGGTGGTGTAAAAGACATGGCATCATCGGCGGTAAACTTCCAGAATTTTTATTTTTCTACAATCTTCAAAGTCTGTATTTTATTTCAATTGAATTATATTCTTGACCACTGTCAAAAAATAATCTCCTTATTGGCACTTTCAAAAATCTTTAGTTTAGCAGTACTTGGACAAAATATTACGTAATTTTACATCATCTCGACCAATCAAATTTGCTGCTCACAGATCACGCCCATGTCCTTTCTTTTCTCAAGAATGCGCGGGGTAATGTGTTCTATTGGATTCGCTATATATGCTAGATATCCCTTATTGTCGGGTTTTCCGTCTGTCTGTCTGCTGTTGTTGTGGTGTGTGTGTGGTTGTGTGTGTTGTGTGTGTGTGTGTATGTGTGTCTGCAACGCGAGGCTCCACAGCACGAACCAGCGAACCGATTTCGATGAAACTTTGCCAACAGGTGCCATATGGAGCGGAATGTGCGCGTTTGAATTTCGTTGCCTAGCAACCACCCGTTGCTGTGCAGCGGCCGAAAACCGCGTGCAGTATTTCAATACTTGTCCTCAGTTTTGAATGTAGAGAAACGAGACTTCGGAATTAAACACCTCGAGATATTTAGAAAATTTTACTTGAGCCGATTTTTGATTGAGGTTTTATTTTTCAAATGGTAGTCCTTCAAAATCGGGTGTCTATTTACCGTCATTTTTTTATGAGGGGCTTAGGAAAGTGGGCGGAGCTTAGGGAAAGTGGACGTGGTTGATGAAAGTGGGAGTGGCGTAGGAAGTGGGCGTGGCTTATGGAAAGTGGGCGTGGTTTATGAAAATATTGTGTGGCTCAGGAGGGTGGGTCAAACAAGAGCATTGAGAAAGGTTTATCGGTATTCCGTGTGTGTGTGTGTGTGTGTGTGTGTGTGTGTGTGTGTGTGTGTGTGGTGTGCGCGCAACGAGGCTCCAACAGCCAAACCAGCAAACCGATTATTTTTCAAATGGTAGTCCTTCAAAATAGGGTGTCTATTTACGGTCATTTTTTATGAGGAGTGCCAGTTGGTAAATACGCAATAGGAAAAATCTTGCCAGGCGAGGAACAATTGTATGTGAACCAATACGTCTTGGCAATGAATCTTCGTCGGTGGATCGGTCAGAAGCATCGTATCCAGCGCTTCGATCCTAGCGAATCCCTCGTCACCTACCGGCTTGTGTACTGCTGAGTTGTAAAAGACAAATGTAAATTTGAGATTGAGAAAATAATTGTACACTAGACTTGAAATGAAGTTCATGAGCATATTCTAACACAACAAGGCAATACAACTGACACTTTGACCAGGTGTATGTGGACTAAAATAAATGGGAGCAACATCTCACCTTTACGAGGTACACTGTTAGTTGAGTACACAATGTGTGACTCGTGCCAGCCATGATGTAACTCACACATTAAACGTTTCACTTTGATTGTAAACATTGATTGCACTTCCACACCTAACTGTTTGAAAGGATGTCAGACTGTTGAAAGAACCACACATGTGGGTCACGTATATCACAAGTGATGCGTTATCTCCTCATATTCGTTGTGCGTTACACTTGCAGTGTCGCTGTCATCGCACAGAAAGAAAACGAGTTGTTGAAGGTCGCCTGACGTTTATGTTGTCGCAAATTAATACGTAGATGTCACTTCGTCACTTCACGAGAGTCCATCTCTGTTTTATCGTCATACGAGTTCTCTGACCAGGAACTGCAATGGAGGAGTAGACCATTAGGCTAATCACAACCTGCGCAATGGTTGTTGATGCTTGATCGGTTTTTAATGTTGAGTGTCAAGCAAGGAAGAAGTATGTACCATTGATGAATTATTTGGTAAGACTCAGTCTTGCCTGCTGGGCAACTGTGTTGGTGATGCCTTTGGTTTTAAAAAGGTAAATTTAGTATTTGGTCATATATATATATATGTGTATATATATATATATATATATATATATATATATATATATATATATATTGTTACGGCTGTGGAAATTCGCAGAACACCATAAAGGTCCTTAGTTCAGTTAGATCGATAAGTCTGTGTTCAGTTAGATTTCCCCACCGTTGTTTAATGGGAATTATTCGTGTCACAGGGCTGTGATTCTTTGAGATAGTGTTTTTCTTTTTTCTATCGTTATTTTGAACCAACCACATCTCCACGGACACATTACAACCATCTCTCCGCATTCATTCCATAAACGCGAGCAAAAGGAAACCAAAGGAACTTCAGATGGCGCCGCGATTTTTCCCGCCTAATATTCCCGCCTGTTTTCTCCGCACTTGGTGTGGGGGGAGGGCGAGCAGATCGTTCGCCATTGGTCGGTTCGTGGAATGAGGCGCTGAGAAAGGAGGAACGCCCCTTTTCGGGAAGCTTCTCACAGGAACTGGAAGGGGGCGGAGCAGAAAACGGGGAGGAGCAAGGGGTTGGACCCAGGGAAAGAGCGAGGCAGATCGTTCGCCATTGGTTGGTTCGTGGAATGAGGCGCTGGGAACGGAGGAACGCCCCTTTTCGGAAGCTTCTCGCAGGAACTTGAGGGCGGAGCAGAAAACGGGGAGGAGCAAGGGTTTGACCCCGGGGATATAAGGGCGTGCAGGACGTCAGGTCTGGCAGCTCTTGTGGTTTTCTTCGTGGTGGCTGCTCGTCGAACTTGCAGCTCTCGTGGTTTTCTTCGTGGTGGCTGCTCGTCGAACTCGCAGCTCGCGTGGTTTTTCTTTCTTCGTGCTGGCAGCTCGGAGCTCGTGTGTCTCGTCGACTGGCAGCTCGGAGCTCGTGTGGTTTGCTTCGCGCGTGGTTCTTCGTGGTGGCTGCTCGTCGAGCTCGCAGCTCGTGTGTTTTTGTCGTCGAGCCTTTTCTGGTCGCGGTGATTGCTGCTGCTTCGTGGTGGTTCGAGCTCCGGGTGCCTTCCCTCTGGGTGCCAAGTTGTGAGGGTTGTGTGCGGTGGTCCAGGGTCGCGGCGCGCACGAGAGGAGAGTGCCGGAGAGAGCTCGCCACCGTCGCACCACGAGGGTGCAGGTAACCAGCATCGGTCTCGTGGGGCCCATTCGGTCAGCCAAGTCCCACGCCATAAAGGCCCACGGGTCCAGTCTGACCCCCCTGTCTATGGGGTGGTCTTTTCCTTTTCTTTCTTTCGAATGAATGTTGGTGGCGCCGTGTCCATAAGTAAAACCTGTTAAGTGCCTGTGAAATAATAATAATATTCGGTCATAGTGCTTTCCCTGCTGTTGTGTCTTTGTCCTCGTCCCGTGATTGCTTTGTTTCTTTGAATACGTGTATGACTGTATTTCATTGCCTTGCCTGCATACTGTGTGTGTTGTAAATGGTAAATAAATGCTTTGTTGAAATGTACCCCGTTCGTTGCGTCTTCTCCCTATTGAAAATGCCATCTTGCATCGCGAATAAATAGCTGGGTTTTAAACACCCGTTCAATAGAATCGGATCCGCGAGAGTCGGGCGATAATACCCGCTCGGTTATCACTGCAGAACGGAACGGACCGCTTAAGCGGTTCGTGTCCAGGCCGACCTGCGTCGAGGTACGGTCGCCCGGTCGGCTGCCAGCGCAGGTACTTAGGTATATCGAACTCGGCGAGTGACCCTATCTTGCGCGGGTAGACAATTGGCTCGGCCGTGGTGGGGATTGGAAACCCACCCGTGACTGGTTTCCGGCGTTAGCTCCGGAAAAGTCACAACTGAATTGTCCGTCCGGTGGGCGAGCTGCTACTATTGGTGGAAAGCGGCAGTTCGCACGCCGGCGGGCGCGAATTCGTAACAATATATATACTTGGTGTTGGCTTAATGGTTAGGGTGGCTGGCTTGGGATCTTAGGGTCCTGAGTTTGAGCCCCGTT
>CM068968.1:35791399-35803171 GCA_035128595.1 Eptatretus atami
ATATATAAATATATATAGTGGGACCCGCTTAATAGAATACTTTGGGCCGGACAAATTTGATTCTAATAAGCGGTGATTCTAATATCCGAGTTCACCAGAGTTGTGAGTATCAAGCGGATCAAATGTCGAGTACACATACGGAGACAAATACTCAGCATTTAGTTTGATTTATATGACACACTTGCTCAAAATAATGTACTTACTACTGAAAATAAAACAATTACACGTACAGTACATATGTACTTTTCAAAGCAAAACAACATAGGTTTGTCGATGAGCCTACTCTGTAATGAAAATGTCGATGTTGCCTGCTTTAACGAGTCTGTGGCAATGGCGGTGACCTCCTTGTCAAGTTGGCGCAGGAAGGCCATGTCACTGAACCATGTTATAGCAAACCAAGCCTGATCGTCTTAGCTGCAGACATCATTTCCTTGATGTCGGACAGAGATCTCTCTTCCTCCTCTTCCTCCACTTTAGTGTCGGCGTCATAGTCTGCGTCAGTAGAATTCCCATTTCGCGTTGGACTGCCGAAACGATGGCTTCGTCTGTGACATCATCGTCTGTGGTTTGGAGAGTGGCGTCCATGTTGACGAAGTCCTGCCATTGGTCGGGATCCATTTGAAGAGGGTTGGCTAACTCGTCGTCGTCATTGCTCTCGACCCTTTCGCCTTCGCTTGCCGCTCCGATGAAAATTCCTCCTTTGCGCCAGCAGTTCACTATGCCGGTAGTCTTCACATCATTCCATGCTGCGTCCGTAAACAGCATAGCGTCGAGGATCGTTATCTTTTTCGCCAAGTCACTCGCTGTCATTGCTCCATCCTCGTTGTCAATCTCAGTGAGCACTTTTCGTAGCATGGCACGGCGTAATGAGCTTTGAATGAACGGATAATTCCTGATGTAACGTTGAAGAACAGAGGTTGTGTTCGGCGGGAGAAATGCCACAGTAATGTTCGACAGTTGAAGTGATTGGGGATGTGCCGGACAGTTGTCGATGAGAAGCAAGCTTTCTGGTCATGACGCCGAAGCTCGCGATTCCACTCATCGAGCCATTCAGTGAAGAGGAAACCTGTCATCCATGCGGAGGAATTGGCTCTGTAGCGAACTGGAATTGTTTGAGGCCTTTGAACCACCGTGGATTCTTGCTTTTCCAATACCGAAAGGGGACGCTTAGCACCAGTCATCGAGCAGCAAAAAAGCACCGTGATTCTTTCCTTTGCTTTTTCCCACCGCAGTGCTGATCTCCCTTGAAGAGGAACGTTCCGTCTGGTAAGGCCTGAAAATACAACCCGGTTTCGTCAGCATTCCAGATCTCATCAGCCGTGAAGCCTTCTACGAGATTCCGGAAACACGTGGTCCAGCCATTGTTGTTTCCCTCCTACGTCAGCCGCCGCTGCCTCTCCGTGAAGTTTCTTGTGGACGATTCCATGTCTTTTCTTGAACCGGTCAATCCAGCCGTTTGTCGCACTGAACTTCTTGTTGTTGAACTTTTCGCGAACTGAGCCGCTTTCTCCCGCATCAGAGGTCCAGAAAGCGGTGCTTCCTTTTCTCTAGAAGTTTGATCCACTTGACCATTGCTGATTCGACATCGGGTGCGTTGCCGCTTCGCTTGCGTTTCTGAGAAGAAGACGAATCCACTTGACCCTTTCAGAATGGCCTCTCGATCTTTCAGAATCTTGCATAGGATCGGCTGGTTAATTTCCAACTTGTCTGCAGCTTTCTCGTTGTTCATTCTGGGCAAAGCGTCAGTCCCTCAGGATTTGTGCTTTATCAATGTTTGAACGATCCGTCCGCTTTCGTTTTCTGTCCATCGTGGAAATGACGACACGCCTAGTGCTTAGACTGCAGCTGTCAGCCGTCTGCCTATCTGTACAATGACTACCGAAATCACTGTAGTGGCATAGCGTTATTTTTAGCGTGACGTCAGCCGCCTGGTGGCAAAAGTTGGAACTGTGCGCCAGTAGGCGTGAACTGTCGAAGTGGATGGCCAGCAGCTGATTCTATTAAGCGGGTTTTGATTCTAATAAACGGGAAAATTGTGTACATTTAGATACAATGGAATCGGTCTCAACGATTTTGATTCTATAATACGGGTGATTCTATTAAGCGGGTCCCATGTATAATGTATATATATGTATATAATATATGTATATATATATATATATATATATATATATATATATATATATATATTATATATATATATATATATATATACATGCTTGGGAGCCTCAGTGGTGTGCGTTTCTGTCTGCGCTGTCGCTGATGAATCCTCAACAAACGATGAAACCGTACGGCGGCTGAGGGGGTGTGATCATTGGAATATCATGCAGGTGCTACTTGTGAATTTCTGAGCAGTAGAGGAACCCAGGTAGGTTTGAAGCAACAAAGGGCTACCTTTTTTTTTTTGTAAAGGTGTCGGTTTTTTGGGGTTGTTTTAATATAAGCAGCTTTTCTTGGCTGGAAGAGCTTGGGGTTAATATATAATAGTTGAAACACCTGTTCCTTTGGGATATTGGCAAGCCATACCCCTCACTCATGGAGCGGGGGGGGGGGGATTCTTTGTGCCTAACCCTGGTACTACCAACACGTATATATAAATTTGGTGGAGATCAGCAGCCCTGTTTTTTATGATTTACGGATGTACATCGAAAACATAATACTTGTTACGAATTTCGGTCCGCCCGGCGTGCGATCGGCCACATAACTCAAATCGCGACCGCGTCGCCCACCGGAACGGACAATTCAGTCGTGACCCTCCTTAGAACTACCGCCAGGAGCTAGTCACGGGTGGTCTTCGACCCCACCACAATCGTGCATCGGCCACCCGCGCAGATAGGGTGTTCGCCAAACTCGACCTACCTAAGTACCTGCGCGGTAGTTAACTGGGCGATCGTACCTCGCCGCTGGCCGGCTAAGGACACGAACCGCTTAACGTCCGTTCTGTGCTCAGTGATAACCGAGCGGTGTTATCGCCGCCCCGAAGGACGTGATTATTTACCGGGGTGCTTACACCCTCTACCAATTCTTCCGTGATGCAAGATGGAACTTTCAAACAAGGAAAGGACGCAACGAAACGGGGACAGTTCAACAAGCACATTTATTGCACACTCAGACAAGCACGTATTTTACAGCCATACAGTAATTCAGGCACGTATACAGTGAAAGCAAGCAAATGAAGAGCTACAACCGAATAAAGTCTTATTCCACAGCCACATTAGACAATTCTACTTAAAGACGCGCCACCACATGCATTTACACAAAAGCAAAGGAAAAAGCCACCCTCAAAGGCAAGGGTGGCAGACAGGTTCGTGGACCAAATGTGCGTGGAACCTGGATGAGCGGCCAGGTCCTCGAGACCGAAAGGGTCTTAACCGCGCCCTCGTGGCGCGATGGCGGGCAAGCCGCGATGTCAGCGTAGCTGCGCTGGCTTCGTGCCTGGCTGGCCGGTGAGCTCTCTCCGGCGTTCGGCCCCGTCTGCCTTTCCCGCCTGCTCGAGCTCCGTCTCCCGACTCTGCCCACCGACACTGCCGCACCGACACTGCCGCCGTCTGCCTCTTCGAGCTCCGTCCGGTTCTCCGACCCCTCCAGACTGCACTCCCCGACTTCAGACTTGACTGCCCGTCTCCCGACTCTCCAGACTGCACTTGACTGCCGACACTGACACACTGCCACGAGCTGCATTGTGCTCGCGCTTTTATAGCCGGGAGGAGCGTATATGCAAATTGTGGATAACAGGCGGTTTGGAGGCGGGCTACACCACCTGATGCTCAGCCATTGGATGGATGAAAAGTGGGCGTGAATCATTCCTGATCCGTTTTTCGAGGCGAAAGGAACCCATTCACAACCCATGGCACGACGTTTGGTAGAAAGGCGAAGGTGGTGGGAGTTTGCTGCGGTGGTTTGGAAGGGTTTGGTGGTGGCGATTTGGTTGCTGGCGGGCGTCGTTTGAGAATGGCGGTGAAGCGATGTTTGCGGGTGAGTTGTGGAGGTAAGAGGTGAAGGTGTGGTGTTTGAGTTGTAGTTGTTTGGGAATGATGTTGGTGGTGGCGATTTGGTTGTTGGGGATGATTGGTCCAAAATAATGATAGAGAAAAGAAAAACGGCTATCTCAAAGGATCGCAGCCCTGTGAACACGTTAATTCCCTCTAAACAACGGTGGGGAAATCTAACTACACATATACTTTATCGTCATAATGATCTAAGGTCCTTTATGGTGGTCTGCGAATTTCCACAGCCGTAACAATACACACAACATACAGAGTTGGCTTATTTAATACTCGCAAATACAACCTGGTGCTTCGCTGATGGAATATTGAGAGAGGGGAGGGATAGAGGAGGGAGAGGGAGGGAGATAGAGGAGGGATAGAGAGGGAGAGAGTGAGAGGGAGGAGGGGAGGGGAGAGAGGAGGGAGGGGAGGGAGGAGAAGGGAGGGAGGGGGAGAGAGGAGGTGGGGGAGAGTGAGGAGGTGGAGGGGAAGAGAGGGGGAGAGGGAGGGACAAGGAGGGGTTTTTTTTATTTTTTTATTTTTATTTTTTTTGTATACCTTGTCGAGGCTCGTATGAGAGCTAACACACAAGCACAGCAAGGGCATGAGACAAGAGGGCGGGAGTGGAAGGACAAAACAGTGGGGAACAGACACATTAGGTGATCTGGGAAGGGTGAGGGATGGGACGGGGAACATGGGGAAGAGAAGATGGACATTACAGGGACTTTCAGGAAGGAAAGCAGGGGAATTGAAGGAAGTGGGCTTGGGTGGATTATCGGGGTAGAAAAGATCGAGGATTTGGATGGGGGATGATAAGAGGTGGTGTGAACAGCTGTTTTGAAAGCCTGGAGGAAGAATGGAAAGAAATAGAGTGAGGGAGTTTATTCCAAAGGCGGGAAAAAAGAGAATGAAGGAGTGAAGGTGAGCAGTGGTTCGTGATTTTGGTAGTTTTACCAGAAGGGGGTGTTGGCGACCTTGAGCGCCCTGTGCAAATGTGGTGGGACAAATGGCAGAGAGAGCAGGGGGGCAAGCTGGAGAGGAGTCGTAAGAGGACAGAAAGAACCACCGACCACCCTGCGGTGATTGAGTGAGAGGGCCAAAGACTCAGCTCATTGCGGGAGAATGCCGATGATCCTAAATGCCCTGGTTTCGACAGCGTGAAGCCGAGAAAGTGGAGGCAGGAGCACAGCCCAGAGGGGAGCAGTACTCCATCAGGCTACGGACAAAGCTTTGTAAGTGGTCAGGAGCTCACGAGGGCCGAGGAAGGACTTTGGCACGACGGTAGGATTCCCAGTCCAAGCGACTGCTTTGAGGCGAAGGTTGGAAATGTGACTTTCCCAGGAAAGTCATGGCAGATAGTGAGACCCAGAAGCTTGAAAGAAAAGACTTCTTCCAGAGGATTGTTGAGAAAGTGATGGGGGGGTTTTCTAAACGGTCCTTTCGAAGAGACATAGTGAGAGTGTGAGATTTGTCTGGATTGAAAGACAGAAGCAGGAGGGAGCAAGGAGGGTAGGGGAGCGAGGAGGTGGCGGAGTGAGAGGGTGGCGGAGCGAGGAGGGAGGGAAGCGAGAGGGAGGAAGAGTGAGGAGGGTTAGGGGAAAGGCAGACAGTGTGAGGTGAGATGAGGGAAGGCTGATGTGTGGTGGAGCGCTAATTACTATTCATTCTGTCTCATCAAAATGATTCTGCAAGATAACAGTGAAGAATGGAAATAAAATGTCTGAAACCCATTTTCTTCCGGTGATACTATTAACAGGGTATGGAGATGAACACCGCAGACATGCCGGAAATAAACACGCCCAACTCCTGTACGGCGATAAATACCACCCGGACACGTCTGGAGACAGACACCGCCCAGATATAACACCGTCCGGAGATAATTATTAGTGAGATAGATAGATGCATTGTATTCAGAGTGTTATGGAGAGAGAGAGAGAGAGAGAGAGAGAGAGAGACGAGAAGAGAGAGAGAGAGAGAGAGAGAGAGAGAGATGAAATATGTATGCTTTATGAATAACACGAATATGAATATGAATAAATATTAGGGCTTGGTCGATATTGGCAGTTTTTCGGGAATCGGCTGATTGGAGTCATTGGTGATTACGACTTCAGTACGTACTGTATACGGCCCAAAAAACCTTGAGTAAGCTTTCACCGTTGTTTTTGGGGGAATTTCAATGAACAATAAAAAAACAACGTTGCATTATAGATATTGTTAACGAATTCGCGCCCGCCGGCGTGCGATCGGCCGCTCGACTCGAATGCGGCCGCTCGCCCACCGGAACGGACAATTCAGTCGTGACCCTCCTGGAACAACGCCGGAGCTAGTCACGGGTGGGGTTAACCTCACCACGATCGTGCCAATGCCCACCGCGCAGGATAGGTTGCTCGCCAAATTCGACCTACCTAAGTACCTGCGCGAGTGGTCGACCGGGCGATGTACCACGCCACAGGCGACTCCGGACACGAACCGCTTAAGCGGTCCGTTCATGCTACAGTGATAACCGAGCGGTGTTATCGTCCGCCTTGACGGTTCCGATTAATTAGCGGGCGTTTTTTAACCCACTCGAACCCTTACGTGATGCAAGATGGAAAGTCAATAAAAAAGAAAGACGAAGCGAACGGGAAAACAGTTCAACAAGCAAGCATTTTTATTTACACACACAGACACAAAGCAAGCACGTATCCACAGCCATACAATTATGTAACAAAAGCAAATGCAGAGTTAAAACCGAATACGCGTACACACGGCAACACTTAAACAATACTACTTGACGGACGGCGCCACCACAAGCATTTATTCAAAAAGCAAAGGAAAAGGAAAAGGGTCCGCGACTTCCTTTTCGTGGCCGGTGATCCCTCTCCCACGACCGTCAGCGTTGGTCGCGCCTGGCCCGACCTCTCTCCGACGCGAACCCTCTCCGGCACTCCTCGTCCGGAACGCGCAGGTCACCTCACAACCGGCGCCTGCCGCGTCTCCCGTCCGTGCTCCGTTCACGGTCGCTCGCCAAGCCGCGAGCGCAGGACCTCTTCCCCCGACAAGACAAGCAGACAGGAAGCCTCGAAGAACCAAAACTCTCGAACCAACTCGACCAACGAGACCAACTCTCGAACCAAACCGAAGACCAACTCTCCTCAAGGTGCGTCCTGTCCGCCTTTTGTAGCGCGGGCTCCGCCCTTCGCTCCGCCCGTTTTCGGCCCGCCTCCCTTCGAGCTTCTTGGAGAGCCTCTCGAAGGGGGCGTGCCCTCTCGCCTTCCTCCACCCCCGCCCGTGCGGGGGCGGGGAGTCAGTCTTTGGCTCAGGGCAGAGATTATTCCCCAAAAAGAGGCCCCCACCTTTTTCCCTTTGACCCCCGGCTCGGATCGCACCTTCCACCACACCGAGCCGCGGGGAATTTAAACGGGAGAAACAGGCGGAAAAGCCCCCGAGCATCGTTATTGGTTTTTGTTTTGTTCCTCCGCGGAGATCGTAACGCACGGGGCCTATTGAATGGCGAGTGGCGAAGCTGTGGTAGCATAGAATGGTGGAGGTGGCGTGTTTGTAGTGTGGTTGGCGCTGTGGTGGGATGGCGTGGTTGTGAGATGCTGTTTGTTTTAAATAATAGATAAACATAAAAATGGCTAACTCAAAGCGTCGCAGCCCGGCATGGATCACATAAATTCCCTTTACAACGGGTTTGGGCTAACTACAATTACTTACAGAGATATCTCACCTGTGGGCCCTTTATGGTGTAATGCGAATTTCCACAACCGTAACACTACCCCCTCCCCTTTTTACAGACTCATCCCGAGTCGTCAAATTCTCGTGTGCCATCATGTGTAGTTCTCCCCTCGTACGTTTTACCTTCGATCCCTGAGTGCGACATTCATAGTATTCGTGTCCCCAAAATAAATACCTCGGGCTGAGTAAACTAACTAAACAAACCACTCATACAGACGACTTAAAATAAAATTGCTGGCGTAGACAGACATCCGGCGGGCGCACTCATATTTACAGTACATCTTAACCTTAACTTACAAATTTTAACACTAAACCATGGCCCAGGATCAATGGACTCTGCAGGAGAAAGGTAAAAGTCACCGGCGCACGGGCCGCCACTGCAGGCCGTGTTGTAGCTACCAACAGGAAGTTCTTGCAGCTTTCAAACTGTTGCTTTTACGATGATCCCGGCGCGCATGAAATGAACTGGGGGGGGGGGAATCAAAAACAGAACGGGGCAAAATGGACGAGGGCAGTAGCATGGCATGGCAAAGGTGGACAGGCAAGGCATGACAAGGCCGCTGTAGCAAATACAGCCGGCAGATGAACTGGCCGGCACAGCCTTGCAGAACAGCTGCAGACGATCCGGCCGGTACAGGCCTCGCAGCAAAACAGCCAGCCATGAAGTGGCCGCCTCTCGCCGTGCAGTGCTGGTTGGTGGAGGGGTGCGTGGTGCTGGCCACTCAGAAGGCGGTCGGACCTACCTACCTGTCTCCCTCCCACCTATCGCCTTTGGCTGTCACTGTACCTACCCACTCCCTTAATTTGTAAAACCCAATTTAGCCCCAACTTATTTTTTTTGTTTTTTTATTTTTACTTTTTTTTCCCCCACTATGAATTTGTCTCCTAACCCCCTTTATCGTCCTTGTTCGGCTAACTATCGTCTCCTAGCCTACTCCCAACCCTACGTTCCTTCCCGGAGGGGAATAAGGGAGAGCTCGCGTCCTGTGTCGAGGCCCAACTCAACCTCAGGATGGCCTCCCAGACTTCAGCGATCTTTAACCAAAGTGGGTCCAGCGCCCACAACGAGAGCGAAGGGTGGATGGTGCGGAGGGTACACTTCCTATCTCCCTATCCATTAACCTTTAAACTACCCCGGGGCTTTCAACAAGCGCCTCTCGCTTTATCTACTGGTTCTATCAACCCAGATTCCCGTCGCCTGTGTTGGTGTCCTCACAATTTCGGCCTCGCCCCCAATTTTCTTTCCGTGCCCTCACACGGTTTCATGCTGGGACGCGTGGCTCCCTTGCAGCACTACCTCTGCCGATTCCCCACTGGCACCCCGGGCACTACACTGCCTCCGAGCCTACCAGCCTCCCTAAACACGGGGAGTGCCCTCTCTGGCGAACTCCCCTGAAACGCTCACGTGGCAGGCTGGCGCCCGGGCCCTTCCCTGGGTGCCCGTGCCCAATGCACTGCCACGCGGCTAACGGCCGCCCGGGCCCCCGCATCCTGCGGGCGCACCGTGCCCACTACGCTATCCCGGTCCCCATGGGCCCTTGGCCTACCGCGGCCGACTAGCCGGTGCCCGGGGTACCCACTCAGCGATACTCACCTTTCGCAGCCACGCTCCCAGCCCGTCAACAGGGTCCTGCACCCCTCCAAACGTGTTTCGAGCCTACTTTCCACCAACAACAAAACGACCTCCATTTTGTCAATTTAACTAACCACTAACTCACTTTACACTGACCCCGGGTCCCTTGGCGGAGTCACTCCTCCCCCAATCACTCATCGCACCATGCATTCCCCATTCGCTCCATACACACAGACCCGCCTGGCCTCACTCACTCAACAAGCACATGCTTCATTCACACCCACACTCACCGCTGAATCCTGCCATCCTGCTCACTACATCCCCTAACTACCTCGTGCTCCACGTCGTCCCTTACACTATAGCACGTCCTTTTAACACTCGTAGCTAAGGCTACATCCCCTTACACACTCACTGTCTGTCTCTGTTTCTAATCTCTTAAAATCATTTCCCTCCTAAATCTACTACAATCCCTCTAACTAAACCATTCCACGGGCTCCTGAGGACTTACCCTGCCCCATGAAGCCGGTTAACTACACAACACCTTCCCCTAACTAGTTCCATGCCTGTGGCCGGGCAGGGGAATTCTCACCCTTTGCCGGGAAATCCTGTTCACCCGAAAGGAGGCTTGCTTTTTCCTTTTTTCTCACGCAGCCACACGCGGCAACTAGCAACTGCGCACCAGCCGTTGGCAATTCACGCGTACCTTTGGCGTGACGCTCATGGCAGGCTGTATCGCGTCCTCGTCCTCTTAGGACGGGCACCATCCGGCAGGATTTCACCCTCCTGCCTGGAATTGCAACCATCACACACGCGCCATGACGTCACCCGGGCAATAAACAAAACCAAGCCTCGCGTTTCGCAGAGGGTTCCCCCGGAAACATGTGCTTCACTGCCCGTTGGAGCTTGACACAAGCTCGCGTGGAGAACCCTCACCGCTTTCAATCCGAAATCCTGCCTAACAACTGTCCGATCCGCAGGATTCGCGCAAATCCACCGCTGGCGTATTCCGGACCGGGTTTACTCCGCAAGCAGACACGTGGCGGGCTCGTGCGCGAGCACGGCCTAACCTCGCAGCTCGCTGCTGGGCAACCCGGCGCGGTGCTCAAAATAGCTCGGCCGCTACCCGCCCCTGTCCTTATCTTTCGCCGTTGTAGCTCTATAAATCCCCACGGTCTCAAACTCCCGCGTGTTACGAGACCATAATTCATATCACATCACTCTTGAGATTGCGCTGCATGTTGCAATGCCCACGTCATCTCCCTTTCATACCGTTCTTACACACACTGTCCCTCTCACTAGGGATTATCCACGCATGCCACCCCTCGACACGTGGGCTCCACTGCACTTCGCGCTTTCACTCCTCCCGTGTTTGTTTCCACGTACGGCGTGCTGGGGAGGCACGCACTTCGGCTCACCCGCAAAACCACCACCACTCACACACGGGGTTTTCTGGCACACGCGGGGCTTCACCCATCACGCAAGTCGAACTTCACACCTCTCGCACACACACCGGGACATTCACGCCGGGGAACAAATCACACCAGTGGGACTCCGCGCTTACCCACAAGGGTTCCCGGGTCTCTTACCCAAAGCTCTACGTGCACTCCGTTCAGCAGCTACTCATCCCCTCGACCTCGCCAAAGCACAGACCGACCCACCTGGTCTTGATTCCGCCTCAACGGGGGCATACTCCTCCGTTCCCGAAGGAGGCCATCCAGCTTGCTCGCATCCGGGTCCCTAAACAGTCCCCGTCACCCTCATGGTCCCTCCACTAGCTCAATGATGATAGAGATGATAGCTCGCCCAACCCCGTCCTTTATGTGCAGTCTCTGCTTATATTTTTTCTGTTTCTTTCTGGCTCCTTTTCCTTCCACTGCAGTCGTTTCTCTCTCTGGAGCCCCAGTTAGCTGTTTCGTTCTCCCTCCGGGTCCTCAATCTCCGTTGACTCCAATCTTGTCTCCCGTTTACTGTTCAATTTACAAAACTCACATTGTTCTTGTTTCACCCCCCAGTTATTCTCTGCTCTTCTTTTCCAATCTTCATCGGTTTCCTTTTAATTGGCTCATTCACCTTCCCTGTGTTTCATTCGCTGTTCTCTCATACTCTTCCTTGTTTCCTCTCCATGTCCCTTCCTTTTTCTTTCCCAGTTTTGGTTTGCTTCATTTGGTTAATCTCCTTTTTGCTGTTTCATTTTTCTCTTGTCTCATTATCTTCCTTGTTTCCTCTCCTGTCCTTCTCTCCATTGTTTCATGGTTTCTCTTCATTTGGTTAATTTTCCTTTTGATGTTCATTCGCTCGTTTCTTGTCCATCTCCTCGCACTCCAGCCTTGCTTTTCATTCCCATTGGTCAACCTTTTCGTGGCCGGTGAGTCCCTCTCCCACGACCGTCAGCGTGGTCGCGCCTGGCCCCGACCTCTCTCCGACCGGCGAACCCTCTCCGGCACTCCTCGTCCGGACGCGCAGGTCCACCTCACAACCGGCGCTGCCGCGTCT
>CM068968.1:35822950-35837649 GCA_035128595.1 Eptatretus atami
GCCGCAACAAGGGAGGTTCTTCTTTTCTTTGGGCTTTTGTATGTGTGTTTGTGGCGCCAGTCCGACAAGTTAAACTGATTAAGTGCTTGTACATTGCTTTAGTCGGTTGTATTACTTTTGCTTCTATTTACCTGTACATACGTGCATGATTGTTGTAAATACGTGTGTAGTGTAATAAATGTGCGTGTTGAACTGTATCCCGTCATTGCGTCCTTTCCTTCGTTGAAAGTGCCACCTTACCTCGTGGAATAATTAGTGGAGGGTTTTGAATACCCGGTAAATAATCACGTCCGTCGAGGTCAGCGATAACACCGCTCGGTTATCACTGAAGCACGGAACGGACCGCTTAAGCGGTTCGTGTCCTAGGCTGACCTGCGGCGAGGTACGATCGCCCGGTTAACTACCCGCGCAGGTACTTAGGCAGGTCGAGTTTGGCGAACAACCCTATCCTGCGCGGGTGGCCGATTGGTACGATTGTGGTGAGGTCGAAAGACCCACCCGTGACTAGCTCCCGGCGTTGTTCCGAGAGGGTCACGACTGAATGTCCGTTCCGGTGGGCGACGCGGTCGCCATTCGAGTCAAGCGGCCGATCGCACGCCGGATGGGCCAGAATTCGTAACAATATATATATTATAATATATATATATATATATATATATATTATATTATATATATATATATATATATATATATATATTATATATATGCAGCAAGATGTTTGCTTACTTCCAAGCAGATGGAAAATGACTGAGCAGATTATAGAGTAAATAGAGCAGAGTGGTTGTGAAGTACAACATGTTGCCTTTTGATTAAACCCGTCAGCAAAGCGATGGGTAAAAATACGTTGTAGAATAATGAAAATAGCACCGTTGGAAAGCTATTAATCAATTTCCTTTATTGGAAAGCTAATTAAATATCTGCCTTCTTTCAAACAAACATTTGTGTCCGTTTAAGCACAAGGATGATCGTTTTAAAAGACCGTCTTTCCAAGATTGAAGAAGAAGTGCGAATGGGAACTTGATGCTGTTGTTCCAAAGGTAACATTTATTATTCTATAACAACAGGAACCCTTTAGGAGTTGACGGAAGGAGCACACAAAATTGTACACTGTCGGACAACGCGTATTCGCGGTTTATATAATGCGATCTGCTTCAACATTCGCAGCCCTGTGCTTCGTGTTTTTGCGTTTTTTTTTCACAAGATTTTTGATTTTTCTATCATGAATCGAACTTATCCCCCCTTTTTCCATTGAAATAATGCCCCGCTATTCGCGGATTCGCTATTTGCGGCATCTTCAGGAATGTATCTCCCGTGAATGGCGGGCTCCGGCAGTATTGTACTGTCTGGTAATATTTGTTTAACCAACAGAAAAATATGTAAAAGTAAACAAAAGAAACACACAGACAACTACAACTACCACAACAGTCGCAGCACCAACAACTACGTGTTATAAAAGATCATTTTTTTGTGTGTTTCACTTCATTTTACATCCTCATTGAGACTCAGATAGATATGCAATATGTTTGTGAAGTACAACATGCTGCATTTTGATTAACCCCTTCAGCAAAGCGGCAGCAGGCACGGTTATTATTTAATTGGGCAATTTTTTTTTTCTTTCAAGAAAACGTTCTAATCTCACAGAAAATTGCTTTGTTGCACAGCTCGACTTCTTGCTTCACCGAGTCACATTCCCAGAGGGAAATGGGTATTCACTGATTCACATTCTGATGTACTCTGGTACAGAGCATCGGTGCTGCCAAAGATGTTTCTTGCCATTGCCTTTCCAGCAGTGGTTGTGGCAGGAATTTGGAATTTGTTCAGGGTGCCGGCGAGTCCTCGCCTTATCTTTACAAAGAACACCGTGGGATCTTTAACATCCACCAACTAAAACT
This sequence comes from Eptatretus atami, assembly GCA_035128595.1. Lineage (NCBI taxonomy): Eukaryota > Metazoa > Chordata > Myxini > Myxiniformes > Myxinidae > Eptatretus > Eptatretus atami. The sequence continues at coordinate 35,824,843 of CM068968.1, forward strand.
GGCAGACAGGACACCAGGACACCAGTTTAACGTCCATCCGATGGACAACACATGCATTGATGATTCACCGTGTCTGTTAAACACCAGGATGACAGTTTATAGCTGGGTCGGGATTCAAACCTAGGCTAGTGAGCTTAGATGCGAGTGTGCATACCTCAATGCCATCCTGCCAGCCCTGGGTATTTACTAGTGTTTGTAAAAGTATAACAGTGTGTTATCTGTTCCGTGCATGTCCATTCCCTCGATGTGGCAGGAGCTAATGATACGAATCCAAATGTTGTTCCTGCCCGTTTTGGATTCTGGCCCAATTACGACCCTCGAGAGGAAACAATTCTGAGGGCTTTTGTGATCTTGGATTGAACTTTTGCAGTTCCTGTTTCTTTGTTGTGGTTATTTGTAGCAAGCAGCGAGTGAACAGGCAGGTGATTCCATCACCTCCTTCCAGCTGCCTTTGTGTTTTTCCACGAGGGCGCTTGATATTGCTTGCTTGATAGAGCCCCATGATATTGCTGCTGCCAAAGGCACTCCGAATATCGTGTAACTGCTCATGACTCCTTATGTGTTCGAAGGTCACAATTCTCAATGACGTAAAATGACACCGGGAAAATGTATCGAAAGCTTTCATTTTTCTTCTTCTTGGTCCGTACGAGCAAAGCTTTTTTAAAAGTGTTTCGAGTGAAAGCTATCGACTTCTTACTAATGACGAAAAACTAAATTTTCATTTTCCAAACTGAAGAAATCAACTATTACAGTTGCCCAGCATGTCATACCAGACCTTAAAAGTGATAGTGCTTCTTTCCCTGCTTGATGCTCAGCTTTTAAAGAGGATAGAGCATGGACAGCTAACCATAGGTTGGTAACCAGTGTGCAGGCTTGATGGGCTTCATGACCTTTTTTCGGCATGTCACATGTTTCATACAAGCAAGTCATATCTTACTTTGATCAAACTTTACCAGTTCGTGAAATTAATGAAATGCTGCAGACCTGTTTCTTGGCTCATTTCTTGGCTCAAGCCACAGTCTATTACAAAAAACAAATTGTGATGTGATTGGTTAAAGTGCTTATTTTAATAATAATAATAATAATATTAATAATAATAATAGTTCCCTTACAAGGACCTTCAATGCAGAAGGAGGGATGAGGCCCATCAAAGCTTGCACTATGGTTGCCGACATCTGGTTGTTTGTCCTTGGTCTATCCTTTTTAAATGCTGAGGATCAATCAAGGAAGCAGCAAGTACCATCTTTCAAGTCTGGTATGACTCAGCAGGGGTTCAAACCACCGGCCTCCCAGATTCAGGGTGGATGCTCCAACCATCACACCACCAAGTCTGGTTAAAGAATCTTCTTCTTCTTAAACAATCCCAATTTTCTCACCTTTTGTGGGGTCGCCTGGGGAAAGTGGTTCTCGTCCAAGTCTTCTGGGAACTGGCCAGCCAGGCCTGATGTTTGACCAGCAGGAGTTTGTAATTTGTTCAGTGTGGCGTCGATAAGTCACCGACTCTTCGGGAAAGACACCCCGAGATCTTTAACTTTTTCTTCTTCGTCTTCTTTAACATCTACCAATATTATCCGTGCCAGCAGATGGGTCTAATAGTTTAATGTCCTTCGGATGCATGGTGCACACACGGATGCCTGACCCAACATGTGAAACACCAAAATGGCAGTTTATACCTGGGACATGATTCAAACCTAGGCTAGACAGCTCAAAGGCATGAACGCATGCCTCTAAAGTCTTCAAGCTATCTTGCCAACCATCGTTTCTTGGAATGACGGTTTTTTTTTCATGTTCGAGTTTCCCTGTATTTTCTTATCAATCCTGGACATAGAGGAAAGGGCTTTGGTCTGGCATTCCAGAATTGTTAAGTTTGAATTCTGCTGGTGCAGCAGCTCAACTCCAACTCAAAGAAACCTGAATGATTTGCGCTCACTCGAATGGGCATTTGGTGTGCATGAGTGCAACATATCATTTTGACATTATTTAGTATATTTACCCACAGCACAAAAAGACACGACACATTTTTCCATTTACGGTTTCACCTGCAGCTGCTGTTTGGCCATGATAGTGCTCATTGAATTGGCTACAATGGAGAATTTTATTTAATTTCTCAGCAGAAGCTCAACGGACTGTGATGACTTGATTTTTCATTTTATTTTTCACTTTTTGTTGTATTGAGTGGAAATTCATTCGTTACAATGGCAGTGTCCACAAAGTGGCGCTCGTTGAAACAGCTGTTCCTTAAAACAGGACTCGTGTACATCTTCAGGAAAAATTACACCAAGCCGTAGAACATGTAAAAACAAGAGCAAGAATTGCTTTGCAATACATGCCCCTGACCGATGTGATATTTTCTAAGTCCAAAAAGGGCACAACTACACGAAAAATTTACGAAATGCCCTGAAACTCGAACTTGTTCTGTAACTTATCATAATAAAGCCGTGCACCAAAATTCAGTTGAATATGTTAAAGGGTATGGGAAAAAAGTCTGAATATAATATAATATAAGAATAGTCATTGTGAATAATATTGCCAATTTGAAGAATATATCAATTTGGGTCACAAAAAAAAACAAAACATTGATTAATTATCATACATAAATGCTCTGCGTATGTTCATGATTGTGTGAATGTCTGGTCAGGTGGTCTTCACGAGTGAGCACCAACTCAAAAGCAACCAAAGCAGTTGAGTTCTTTATTTAATAACAGTCGCTGGCTTTATGTGAGAAGATGCCGTGGAAACAAAGGCCTTCATGAGCATTGGAATCTTCCACGATGAAGCCGAGTCGATGGGCCTATCACTTTCCCATCACAGACTTTAATGTGGGAGAATGGTGCCATCCCAGCCTTGGCTGGATGTTGGCAAGCTCAAGGATGAGAGGGTAAGCTGAGGAGTTTGCAAACAGGCTGAGTGAGGATTTGGGGGATCTGGGTGCTTTGGGGAATCCTGAAGAGTTGTGGGGTGCCTTCAAGACCACTGTCCTTGATGCTGCCCGTGGATGTCTTGGAACCCAACGTCAGGCGAAGAAGAACTTTGTCTCCCAAGGGACACTGGACACCATTGATCAGAGTCACAGGGCCAGGTGAAATGGCAGAGCTGAGCTATTCAGGGAGTTGAGGCATAAAATGGTATGTGCACTGAGGGTGGACAAGGAGGCCTATGTGCGAGGAATCTGTGAGGGGGTAGAGCATTACCTGTGGTCAAGTGATTCTTGTCCTGCTTACAGGGGAATTCACGCATTGCGTTCCTCCAAGCCCATTCCTCGGTGTATTGCAGTTAGAGCGGAGGGTGGTGGGCTCTTGTCAGAGGAGTCCGAAGTGAAGGCCCGCCGGGCCGGTTACTTTGCGCGGCTATCCCAGACTGATCCACAAGCTGTTGAGATGGATGTCAGGGGTGTTACTTTCCCGATTGCTGACCCTCCGATCAACTGTGAACCGCCTTCATTTGTGGAAACACGGGCTGCGGTGAACCGGTTGAAATTGGGTAAAGCTCCTGTGATCTGTGACATCCATGCTGAACTTATCAAGGCTGGTGGAAATGCTGTACTCGTGTTGTTGCATGCAGTTCTGTCCTCTGTTTGGAGCGCAGGCATAATCCCAACTTACTGGAAGAGGGGCCTTGTTTTCCCTCTCTGGAAAGGGAAGGGTGATCGCCAGGACTGCAACAACTACCGAGGGATGATGCTGCTCTCAATGCTGGGCAAGGTCTTTGCGGATAATTCTTGGTAGGGTTCACCATCATCTGCTTGAGCACCAGCGCCCAGAGCAGTCAGGTTTACACCAAAGAGGTCAACGATTGACCGTATCCTTGCTCTCCGGGTCCTCACCAAAGAGTTTCGGCAGGGGCTGCTTGCAGCCTATGTTGATCTCTGAAAGCGTTCGATTCAGTGAATCGGGATGCCCTCTGGAGATTCTCGGCTTCATGGGGTGCCACCAAAACTGATCAATTCGGATGTCTGAAACTATACTCTGGTACTGAGAGTGCTGTGAGGTGTGGTGGTTCCATCTCCGACTTATTTCCAGTTGTGATTGGAGTTTGTCAGTGGTGTGTGCTGGTCCCCACACTTTTCAGCACTTGTATGGACTGGATTCTGGGGATTATGTTGGAGAGATCAAACGGCGGTGCATCGTTTGGGAGTATCAAGATCTCTGACCTTGATTTCGCAGACGATGCAGTAATCTTTGTGGAGACTCTGGATATACCTTTTGGGGGCCCTCAAGGCACTGAATGAGGAGTCAGAGCCGATGGGATTACGGTTTTCCTGGGTAAAAACTAAGATCCAGGCTTTCATTGACATCTTGGATGCTGCTATCTTTTGAGGATATTGAGGTCACCGAGAGATTCCCATACCTTGGCAATGATAGTCATGTCTCCGGTGGCTGTGAGCCAGAGTCAATATACGTCTGGGTTGGGCCTGGGGAGCCATGGATTCACTGGACCATGAGGTGTGGCACTGTTCGGTACTATGCAGGAGTCCGAGTCTTCAGGTCCTTGGTGCTTCCAGTCTTGCTCTATAGATGTGAGACTTGGATTCTGACCAGGGATCTAAGACGGAGACTTGACTCCTTCAGTAACAGGTCTCTTCGGAGAATCCCTGGTTCTCACTAGTCGGACTTTGTATCCAACGAGTGGTTGCTGAGAGAGACTCAGATGAGATTTGTTACCTGTATAGTCCGCATCAGCTGCGGCTGTGTGGACAGTGGCTCATTTTCCTGACACTGATCCTGCTCAGCAGATTCTCTCAGTGAGGGAGCCTCGTGAGTGGAGGAGGCCAATGGGCCGACCACATGCCTCGTGGTTGCAGCAGGTTGATCAGCATCTTCAGGAGATGGTCCTGGGCCAGATGGAGGCCCCTGGAGTACTGGGGGAAGTGGATGCAGTGACACACTGCTCCGGCACATGCTCCCATACTGGACCTGACTTACAGTATTCGTACAGTCACTGAATACTGCACATCAATCGACTTGAACAATGTTCAGGGGCGACTCATCTGCAATAGCCCCGCGTTGTTTTGCGGTCACTTCAACGTCGATAAATAAATATAATAAAATGAAACATTTTGTTAACATCAGGGCAGGGTAGCTGACAGATACGCATGCCCTCTCTAAGCTGTCTAGCCTAGGTTTGAATCCCGACCCAGGCTAGAAACTTCATGCCAGTGTTTCATGGGCAGGGTGATTCATCAATGTGTGTCATTATACTGGATGTCACATCTTTTTTTTTTGTATACCTTGTCGAGGCTCGTATGAGAGCTAACAAACAACGCACAGCAAGGGGGCATGAGACAAGAGGGCGGAGTGGGAAGGACAAAACAGTGGGGAACAGAGACATTAGGAGATCTGTGGAAAGGAGAGGGATGGAGCGGGGGACATGGGGTATACGAGATGGACATTGCAGGACTTTCAGGAAGGAAAGCAGGGAATTTGAAGGAGGTGGGTTTGGGGTGGATTAACGGAGGTAGAAAAGATCGAGGATTTGGATGGAGGACGATAAGTGGTGTTGGTGAACAGCTGTTTTGAAGGCTGGAGGGAAGAATGGGATTGAACAGAGTAGGGAGTTTATTCCAAAGGCAGGAAAAAAGAGGAATGAAAGAGTGAAGGTGAGCAGTGATTCGTATTTTGGTAGTTTTACCAGAAGGGGTTGTTTGGGACCTTGAGCGCCCTGCGGAATATGGGTGGGGACAAATCGCAGACACAGCGGGGGGCGAGACCGGAGAGGAGACGGTAGAAGACAGAAAGACCACCGACCTGCCTGCGGATCCCCCTTCTCCCCTCCCTTCACTCCCCCCTCCCCTCACTCTCCACTCCCTGCCCCCTCTCTCTTCTCTCTCTCTCTCTTCTCTCTCTTCTCCTCTCTCTCTCCCTCTCCTCTCCCTCTCTCTCTCTCCCCCTCTCCACCTTCCCTCCATCCTCTCCCTCTCTTGCATCCCTCCTCACTCCTTTCTTTTCCTCCTCTATCCTCCCCTCCCTCCTCTCTCCTGCTCTCCTTCTTCCCCCCCCTTAATATCTCATCAACAAAGCCGCCAAGATTGCTCGTAATAATTTATACACCTCCTTTTGGCACCTGTTATAGTAGTTCCTGCAACTTTCCATGAAACTCCTCCACATTTTCATCTGCTACAGAAGTTGAGCATATATCTGAATGATGGTGGTGTTCACTGGATGTCCTTTCAACTTCACTGATATTAACCTATATCATTGACTGGGTTATATCGCAGAACTGACTCTGCCATCTCATTGCAAATCACTGCCACTCCATTATTTTTACTAATCCTGTGACCAGAAAAGAACACTTTGTAATTGTCAGATTCAAACTACCCCAAACCAGTCCATCTCAGTTTACTTAATCCCAAATTTTCAGTTCTTGTCCTCTCCATTTCTCTCTTGATAACATCTACCTTTCCCTGATTCATTGACCTTACATTCCATGTTCCAATTTTGTGAACATTTGAGAAGCTTAGAGTTTGATGTTCAGTTCTGGTGACCTCAGCGACTGGATTTCCTTGTGGGTTTGATCCCATTGTAACGGCCAGTCATACTCATCAAAACACTTTGCTCTTCCCCATTCACCATTTTAGGTGCTTTCAAACCTGAGGGGCTCATCATCCAGCACCATATCTTTATCGATTAGATTTCTAATCATGATTGTTTTCTTGACATGTACGGATGTGATTTGCCATTGCCTTCTTTCCAGGCAGTCTCTCTACTGGATGGCTTGTCATAGCCATTGTTCTCCAGAAGCGAATTATTTGCCTCGTATGATGGCCATGCAGCTATTACTAGCAATATGTGCCAGCTGTCAACATGGCCATCGTCCACCTGCTCCCATGGCTTCACGTAACCCTGATCGGGAGGCTACAGTGGGGTAGTACACCTTGCCCAAGGGCGGCCCACGGGTTAACGAATGCAAATGCCACCTCCTTTAAAAAGGATTGCTGCCTTTACCCTGTCAAACTCTTAGGGCCAAATTTATGAAAGGTGTTTTGCTAACACACGCCTACCTCTTAAACGCTGACAAAAACATTGTTATACGCACACAGTTAATCACCCGTCTGGATAGTAATTTATGAAGGGAGATAAACAGCCGTTTAGTTGTGCGCGTCTAAACAGCCGAATAGCCTGTCCTGTGAAACACTGCATGTGTGTCCAACATCAATTGAAACGATGCACTTGCATCGAATCGCAGCGCCACGGACAATCGTTGGAGGGGATTGAGCGCATTGCTCCTCATTTTCGGTTGATGCAGGTCATCTTACACGAGATGATTCCTTTGAGAGTCTGCAACTCCGGACAACTTTGATATTGTCATACTTCTCCAGAGGATTGCATCTATCCTCGAAGATTCTCAATGCACTTTGGCGAACTGCCCTATTCCTATCCTCTTCTGCCTCCTCGAGCCAATTCAAGCAAACATCCCATGTAAACTACCAATGATAAGCCATGCAATGCTTGCTTCACTGCCTTAAACGCACTCGTAAACATGCCCTCGCTGATGTGTAAAAGTTTTTGTTATTTAAACCTTTGTGATTAGGTTTTGATCGTGCATTAGATAATCACTCTTCGGTGATTGGCAAATAACTTTGAACAGGTGATCATCGCATGATTTGCCATTCTACACGCATCTAACTCTTAAACGCCTTTCGTAAATTCGGCCCTTAGCCTTTGGTTTAAAATCTTGAAACGCAATGCAGTGGAAGATTTGGATTCAGAGTTTCCTTCTCCCTGATGAGCTGCCTACCAAGGCTAATGAGCCACATGTGCCCAAAGCAACTGGTTTTAAGGCACCAGTGATTTGCCTTTCACCTCTCCACCCCACCACGAGAAGGCCGGTGCGAGGTTTGAGTGTCCGAGGCTGTTTGAGATGCTGAGCCATTGGAGTACTTTATACACGTTGACAGCTTATCCTCGATGTCACTCCACGGCATAACAGTCCATGAGAGTCAAATATTCATGGGGCAAGTCCAAAGGGTCCATGGTGGTAATATTCTGTGTGACAGGATAAAATGAATGTGCCTGGTGGTGAGAGTCAAACAATTTATTTCTTAAGGTTTGGCATGATCAGCTCGAGGTGCTGAAGAAAACGGTAAGACACTGCAGGTAGTGCTTTTGACCATGATCCAGGTGCTACCTGCAGTTTGCTAACTGCCTCTGAGGTCTTTTTTTCCTCTCTTTACAAGAGTGAGGCTCATGGAAGAGCAAGGTTAAATTGACAAAGGGGTAGTGGGGAAACAACTGGGCACAACTGGCAAGGGGGCAAATGAACAGGTTGGGGAGGGAGGTTGAGAAGGAGAAGGAACACTTAAACCAGCAAGTTAAAAGGTTTGGTGAGGAAGGGTTAATGTTACTGTAAAGCAGCTAGTATGTATGTATGTATGTATGTATATTATGTATGTGAAATCCCGCCAAAATAGCGCCTCCTGGTGGTGTGTGTGTGCTCGCCCAGAAGTGGATTGGAAACGAGCTTGAATTCAATTGTAAAGATATTTGTGCACACAAAATAATCTAATTTGAAACTAGTTAACTAATGCAACTATTACAGAACATAGTTATATGAGCTATTTGAGAAGAACAGTATTTAAGTTTTAAGTGCCCATTGTAGGTTGGCCCTTCAGCTAATGGTTGTAATGGAGAGCATGGGTCAGGATGGGGGATGACACGAGGTGGGGGTGTACAATTAATTAATATAAAGCTGGTTCAGTTCGATACCACCACAGTGCTTGCCTTCTTTTTGTTGTTGTTCTGGCCTTTTTGCAAGATCTTGGAAAAAATTGTTGAAGCTCAGTTCAGTAATATTGTGTTTGTGTTTTGTCGCATATACGAGCTGAAACTAGTGAAATTTTGGCTTTGTAAATATGCCCGTGATCTTTCCGACGAGAAGTGGAACATCCTTGTATGTCGAGCGGTTATTGCATTATTGGATGCCCCACATTTCATCTTCATCAATCCTCATATACTGTATTGATAAATACATGGAGAAGATGAGACTTTAATAGCCACAATTATTCTCATCTCGTGGGGTTGTCCGGGGAAAGTTTTTGGCCTAAGTCTTTCAAGAACTGGATTGCCCGGCCTGATGTTCAACTGAGTAGGTTAGAGCAGGAATTTGTAATTTGTTCTGCGTGCCGGGGATAGCTCGTGTACTCTTCACGAAGGATGCTGTGGGATATTTAACATCCACCAACTAACGTTGGCAGACGGGACACCCAGCTTAACGTCCATCTGAGGGAAGGCACACATATTGATGAATCGCCCTACCTGTGAAACACCGGGATGAAATTTCATAGCTGGGTCAGGATTCAAACCCAGGATAGAGAGCTCAGAGGTGAGTGTGTTTACTTCTTTGGCCTGGAGTCTCAGCCTTCCTTCCAGCTGCACTTCTGGTTCTTCCTGTCAGAACTTGCAGTGAAAATGTGTTTTTCAGTTAATATTTGCATCGATGCAGTGATTCTCTGGATTTTTGTAACACTTGTCCTGTGCACCTGCATCGATGATTTGGCAGAATGTTTATTTGCATAAGGGACACCTGTCGGCTTTCATTTGATGCCGCAAGTAACCAGTTCAATTCACATCGCCCTATTCCATGTCATTGTGATACCATATTATTTGAAACATGCTAAAAGCACGTGGGGTCACATACTGACCCCGATGCTTCACAAACTGCGTTGATTGCAGGAATGAGAACGTTCCTAATCTCTGGGTACATGAGTGGTGAGCGGCCCGTGTGGTGGAAGGACGAAGGACCTGCTGTCCTTCCTTTCGGCGGCTGTTTGTTGTACCCCTGGGCACACCCGTTGCCTAACACGCAAGTCTCGAATGTGAAACCATCGAGCGATGGAACACAACAGGTACACTTCTCGGGTTGTCAGGTTGTGTTCAGCTTTGTGCATACACTCTTTCTGTGTATGATGTAATGAAATGGTTCATTCATGCATGAAAGACAGATGTACTCCTTTTGGTTGTACGAGTATTTCTTGGCAGTTCAAGTATTTGTCTCAAATGCTGTTCACCACCATCTCAGATCATCCTCCATCCAAAACCATGATTTTTTTTTCTACCCCTGTTAACCCTGCCCCCCACCCACACCCCTAATCCCACCTCCTTCCGAATCTCAAGTTTTTCCTTCCTGAGAGTTTGCTTCCGTATCCATCTTGACCACCTCGTTGCACCCTTGTGCAACATTCGGTTTCCTCCCCAAATCTCTTATTTCCCCAAGTCCTTCAACTCTGCTGTTGGTGTTTCCCCCCTCTCTCTACTGTTCCTTTTGTTTTGTTGTCTTTTGGTCTGTGCAGTGTTCTTGCTCTTCCATGAGCCTTGACTTTGTAAGAATAAAAAAAAAATAAAAAAAACGATCGGCTGTGCACATCTACATTTGTTGTGGCACAGCATGGATCACTTGCGGTGCGAACAGGGCAATGCAGGTAGTGTTTTTTTTGCCAAGCTTTTGATGAAACTATCTTTGAGAACGACAGGAAAACATCTGCATTCTGAAATTCACTTTAACCGCAGTTTTATTATTGCTGCTGCAGTAAATCTTTCTGTGTCTCGATTCTGTGATCTCCATTGTAGATGAAAATTAGTGCAGCACATTGATTGTAAAACTTTCTAATTTTGAGGATTCTAATTTTGTATGTGGCATTTCTAATGGCCCATGCAGGATGGAATGGTGACAAACGAGGCAAGGCCGGCCGCCCATGCTGGTTCGGATGGTACAAGTTCAACACATGAGGCGAGTCGGACTGCCAGAGCTGAGGGCGCTGGTGGGATAGATTTGACTCGAGGGCGCCCTGGCGGTGACAAGGTGAGTATTTCATTTTCTCACTTAAGTTGGTTTAAGGATTTGGAGGAAGTCGGAGCTACAATTTTGGAATAAGTCTAATGTGGTGGAGAAATACAATTTAACATTTTAAAAATCTAACAACATTGGTTTCATGTTCCTCACAAAATGAAAATATCAAAATCCTCAATAAATGAAGTTTTGAATATCCAGAAATACTAAGTGGTTTCAAGATAACCATTTTACTCGATTTTCAATGTTTTCCACCTATGATGTCACTGCATGCAAGCAGTCTTTTTGAGGTTTATTACTTACTAGCAGGGTTACCCGGCATTGCCCAGGTGGAGGGGTACTGAGAAGTGGGAGAAGCAGGAGAACCAGCAGGGCTAAGAATGGGACAGGCGGATCGGGGGCAGGAGAACCGATGGGGTGGGGGAAACTGTGTAGGGGGCAGGAGAGCCAGAACAACAGTGGGTAAAGGGGTCTTAAGGGAACACCAGTGGGTAAAGGAGTCTTAAAGGAACACCAGTGGGTAAAGGGGTCTTCAGGGAACACCAGTGGGTAAAGGGGTGTTCAGGGAACACTAGTGAGTAAGGGGGTCTGAAGGGAAAACCAGTGGGTAAAGGGGTCTTAAGGGAACACCAGTGGGTAAAGGGGTCTTTAGGGAACGCCAGTGGGTAAAGGGGTGTTCAGGGAACACTAGTGGGTAAGGGGGTCTTAAAGGAACACTAGTGGGTAAGGGGGTCTTCAGGGAACACCAGTGGGTAAGGGGGTCTGAAGGGAAAACCAGTGGGTAAAGGGGTCTTAAGTGTCTTTGAGGTCTTAAGGTTCTTTCAGGTCTTTAGGGTCTGACAGGTCATTGGGGTGTTAAGGATATTTGAGGTCTTAAACGGTGTTTGGGGTCTTTCAGTTCTTAAGGGTCTTCGCGGTCTTCAGGCTCTGAGGGTTCTTAAGGGTCTTCAAAAGACTTGAGGGTCTTAAAAGGTCTTCGGGGTCTTGGGGGTCTTCAAGAGCCTTTGGGATCTTAACCATCTTTGGGATATTCGGGGTTTTAAAGTGTCTTAATTGTTCTCGGGGATTTTAATGGTCTTAAGGGTCTTATGGGTCATTGGGTCTTCGGAGTCTGAAGGGGTCTTATCTCGCAAGCATGTAGAAAGTCTTTTCTCAAACATATATTCTAATCTTTCAAGCATGTAAAAAAAAGAAAGGTCTTATGGTTCTTCGGGGTCTTTAAAAGCTGAGGTTGTGGATGAAAATACATTTAGGACAATCCCCGGGTTGGACTTGGTCTGTGTGCCAAATTTGGTGGTTGTCAGTCCAGCGTCCTTGCAAAAAACGCGGACAGACAGACAAACGATTAATCTTATTTATTAGATATATTTGTTAACGTTTCATTGTTCTTATTTTCACAGTAAGTTGGAGATTAAATGCTTGAAAAAGTAGAATGGCAAGGTGCCATTGTTTATAAAAAATACCATTTTTCTGCTTCTCTGCCAAGTTGCTCAGATCTTCTTCTTCGTTTGTATGCAGCACAAGGCTGCGGGGTAGCATCATTGGCTGAGGACGCTGCTGTGCCGCTGATGCAATGCCCTCTGTAGGTTAGGGAAGGAATTTGTAATTTGTTCATGGTGCTGGCAAATACTCGCCTGCTCTTCGTGAAGGCCACCGTGGGATCTTTAACGTCCACCAACTAATGCTGGCAGACGGGACGCACAGTTTAACATCCATCCGAGGGATGGCACACACATTGATGAATCACCTTGCCTGTAAAACACCGGGATGACAGTTTATAGCTGAGTCGGGATTCAAACCCATGCTAGACAGCTGAGAGGCGAGTGTGCGTCTCTCTAAGCCATCGTGTCGGTCCCATTTCTCAAATAATATGCCATATTGCCACTTTTATTCCGTATTGCTCACATCATATGCCATATTGCCCACATCATATGCCATATTGCCCACATCATATTCCATATTGCTCACATCATATGCCATATTGCTCACATCATATGCCATATTGCTCACATCATATGCCATATT
>CM068968.1:35837674-35857034 GCA_035128595.1 Eptatretus atami
GCTCACATCAATATGCCATATTGCTCACTAATCATATAAATGCTAATATTGCCCACATCAATATGACATATTGCCACATCACATGCCATATTGTCCACATCATATCCCATAATTGTCCACATCATATGCCATAATGTCCACATCATATCCATATTCCTACCTTTATGCCATATTGCCAGTTTTATGCCATACAGCTTATATTGTTGTGGAGCTGGGTATCGGCGACGAGCACGGCTGCTAGATGGAGCTGCAGAGTCGACTCCACCGAACACCCGGAATCTAGATCGTACCTTTCGGAAAACTCCGACAAGTACGGGTCCCTTACGGACCGTGAATCGTCAATAATTACACCACGTGGTACAGGGTTATTTGCCAATCTTTAAAATACCTAGAAATCCACGTGGGAGTTACCGAGTATTCACACCCTCGACGGCCCTCGTACAAGTCGAGCCGTTAGCGTGCCCGACCCGTGCGCAACCCGAGCGGAAGGTTGCCGAAGTTCCGTCGGTCCAATCGTACATTTACCGCGGCAACAGCCTTTATAATTCACCAACACGCGTCACGCTAAGCCAATGGAGGAAACACAGCAACGAACTGATACATTTAACAAATGTATTTATTTATAATGGGAAAAGGGGGAAGCACGCAAGAAGCAGAGTTATCACGACTAATGAGATGCAAGTATATCAGCAAAGAGCACTTATACAATTCCTACTTCCAGATGGGCCCACACACAGACGCACACCCAAAAGAAACGGACCCAAAGTGGTCTTATTATCCCTTCGGCTCGGAGGGAAGACGAGCTGAGGGATGAGAAAATAGCAGGCTACCTGGCCGCACCGCACGACTCGACGTCCGCACCTTCCCGGAGCACCAGTCGGCCAAGAAGGAACCAGGGCAGCGAGACGCAGACTACGCCAACCACAAGACGAGCCGAGAACCAGAGCACGACAGTGATGAGATGCCTTTCGCCAGCCTCGAGAGATGCCTCTTCCCTCCGAGCTCCAGCAGATCCTCACGCTCACCAGATTCTGACGCTCTGGCAGATTCCCTCGCTCTTTCGCTCTCTCACTCTGGCAGATTCCCTCGCTCTTTCGTTCTCACGCTCTGGCAGATTCCCTCGCTCTTTCGCTCTCTATTCTCTCGCTCGACGTCTCTTTTATCGCCCTCGGGCGCGGTTCGCTCCTCGTGACCCGCTCTCAGGCGCGGTTCGCTCAGGCGTGGCTTGCTCTCAGGCACGGTCCAAGCGAACCGATTCATGACCATATTTGGGAATGGAATTCAGTCCGCTCATCATTGGGTGGGACACGATGCATTCCCTTACTTGGCGCGCAGCCAAGTGAATCGGTTCATGACCATATTTGGGAATGGAATTCCATCCCCGAACGAACTCCGAACACGCCCGCATTCCAGCGAGCGCGGAGCATGCCGGGAGCAGAGGGTTATCGTTGTTGGAGTTGGAGATGTAGGAGCCGTAGTTGTTGTAGTTTTGAGGATTAAAAATAAAATAAAACCCTGACTATCAAAGTAACTTCGCAGCGCATGAACATTTATTTACCCATTAGACACAGGTAGGGAGCCCAAACTAAAAACACATACTTACCGATATAACTGTTCTATAGGACCTGTATGTTGAGTGCTCACGGCTTCCAGATTCGCAACAATATCATATACTGTATTTATGTTTTTATGCGATATTGCTCATATCATTACCGTATTAAGCCTGGTGTTGGCTTAGTGGTTAGGGTGGTGGCTTGGGATCCTAGGGTCCTGAGTGGGTCCTGAGTTCAAGCCCCGTTGGGCCGCTAGATTAATACACCAGGAGGTTGACTCAGCCTGTCATCCTTCCGAGGTCGGCAAAATGAGTACCAGTGCACTGGTAAGGGGGACACTGCATCAGCGGCATAGCCGCGTCCCAACCAATGATGCAACCAGCAGCCACAGGCTTCACTCGATAGAGAGAGAGATTACCGTATTGCCATTTTTATGCCATCTTGCTTGCTAGTGGTACACTCACCTTTGGGTTTCCTTCCTTTAGTGTACGTATGTAGTTTGTGGTGATGAACCCAGCCTGTTCTCGAATGACTGCAATCCATGGTTTGCACTTCATGCGTCTGAACGATCGTACCAGTCGGCGACCACTCGAATGGGTCTTTGTCAGTTGGAGTCTGTGACTTCTGAGTGACGTTACAATGATCACATCAACAGCATAACGTTTTTGAAACTTGTATTTCAAATAAACAGCTACACAGTCAAATGAGGAAGTTCACCATTACGTACAATGCCCGACTCCAATTCCCGCGTTGAGTTGTTTCCGCGCCCATTGTCCCAGTCCTGCCGGCACAACTCACGCGTGTCACCTCGTCCACCGTGGCTGTCGAACGATTGAGTCTCCTCTCGTTGTTCTCTCGTACGCTGGCCTGTCCAGGATGATTAAAGAGCTCAAAGAAATTCTTTCCGATACATAATCTTCATGAGTTTTAAACAACCTGATTACGATCGGCTCCACGCGTTAACAACTGCTCTGGACATTAACACCTCGTCCACTCATTAGCGTAAAATCGAGCACGGGGCCGATGGATACACACGGCTCGTCACGTCACCCGTCTCCCTACACGTTCCTCTCGCGCTGTTTATATTTCATATATATAATATATATATTATCACAGAACAATCCTGTGTCTTCCAGCAAATGCGATTCCAGTCGATGCTGGAAGTTTCGTCTGAGAACGTTCCAGCACCTTCACGAATCTCACCACGCAGTTTACAGTACAATACCGCCAATCTACAGTCAAAATTAGCTCATTACATCAAGCAGTTTATATTACAATTTACCAATCCATGCTAAACAAAATTTATAACATGTAACCGTTAATTTTAATCATTCATTCATCGGCATTTACTAACGCTTTGTTCACAAATACAACAACATCTAGCTTTTAACTGACATTGCTCATCTCATTACCATATTGCCATTCTTATGCATTGTTGCTTCGCTAATGCTCACTAAATATTTGGGTTTGGCAAAAGAACTGAAAGAAACACTCGGATACCACTCGACCGTGCAAATCCCTTTCCATCATGCACTTACCTGTGCACGTGACTCGCCCAGGTGACCCGAAAAAGACACTGGACCTTCACCATACGCCTTCTTCCCAATTCTGCTTGCTTCACCACCTTGTGTATGCAGCAAACTGCAGTGTCGATTATTATTAATTGTATTAATCATCAAAGTAGTAAAGGTGCGCCAGCATTGAGTAATTTTCTTTATCGCTACGTTGACCTTTGACTTTGCTTGTGAAACCTGACTTGTGGAACTGAATCTTTAAGGAGAGTGTGGCAGTCATTGCTCATTGACTGTATTCCTCTTTATTCTCTTCCTTTTCGCCTTTTTCTTCCCTCGCTCTTCTGTTTCCTCTTTTCCCCTTCCTCTTCTACATATTCCACTTCTCTTTTCTTTCTTCCTATTAAAAAAAAAAAAAAACTTATTCTTTATTTTCCTCTTTATTTTTAATTTAAGGTATCCTTCTGCACACAGGTCTTTTCATTCCTCTGTATGCAGATCCTGGTGGAGTGATCCATTACAGATCCTGGTGGAGTGATCCACATTTACATTTTACCATTTTACACCAGGATCTCCATTTTACCCAAATGTGCATATCCAGGGGGATAAGCTCCATACTGGAACTTGAACTCTGTAGTGTACCAACTAAGGTCAGGTCTTTTTTCCCCGAATTGCAGAACACTGCTTCTACTACAGCTACTGGAGGCTATTCCACAAGTTTATCATCCTCAGTGTGAACAACTTCTTCCGTACATTCTTATTTGCTCTCAGCTTTCGTATCAGTAGTTTGAAAGAGTCCTTTAGTCATGGAAGCATTACGCTGTGGATGAGGCACGACTTTATTACCTCATCGTTGTCCGGATATTAATTTATACTTGTATCAGGCTACTACTGGGTCAGCAGTCTTTCGCAAACTTGAGGTCATGAAATTGCCTAAATGTTGTGCTCGCTCTTTGTAAATGATTCTTCTGTTCGTCAGAAAATTATAGTAGTTGACTGCAGCAACAGGAACAAAGAAATGAAGGAATTGATGCTTTGTAATTGTTACTAGTGTGTTAATCGTGCCACCTTGTGGTGCATTTGAATGTCACATCAAAGTCGTGCAGTCTTTTCAAGGTTTTAAAAAGGTGCCATTTATTTTTATGTACGCATGTGAGTTGGTTAGGTTGGGTTGGGCGTTGTGGTGATAGAGATAGAAGAGCGGAGGGTAATAGGAAAAGGAAAGGAGGGTAGGGAAAGTGTGGGAAGAGAATGGAAATGAGTTGAGATGAGATAGAGTGAAGGTGGGAAGGAGCATGTATGTCACACACCTAAGAAGGTTAGTAGGTGTGGAATCACCGACTCTAAGTCTATACCGCGCCCGTGTGTGCAACCGAGCCACGAAAAATGCACATAACTCTAAGTTGCGTGAATATTGACCGTTGTAAACCTCCGCATGCACTGTCCGTAGGTGACCCAAGAGCTCTTAAATGAGATTTCATTCATTATTATGCATGCTGTGGTTATGATGTTTATCCCTTTCAGATGCAATCGCGCAACTCACATTTATAGAGGTATACAGTTATAGATTTAAAATTCATTTCCTGATTTTCATCATTAAAGGTTGGTAGGATGCATCATACGATATGACTTTGCTTGTTTGTGTGCCCAGGTTCGCAAAGCAGCACTGGCCAGTGTGAAAGAGGAAGAGGAAGTGGAGGAGATAGAAAAAGCAGAGAATGGACAGAAAGAACATCGAAAAGAGGTAAAGATGGACTTTGTCTTTTCAGGGTCCTTGTGCAACAGTTACTTTTGGAGAGTGGGAGTGTTGGGCTTTAGAAAACAATTTTTACCTGCATTACTAATGCTTGTATTGGCTACTAAATGCACACTTCACGAATAATACGACTAATCTTAGCCTTGGTTGCAATAAGGCTGAATATTATTTGGTTTATTGTCGAAAAACAATACACTCCATATTAGTTACAAATTATTTTACTTGCATATTCAAAGCTTTTTTTTAAAATTAAAAAAAAGTAAGGCCTTTTCTTAAAGTATTGCCAAACTATCGATAATAATCGATCATTGAAAGTAGTCAGATGCTGCCGCCTTCAACCTCCAACCTTCAAAACGAAACAACAGAATGTGGAGTCAAAACAAAGAAACCTAGAACGGCATTCGGTAAGCGCATACTTCCACCAGGCTGAACAGTTTACGTTTTGTATCTCACTGATGGGCTTTATTTGCATTCGGACCTGAACCATAATTGAATCGTCTCGTCCTTGTCACGTATCCAACTCATCCAGCAGTTTCGTTGAATCCATCCACACCTTTTTGAGATATCGTGCTGTATGTCGTTTTTTGGCCCTATCCCTTAATTGTGAAGAATCACTTTAAAATAATAGTATCTGGATCGTATCTTCACCAATATCGAATCAATTCGTCCTTGTCACGCACACAACCTGTCCACAAAGTTCCGTCCGAATCCGGCCATAACTTTTTGAGATATCCAACTCACAGACAGACAAACAGAGGTGAATACATAACCTCCGTCCATCTTCGGTGGTGGAGGTAACCAAGACGCGAGCATTTAATAATGCAGAGCCTCACTGGGGTACGGGGATTACAGTCGATCTGACAATGCGTGATCTATATTCTGGCGTGCGTACTCGTTCATTATCACACAGACGGATTGCAATAGCATCTCCATTCTCTTGGGAAATGGGCAAGGCTAAAAACATTTTTCACGACTGATTGACATATATCATTTTGTCGACGTGACGATGACCAAACATTTTTCATCATGCTTTTTGAACAGTAACACCAAGGTAAAAGCAAACTTAACGATGATCTTTGCTTTCGGATCTTGCAGCACCATGGAAGTACCGAGGCTGCGTAATGAATTATCGAAATTGTTATTGTTATTCATTGACACAAAATTTATTCAAGTTACAAAAGTTGACTGTTAGTGTTCCCATCGGAACTCCTGGCTCATGACTCCTCCAGGAACTCGGGTTCAAGTCGCAAATACCACATGTATTTACCCATTCTCTACTAATGTCTGTGTAATACATGTGTAAGTTTCATTGATGTCCACTAATGTCTGTCCCGCTTGTGATATATTTACAAGTTCTTCCACGAAGATTCAATCATTGTTGAAGATGTCGATGTTCTAATGATTGTATCAAATGTAGTCTTAAGAGCAGTGAGAATCAACCTTTATCCTGATCTTCATCAACAATCTCTCTAACTGGAAAATCCCCTTTATATATTCACTGATGATGCCACCTCTACCTTGACATCACTCATCCTTCAGACAGGAAGGCTGCAGCCTCTCCCTCTCTTCAGAACTTGAAAAAAAATCATAAGATGGTCAAACACTTGGAATATGTCTTTAAGTCGTGACAAATCTCACATTCTCACTCTCTCTCTCTCCAAAAGGAGCGTCTTGCAAACCCTCCTAATCTACTTTCTTAACAATCCTCTTGAAGTTCAGTCATGTAAACTCTTGGGTCTCAATATCAGCCATGATCTTTATTGGGAAAACTGCATTTCAAAGTTGGCCTCCAAAGCCAGTCGCTGACTGGGCATCCTCCATCGTACAAAGTCCTTCCTTGGCACACCTGAACTCCTATCCACCTACAAGCCTTCATCCGCAGCTTGATGGAGTATTGCTCTCCACTCTGGACTGGCTCCCCAACCTCGCACCTTGCCCATCTTGACACATGGAAACCAAGGCCTTCAAGATTATTGGAATCTCTGGTGATGAAGCTGAGTCCATGAGCTTATCACTTTCCCATTGCAGACAGGTCGGTGATCTCTCTGTCTTCTACTGCCTCCTTTCTGGTCTTGCACCCTCTGCTTTTTCCAGGCTTTGTCCCCCCAGGTTTCTGCAGGGCAACATCCGGTCCACCTTCAACCCCTTCTGGTGAAACTATCAAAATCCAGGATCACTGCTCACCTCCACTCATTTGTTCTCTTTTTCCCACCTGTGTTACAACTTCCACATTCTCCTCAATCTCATTCTTCTCTCCAGGCATTCAAGAGAGCTGTTCACCACCATCTCAGATTGTCCCAATCCAAACCATGGATTTTTACCCTCCACACCCCGCCACTCCCACAAGTCAACCTCCTTCCAAATTCCAGTTTTTCCTTCTTGAGTGTTTGCTTCTGTATCCATCTTGTACACCCCGTGTGTCTCCATACTCCCATTCCTCCCCACACCCATTGTTTTGTCTTTGTCCAAGTCTCCCTCTTATTTAGTCTTCAACTTTGCTGTTGGTGTTTCCCCCCTCTCTCTCTCTGCTGTTCCTTTTGTTCTATTGCATCCTGATCGTTCAGTGTTCTAGCTCTTCCACGAGCCTTAGCTTTGTATACAAAAACCCCCCAAAAAACTCTGATGCATCTGAAAGTAATTTTGTGTGGACACACTCGGCTCGTCGTTGGTCGGCAGTTTAGTTGTGATTCTTATGTTACACGCCATTACGCAAATTTTTTTTTCAAGTGTAACCACAACAACGACTGAAGTGTCATTTATAATACCTTGTAAACAAACCTATTTCCAACAACAAACAAAGAAGAAAAAGTGGATTTGAAGAAAGGTACACTCTGTTTTTCACATCTTATTGAGCGAAACAATTTCACCAAACCCAAACAGTAAATAGACAGTTTTGTTTAAATCACTTCGTTTCACTATATCTGATCATGAATAAATTTTTGTTTTCATCTTACACCCTTATAAAAACCACACATTGGACGACAAATGGTACTTATTTCAGTGAAAACCACTTTTCACAGACCTGATGGACAATGTAAAATGTGCCATTTTGCAGCAATTTCACATCCGAGTAATTAATTCACTTGCAGGTGAGAGCCATGTGATTTCACATGTTGAATACATTCTGGTTGAGATCCTTTTCAAGTATGTACTGTAGTAAAGTGATACTTTGACCTTTATGGTCTGTCTCTGTATGCTTTCTAGTTCCTTGCTTTTTGTCCGTCCAAAGCCTGTACATGTCTGTCCTTCTTCCCAACCGAGCTCGTGTTTGCGAGCGCACATTGGTGTTGGTCCCAGGAATTGCAGGAAGGTGCGTTGGTGCCTCCTGCTTGTCGGCAGTTTTGGCTTTGTTTTAATGTCGGTGAGAAGATGCTCAGCGTTGCATGGCTTTTCATGTGAATGAAGAATGCTAAGTTTGGCCAGACAGCCTTACTGTTCGCCGGTTGTGATGTTCTGATTCTTTGACTCCTATCAATTTCAGATGAGCTCGTCCTGGCAAGGCATCCCCAAGACCCAAAACGGGATGTTGCGGTTCGAGCTGACCGTCGCCTGAGCACGAGCCGTTCCTCACTGGTGGAGAGTCTGCAGGAGCGACTAGCCAAGGAGCGGGCCCCACTTTTACCCATCACAATTGGATACAAGCAGTAATGCAAAAGAGTGACATGCACTTTGTCGAGGTCATCAAGAAACGATTGGTGAGCCAAGCTGGATACGTGTGCTAGTCTAGGTCTCAATTTTGAATGGTTCATTGGTAATGGATATTGTTGCTGTTTTTAGATGAGGTGGTGGTTGGCTGTTTTTAATGAATGCTCACAGTCGTTGGGTTGGGAAATCTCAGGGGTTGTCTTTAACCAACCATTCAGTGGCTTGATGCCAGCAGGATGGCCTAGAGGTACGCACACTCGCCTCTAGCTGTCTTATGTGGGTTAGAATCCCGACCAGCTATAAAATGTTATCCCGGTGTTTCACAGGCAGGGTGTTTTTTCAATGTGTGCGCCTCCTTCGGATGGACGTTAAACGGGATCCTGTCTGCCTGCATTACTTGGTGGATGTTAAAGATCCCATGGTGTCCTTGTAAGAGTAGGCGATCTATCGCCAGCACCCTGAACAAATTCAAATTTTTGCTCCAATCTACAGAGGACACTGCATCAGTGGTACATCCATGTCCCCCAGCAATGATCAAACCAGCAGCCATGTGCTGCAACACAAAGTGAGGATGATTCCCCTAAAGGTAGCTAATGACCCATTTCTTTACCCAACGGTAGTTCATGATGTCATTCATAATGTTGTGAACGAGACTCGGGATGTGGAAGCTGTCGACAGTAATTAGCAATGCAGCCATGACGCGGATTTGCAAAGACCACATGAAACATAAGGTATGATCTTTGTACCAACTCACCTGGCCATTTTGTTTGTTACAGGTTAATGGATGACTACTTCTTCAACCCCCCTATCAACAAAATAAGTCTGTCCTTCCTGAACGGATTTGGAGAAAACTTACCAAGCAAGCTATCAGGAGAGGTGAGGCTTCCACCATTATTACAATGAAGGGATAACGCGAACTTCAGATTCTCTGTGGCAATGAGTTTAAGTTTTTTTTGTGTCATGGATTTATTTGAGAAATATTGAAAACATGTCCCTGTTCATGTGGAATAGGCGACTTCTGAATGACGTGTGAATGCTAAACGAGGTCTTGTGTGTGTGTGTTGTGTGGTGTGTGTGTGTGTGTGTTGTGTGTGTGTGTGTGTGTTTACAGTAATTCAGTTTGACTCGCTGGCACTTTTAACCTGCCATTACTGGCACAAAATCTGTGTTTCATCGTCTTTTAAGCATAATTTTCAGTATTTATAAGGAAGAGTGGAAATTGAAGCTAACCATAATTGTTGTGTTCCTGAAGAAATTCCAGACTCGCAGAAATATAGGAAAACAGTACGACAAAACCCTTGATTGAGAGGTGACAGATTTGTACCATTTACTCTTCGTACATTCTAGTGTATGCCTGGTGTTGTTAATGGTTAGGGTGGTTGGCTTGGGATCCTAAGATCCTGAGTTCAAATCCTACTCAGCTTTTGAATTAATCCAGGTGGGGTGACTCTGCCTGTCATCCTGAGGTTGACAAAATGAGTGCCAGCTTGCTGCATACTGTGTCGGAGTGGCGAGCCGTACAGGATTGTGTCCAATAGCCAAGGAGACTGCTTAGGCAGCACCAAACCTCTGCACAGAGTAATGGTCCAATGGATGGATGGATTTAGTGTCAGCCGTGGATATAACACACACACACATACACACACACCACACACACACACACACACACACTGACACACACACACACACACACACACACACACACGGTTTAAACTTTTACAATAGATGCAAAAAGTATAATTTCTCTTGTGGCCCCACACCCAAACAGTATACCAAAAACAGCCATCAAAGCTCCTAAAGAGCCCCCCTCGCGAACATGAATTGATAGTAAATAAACATACCCTGTACATGCACAAGCCCCAGATATGTTCCTCCCATCGGTGTTCAGAATAACCTAATACAGATACACAGTCATTCACTGGTAGCGATTCGTCGGGGATATGTAACATACATCCTCCTCTTCACTTCACCGATCCACCATACTCTGGAGTTTTCAGTGCGATCAGGCCCGTTTAGCAAGCTGGGAAAGTTCCACAGTCTTTCGTTGTGCAGAGGCACAGCCCTTTCTCTCAGGTACAGGACTTCTCCAAGTACCGTTCAGAGGCTTGGTGAGCATTTCAAGTTACAACCCTTATTGCATGTAATCCATTGATTTTGTCCCGATCTCTTCAGCTTCCTGGGGTTTCTGCACATTCTGACATGGGGGCAGATTACGTCATTTTAAAAGTCACGTACTGCCCATTATAAGAGCGAGTTGTTCCTGTGTATTCTCTCTGCGTGCGTGTACATCTGAAACCATAGAAAAACACGACACCATGAGACAGAGAGAGAAGTGACTCAACAAGGAAATGAGGCACGTGCCCATCATTGCATGGTGCACTCCTGGGTTAATTTTTGCTGCCACCTTTAAACATCAAAGTTATTGATGATTTACGAAAGCCTAAGTACCCGATCCTGATCGGGTGACCGAACTTTTAAAAAATAAGGCAATTCTCTATGGGTATGTACATCTGAGAGTGATGAATCAAAACGCCAGGACCAATCTCCAACAAATATTGCATACGTGTTCAGGATACCCAGGATCAGCTCATGTGCATTAAATAAATCCCTCTTCCCACACTTCCTCCTCCCCTCCCATCCCCCACAAGTGTGCGGAGACGACTGCGATTTTCGCCTGTACACATGAAATAGTGCAAGTCGTTTACTAACTCTGCTGGAGAGAGGGGGTATGAAGGTGGGGAAATCGATTCTGAACACAAATTCCATACCCTCCCTCCCCCCTTGTTTGTTCAGAAACTTGTTGCAAGATAAACTGCACCAAGCTACACGCATGTGTTTATTAACTCATCCTTTTTATGATCGGCCATCGCTCTCAAAAGCGGTGATAACACTTGTTGAGACAGAGTACATGAAGTGATTTCAAAAACCAACATATCGTTTACAAACACATTAGCGCCTCTGAGTTGCCACCTTCCGGCTTTCTTTCCCCATCATTGCACTTCGCTTCATTCGCTTCGCTATTATTATATTCATTTTTGGCCCAATCTCTCGATGGTGAAGAATTATTAGAAATAAAAATATTACCTATCCGGATTCAGGTCCTTCTTCAAAATCGAACCAATTCCTTCCTTGTCCACACCCAACCCGTCCACTAAGTTTTCTTCCGAATCCGTCCATAACTTTTTGAGGTATCGTGCTATCTCTCATTTTTAGCCATATCTCTAATGGTGAAAGAACACTTTAAAAACATTATCGGATCCAGATCTTCTTCAAAATCGAATGATTCTTCCGTGTTTATACACCCACCTGTCCACCAAGTTTCGTCCGAATCCATCCACAATTTCTTTTGAGATATCCTGCTCACAAACAGAACAACACAGAAACAGGTGAAAGTATAACCATCCACCCACCTTCGTTAGCAGAGGTAAAAAGAGAGAGACAGAAAAAAAATATTCTTTATTTTGTGTCAAAGGATCCTTTCCATAAATTAGTCTTTTGTGCATAGAGGTTCATGCTTTTTTTCCATGAATGAACTTTGTGTCCATTTTGGGCTGGCAGGACAACCTGGAGGTGTGACACCTTTCCTCGAGGCTGTCCTCCTGGGTTTAATCCCAACTCCAGCTATAAACTGTCATCCTGGTGTTTCAGGCAGGCGAGGGTGATTCATCAATGTGTGGCCGTCCTCGAAGGACCTTAAACTGGGCATCCCGTTCTGCCGGAATTAGTTGGTGGATGTTAAACATCCCAAGGTGCATTCGCGAAGATTAGTAGCTGTCGCTGGTACCATGAACAAATTACAAGTTCCTGTCGCTTTCAGTCGAAGTCAGCCTTTACCAGCCGTCTGTGAAAGGTTTGGACAAAATTGTTCCTGCTCGACCCCACAACAAGGTTGTAATAATTAGGGCCCTTAGATAAGTCGTATATTTGTAGGCATTGTGTCCATGTCTATATATGTGTTGTCACCCCTGTAAGCAAACTTGTTCATGTTTGTTATGTCTTTTTCAATTGTTACATTCATCAAGTTGTTAGTTTTTGTGAAAAACAGCAATACATCGATATCATTGCAATACATATCAATGGATATTTCTAGATATAAATATATATCTTTCTGGGTTAAAGTCATGCATTGGGCTTAAATTTTGTAAAAAGTAACGCTTAAATTTTTCTTGGACCTGTGCCTGGTGTTTAAATAGCTTCGAAAAGCAATTTTTCTTTTTGTTATGCTTATTGATCCAGTTAAGCTCTCTGACATCCAGTCATCGCTCACGTGGCAGGTTATGAATGTGCAGCCGTGGTAAATTGCAAATGCGCGTCTGAGCTCCTTACTGGTTGTGTCTATTTCCTGTGTGGTGTCAATGCTTGGAGCAGTTGCCTGTTCTGCTCATTCTATGGGGTCTCGACGGATCGACTCCTTTGCCATCATTGCACTTCGCTGGTCTTCTCCTGCATGCCATTTGCCTCTTCCTTTCCTTTCGGTGAGGATCGGTCAATTATGGAAACACAATGATACAATCTGAAAAGTAAATAAAAATACATTTACATTGGTCTTCTAAGTTGAGTTCGCAAGGGTTGGCATTATTATTATTATTTTTTAAAAAGCACAAATATAAAAGTGTACATTAACAAATATTATATATATATAATATTGAATGGTATTGTTAGGCTATTGGACACATTCTGACATACCAAAAGTTCAATGTCAACAAGGGTTTACTTCTTGAGGCAACTTCCTTCTTGAGAAGCAAATGGATACATCTTAGATTATATCTTTAAAGCAAGGCTCGAATACCTGCCTTTTGATCGGTATTGTCTTCTGGCTACCTCTTCTTTATGATGGCATTTGATGTGGGACCGAAATGGAATTCAGCCGTGGCAAACAGCTTTGAGTGACTCTGCCGTTGCCAGCACAAATCCACTTACTCTGCACCATCTTTGTGAACGGAGAGACTGCAATGACCAGACATGCATCCAGGCCAGGAAGGGTTAAATTTAGCATTGGGTAATGTCCTGAGGTCTACACTTAACAAAACTTGTACCTCCCACAGTTTTTGATCCATCGGTATTGAAATAATTTGTTGCTTTTGCTCTTGCTTTCTTTAAACTAGAAAATCCATAGACACCTCACCCTACACAGTTTTGAGAAAAAGGAACAAGAGAAGGGTCTTTTAACCTCTTCTTTTTGTTTCCGGAGCACAATCTATTTTCCTATGAGCACGCCATTTTTGGTCTGAATCTCGATATTTCCCCAACTCTGAAGATTGCGAGTGGCAAATTTGATTGGTTGGATGGCGTAATATTTTGTCCCAAGTACTGCGAAACTGGAAGGTTTTAGAAGTGACAAGGTGGTTTGGTGTCCGAAGTGTTGAAGCATATAATATCAATTGAAATTAAATAAGTTTTAAAGGCTGGATAAAATTTTTTTTGGAAGTTACACGCCGTTTACCCGCCTTCACCCACCTTATTTAGCAGGTGCATTAGTTATTCGTGCCTGTTGTTTGTGTCCCTTTATGAGGTCCCTAAAACAGTAAATTTCCTGTTTGGAAAATGATTTCAATGTTGTTTGACTGCCGGGCAGGAGAGTAAAACAATTATCTTCACTCCTCTATGCAAGCGCGAATCGGGATGAGATTCCGTATAATATTCCCCAATTCAGAGCCAAAGTACTGCTAAACTCCACGGTTCGTGTTCGCGATTCGTTTTCTCAAAGTGTTCTAAATAAAAAAATTTATTGATTGACGTAGTTCCCTCAATCATGGACTGATGTCTGTGACAGACCGACAAAGTGAACAATTGATTAACCCCGGCTTTTTTGCTTCGTGCATGTTGGCAATGAAGTTTAAACAAAATGTGATTGAATCATCCATCTTACATCTATAGAACTAACTTAATTGCCTCCACCGCTCACCTGCGCTCCCCCCTTTCATAACCCTTTCATATATACAACTTCTTACCCCCAGTTTTGAATCATGAACGCTGCATGTTTTCTAAATTATGAAGTTGAAAGACTTTTGTTGTTCCATAAAATCAAAGCTCAGGAAGAGAGGTGAATAATGGTATCAACTGGCATTAGGGCAGAAGGGGAGACTCTTGTATATCATTGGAGGGGAGAGAAAGGAAGGGAGGAAAACATTGCAACCTGCAGTAGGGGGTTGGGTTATGGATGGTAATGGGGTTAATAAAGATATGGGTCAGGATAGGGTAATGACCAGAGGTGGCGGTTTATTTCCTGTTTGAAGCCTGGAAGGGAAGAGTGGGGAAAGAATGTCTCTGGAAAGCGGTTGTGTAACGGGAGAAGTGAGCATAGGAATGAGGTGTGGCAGTCAGCCTGGGTTTTTTGGAAGTTTAACCAAGAGGGAGTTAATGGAAGAACACATACATCCTGGGAGTTTCTGGGGGGTCAGAAGAACTTGAGAGAGCAGAGGAAGCAGTGTGGAGAATAGAACGGTAGAAAAAAGAGGACCACTGACCTGCCTGTGATGTGAGAGCAACACCTTGTACTTTGGCGCTCTTCAGGGAAATTCCAATAATATTGAGAGCTTTGGATCCACACGGATTGCAGAGAGATGTGTGCATGAATAAAACATTCAACAATGAGACTGTTATAATACAACACTCAAGATGCTTGATATCAATGATTGATGATATTGCAGGATGGTATGTTTTTCAGGTCGCAAAATGACTCATGCCAAAAGATGAGGTCTGTGAGTGATTGTCACGTATTTTTGCCTCGTAGAGGGCATTAGGCATTTGGGTTGGTTTATTTGGCTGTCTATCTGTCCTGTCTTTCTGTCTACTGTACACTAAATGTGCTGAATGCAGACACAACTGTCACCTGTGGTAGCTAGTGTTGCACGTTATCTTTTTTTTTCAACTGAGTACCTTTA
Source organism: Eptatretus atami (assembly GCA_035128595.1). Taxonomy (NCBI): domain Eukaryota; kingdom Metazoa; phylum Chordata; class Myxini; order Myxiniformes; family Myxinidae; genus Eptatretus; species Eptatretus atami. Next base: position 35,853,024 of record CM068968.1, read on the forward strand.
TAACTATTAGTACATACAATTGAGATGCGAAAAGTCAATAAAGGTATGTACTATTAACAATAGGAGTATGTCCATAAGGGTCTGTGTATAAGATTGGGAGTAGCATTTGTATTGTACATACTATTAGATGCAATGTGGAGAAGGTCGGAAACGTGAGAACGTCTAATGAAACTACATAAGATTGACGTGAATTTATACAACAAAACGAAAAGGTCTGTTTGTTCCACTGTGTGAACATAAACCTACGTCATCATACATCGTCTACACATCCACTCAAACACATCAAAACACGTCCTAGGTGAGGGATAAGCAATCTCTGATTGCTCTTCTAATTTTACTTTCTGGTGAGTCCACAATTAATTGAGGTCTCATCATTAAATTTGGTTAAGTGGACCGAGGAAATTTTGAAGGGGCCTTGAGAGGATCATCATTTTAATCAGTTTTTCAAGGTACTGTCAGACCAATGCTATTCAACGAATTCGCTATTTCGCAGGACCCCACGTCTTCGCGGTTTATAACTGCAACCTGCTTGGTAGGCCGTCGGTAAATGATTTTTTTTTCGATATCATATACGGTGGGACATCTCCGTATAGTCGTATTAAGAAATATTAGCATAATAAATATTTTTTTACGGCAGGTTAAGAATACACAAATCGTCAATTAGTCCATTACGTATTCATATATGAGTAACATTATTTCCAACAGTAATTGTTCAAGCTATTCCCACATGGGGCTTCTCTCCCCGCCCCCCCCCGCATGATGAGAATGGTTATCTTTCTTTCAAGTTTCAACTTGTATTAAAATTGATTTTGGTTTAAAAGTGAAGATCAGTATTGGAAACGAAAGGTCGAGATCAAGATTCATGCTATCGGCGTACCGGTATGATCAACCGGGTATGCTTTCATCCCGGTATCGCTAATATACGGTATGAATCGTGGATCACTGACTCGGCACAGGGTTTCTAAACACATCCATTCATATGATTAACGCAATTGCATTGCTTAAAACCAGCCACGAGGGCAAAGAGAACGTGATTGCTTGTAGGGGTATTCCAGCGTAAGCGGTGTTAACATTGAGCAAAATTGCCATCACTAATGTGAAATTGAAAAGGTTGCCATATTATACAGAGAGTTTCTTTATTAACATATCCGTAAATTAGTCCATAGCTATGGGCTTTCTGATATTGGTACAAACCATGTGTAGTCCTCTAAAGCAAAAATCAACATTTAAGAAGGCGAACGGCGTAACATGAAATGGACACACTAAAACTGGCCATAAGCACAATTTCATTAAATCCGCAAAATAAGAATTTTGTAGTATACTTTCATTCAGGTAAACAAACAAGCTTAGTAGCATACTTTCTATATTGCAACGAAACGATCTGTCTGGTTGTTTGTTAAAATATATTTGAAAAATTCAACTGTAACGGACGTAACTCACAATGTATACGGACGTAACCCATGCGATCACATTTGGATAGTCAAGGCTAGGGCGCATTTTATGATATCTATACATCTCTTACATACATTCAGCGGAACTTTGGTTTTTTTTTTTGAACAAAAAATTATATTTTGATCAAAAAGCATAGACCGTGGACGCAGGCATGAATAAACTAAAAATGTAACGACGTACAATGTTGCACTGGTACAATAAATGCAAAAAAAGTACAGCAAAGTGGAAATGTTCAAAAATTATACTACAGCCTGATCCTATATACAGTAATATTCATCAGCGAATACTTACTTCGGATTAAACATTTCATCAAAATAGCCATATTATTCGACAAAATGATAAAGACAGAATGACTTACACGTTGGAAGACGTTGAGGCAGTTTCTTTCAAAGATGGCCGCAAATCACGTGACATCAATCACGGAGTAAATATCGCTAAAATTATGAAATTAGACCTAACAAACACCGTCCAACAGAATCCTTTGAAAAAATACATTTTAAAATTTTTTGCTTCATGTCCTTTATTACGTGGAATTCCTGTGCGGAGATGATGAGCTCGGGTGCTGAGGTTAAAAGTTAGAACGCAACTGTACTTACTTCCTGGTACGTCTCACGTCATACCGTTTCACTGTTCCTGGTTCCTGTTTAGCCGAGACGCCCAAGTGCATCAAAAGCTTTTTTGAATATGTACAGTATTTAAATTTAAACCCTTCCTTCAATTTATTGGTGATATACGCGTTTTTTATATATCGAATTTATTTTTCGGTATACTGGTATATTCAGAATTTCATACCAGTACAGTATATCCATATGAAAAATTATATCGATATAACACGGTATATCGACTATTGCCGGCCATCTATTGCTTGACATTCGCGGCCCCGAGTTTGCGTATTTCGCGGTTTTTCATGGACGTCAAAATTTTTTTTTTTCAGAGCACCACAGCATAAACGTTCCAAAACACATTTTCCTACCACAACAACCCATAAGCCGAGCTGTATGTACAATATGTACTGCACGCAAAAACAACTTTTAGCGAGCCCGTGCAATAACACAGTTCTAAAACATACTGTATCGTCCACCACCATGCTGTTAAATTCCGACTGCCGTGACATGTCATCATATTCGCAAAACAAACGGAGCTGCATGAACTGTGTCGACCTTTGTGCTATAGACGCTTCACGGTATATATACGAAGCTGCGAAGATGTTTTTAGGCTCTTATTCTGTCCGAATTTATCAGGCGGCTCCCCCCCTCCATTGAGTTTACACATTAAAATGTTTCACCACATCTACTCATTTGAAGGAAGTAAAACATTAGCATCTATGAGTACATAATCAAATGCTTTTCACAATCTATTAAGCCGCTGTCCACACCTTGAGTTTTAGCCAGCCGTATGGCAATACGTATCAAAATGTATGTAAACGCTGGCGTATGCTGATATTGATGTTTTTTTCAGTTTTTGGCGTATTCACATAACGAGTTGGACGTATGCATACGTATTATAACGTACACAGAACCGTTTTCGATAACATATAGATAACTATACAACGAATGCTTAGCGTGTGTTGGCGTTCACAACCTATGCAATGATAGTCTAACGTATGCATAAGCGCGGACAGCGATTGCCTGACAATCACGTGGCGTAGCCTATTAAAAGGTCGCTCATATTGCCCACATCACATGCCATATTGTCCACATCATATCCCATATTGTCCACATCATATGCCATATTGTCCACATCATATGCCATATTCCTACCTTTATGCCATATTGCCAGTTTTATGCCATACAGCTTATATTGTTGTGGAGCTGGGTATCGTGACGAGCACGGCTGCTAGATGGAGCTGCAGAGTCGACTCCACCGAACACCCGGAATCTAGATCGTACCTTTCGGAAAACTCCGACAAGTACGGTCCCTTACCAGACCGTGAATCGTCAATAATTACACCACGTGGTACAGGGTTATTTGCCAATCTTTAAAATACCTAGAAATTCACGTGGCGAGTTACCGAGTATTCACACCCTCGACGGCCCTCGTACAAGTCGAGCCGTTAGCGTGCCCGACCCGTGCGCAACCCGAGCGGAAGGTTGCCGAAGTTCCGTCGGTCCAATCGTACATTTACCGCGGAACAACCTTTATAATTCACCAACACGCGTCACGCTAAGCCAATGGAGGAAACACAGCAACGAACTGATACATTTAACAAATGTATTTATTATAATGGGGAAAAGGGGGAAGCACGCAAGAAGCAGAGTTATCACGACTAATGAGATGCAAGTATATACAGCAAAGAGCACTTATACAATTCCTACTCAGATGGGCCCACACCACAGACGCAACACCTCCAAAAGAAACGGACCCAAAGTGGTCTTTATTATCCCTTCGGCTCGGAGGGAAGACGAGCTGAGGGATGAGAAAATAGCAGGCTACCTGGCCGCACCGCACGACTCGACGTCCGCACCTTCCCGGAGCACCAGTCGGCCAAGAAGGAACCAGGGCAGCGAGACGCAGACTACGCCAACCACAAGACGAGCCGAGAACCAGAGCACGACAGTG
>CM068968.1:35857576-35869200 GCA_035128595.1 Eptatretus atami
TTACCGATATAACTGTTCTATAGGACCTGTATGTTGAGTGCTCACGGCTTCCAGATTCGCAACAATATCATATACTGTATTTATGTTTTTATGCGATATTGCTCATATCATTACCGTATTAAGCCTGGTGTTGGCTTAGTGGTTAGGGTGGTGGCTTGGGATCCTAGGGTCCTGAGTGGGTCCTGAGTTCAAGCCCGTGGGGCCGCTGAATTAATACACCAGGAGGTTGACTCAGCCTGTCATCCTTCCGAGGTCGGCAAAATGAGTACCAGTGCACTGGTAAGGGGGACACTGCATCAGTGGCATGCCAACCAATGATGCAACCAGCAGCCACAGGCTTCACTCGATAGAGAGAGAGATTACCGTATTGCCATTTTTTATGCCATCTTGCTTGCTAGTGGTACACTCACCTTTGGGGTTTCCTTCCCTTTAGTGTACGTATGTAGTTTGTGGTGATGAACCCAGCCTGTTCTCGAATGACTGCAATCCATGGTTTGCACTTCATGCGTCTGAACGATCGTACCAGTCGGCGACCACTCGAATGGGTCTTTGTCAGTTGGAGTCTGTGACTTCTGAGTGACGTTACAATGATCACATCAACAGCATAACGTTTTTGAAACTTGTATTTCAAATAAACAGCTACACAGTCAAATGAGGAAGTTCACCATTACGTACAATGCCCGACTCCAATTCCCGCGTTGAGTTGTTTCCGCCGCCCATTGTCCCAGTCCTGCCGGCACAACTCACGCGTGTTCACCTCGTCCACCGTGGCTGTCGAACGATTGAGTCTCCTCTCGTTGTTCTCTCGTACGCTGGCCTGTCCAGGATGATTAAAGAGCTCAAAGAAATTCTTTCCCGATACATAATCTTCATGAGTTTTAAACAACCTGATTACGATCGGCTCCACGCGTTAACAACTGCTCTGGACATTAACACCTCGTCCACTCATTAGCGTAAAATCGAGCACGGGGCCGATGGATACACACGGCTCGTCACGTCACCCGTCTCCCTACACGTTCCTCTCGCGCTGTTTATATTTTCATATATATATATATATATATTATCACAGAACAATCCTGTGTCTTCCAGCAAATGCGATTCCAGTCGATGCTGGAAGTTTCGTCTGAGAACGTTCCAGCACCTTCACGAATCTCACCACACAGTTTACAGTACAATACCGCCAATCTACAGTCAAAATTAGCTCATTACATCAAGCAATTTATATTACAATTTACCAATCCATGCTAAACAAAATTTATAACATGTAACCGTTAATTTTAATCATTCATTTATCGGCATTTACTAACGCTTTGTTCACAAATACAACAACATCTAGCTTTTAACTGACATTGCTCATCTCATTACCATATTGCCATTCTTATGCATTGTTGCTTCGCTAATGCTCACTAAATATTTTGGGTTTGGCAAAAGAACTGAAAGAAACACTCGGATACCACTCGACCGTGCAAATCCCTTTCCATCATGCACTTACCTGTGCACGTGACTCGCCCAGGTGACCCGAAAAAGACACTGGACCTTCACCATACGCCTTCTTCCCAATTCTGCTTGCTTCACCACCTTGTGTATGCAGCAAACTGCAGTGTCGATTATTATTAATTGTATTAATCATCAAAGTAGTAAAGGTGCGCCAGCATTGAGTAATTTTCTTTATCGCTACGTTGACCTTTGACTTTGCTTGTGAAACCTGACTTGTGGAACTGAATCTTTAAAGGAGAGTGTGGCAGTCATTGCTCATTGACTGTATTCCTCTTTATTCTCTTCCTTTTCGCCTTTTTCTTCCCTCGCTCTTCTGTTTCCTCTTTTCCCCTTCCTCTTCTACATATTCCACTTCTCTTTTCTTCTTCCTATTTAAAAAAAAAAAAAAACTTATTCTTTATTTTCCTCTTTATTTTTAATTTAAGGTATCCTTCTGCACACAGGTCTTTTCATTCCTCTGTATGCAGATCCTGGTGGAGTGATCCATTACAGATCCTGGTGGAGTGATCCACATTTACATTTTACCATTTTACACCAGGATCTCCATTTTACCCAAAGTGTGCATATCCAGGGGGATAAGCTCCATACTGGAACTTGAACTCTGTAGTGTACCAACTAAGGTCAGGTCTTTTTTTCCCCGAATTGCAGAACACTGCTTCTACTACAGCTACTGGGAGGCTATTCCACAAGTTTATCATCCTCAGTGTGAACAACTTCTTCCGTACATTCTTATTTGCTCTCAGCTTTCGTATCAGTAGTTTGAAAGAGTCCTTTAGTCATGGAAGCATTACGCTGTGGATGAGGCACGACTTTATTACCTCATCGTTGTCCGGAATTAATTTATACTTGTATCAGGCTACTACTGGGTCAGCAGTCTTTCCGAAACTTGAGGTCATGAAATTGCCTAAATGTTGTGCTCGCTCTTTGTAAATGATTCTTCTGTTCGTCAGAAAATTATAGTAGTTGACTGCAGCAACAGGAACAAAGAAATGAAGGAATTGATGCTTTGTAATTGTTACTAGTGTGTTAATCGTGCCACCTTGTGGTGCATTTGAATGTCACATCAAAGTCGTGCAGTCTTTTTCAAGGTTTTAAAAAGGTGCCATTTATTTATTATGTACGCATGTGAGTTGGGTTAGGTTGGGTTGGGCGTTGGTGGTGATAGAGATAGAAGAGCGGAGGGTAATAGGAAAAGGAAAGGAGGGTAGGGAAAGTGTGGGAAGAGAATGGAAATGAGGTTGAGATGAGATAGGAGTGAAGGTCGGGAAGGAGCATGTATGTCACACACCTAAGAAAAGGTTAGTAGGTGTGTGAATCACCGACTCTAAGTCTATACCGCGCCCGTGTGTGCAACCGAGCCACGAAAAATGCACATAACTCTAAGTTGCGTGAATATTGACCGTTGTAAACCTCCGCATGCACTGTCCGTAGGTGACCCAAGAGCTCTTAAATGAGATTTCATTCATTATTATGCATGCTGTGGTTATGATGTTTATCCCTTTCAGATGCAATCGCGCAACTCACATTTATAGAGGTATACAGTTATAGATTTAAAATTCATTTCCTGATTTTCATCATTAAAGGTTGGTAGGATGCATCATACGATATGACTTTGCTTGTTTGTGTGCCCAGGTTCGCAAAGCAGCACTGGCCAGTGTGAAAGAGGAAGAGGAAGTGGAGGAGATAGAAAAAGCAGAGAATGGACAGAAAGAACATCGAAAAGAGGTAAAGATGGACTTTGTCTTTTCAGGGTCCTTGTGCAACAGTTACTTTTGGAGAGTGGGAAGTGTTGGGCTTTAGAAAACAATTTTTACCTGCATTACTAATGCTTGTATTGGCTACTAAATGCACACTGTCACGAATAATACGACTAATCTTAGCCTTGGTTGCAATAAGGCTGAAATTATTTGGTTTATTGTCGAAAAACAATACACTCCATATTAGTTACAAATTATTTTACTTGCATATTCAAAGCTTTCTTTTTAAAATTTAACAAAAAGTAAGGCCTTTTCTTAAAGTATTGCCAAACTATCGATAATAATCGATCATTGAAAGTAGTACAGATGCTGCCGCCTTCAACCTCCAACCTTCAAAACGAAACAACAGAATGTGGAGTCAAAACAAAGAAACCTAGAACGGCATTCGGTAAGCGCATACTTCCACCAGGCTGAACAGTTTACGTTTTGTATCTCACTGATGGGCTTTATTTGCATTCGGACCTGAACCATAATTGAATCGTCTCGTCCTTGTCACGTATCCAACTCATCCAGCAAGTTTCGTTTGAATCCATCCACACCTTTTTGAGATATCGTGCTGTATGTCGTTTTTTGGCCCTATCCCTTAATTGTGAAGAATCACTTTCAAAATAATAGTATCTGGATCCGTATCTTCACCAATATCGAATCAATTCGTCCTTGTCACGCACACAACCTGTCCACAAAGTTCCGTCCGAATCCGGCCATAACTTTTTGAGATATCCAACTCACAGACAGACAAACAGAGGTGAATACATAACCTCCGTCCATCTTCGGTGGTGGAGGTAACCAAGACCGAGCATTTAATAATGCAGAGCCTCACTGGGGTACGGGGATTACAGTCGATCTGACAATGCGTGATCTATATTCTGCGTGCGTACTCGTTCATTATCACACAGACGGATTGCAATAGCATCTCCATTCTCTTGGGAAATGGGCAAGGCTAAAAACATTTTTCACGACTGATTGACATATATCATTTTGTCGACGTGACGATGACCAAACATTTTTCATCATGCTTTTTGAACAGTAACACCAAGGTAAAAGCAAACTTAACGATGATCTTTGCTTTCGGAATCTTGCAGCACCATGGAAGTACCGAGGCTGCGTAATGACATTATCGAAATTGTTATTGTTATTCATTGACACAAAATTTATTCAAGTTACAAAAGTTGACCTGTTAGTGTTCCCATCGGAACTCCTGGCTCATGACTCCTCCAGGGAACTCGGGTTCAAGTCGCAAATACCACATGTATTTACCCATTCTCTACTAATGTCTGTGTAATACATGTGTAAGTTTCATTGATGTCCACTAATGTCTGTCCCGCTTGTGATATATTTACAAGTTCTTCCACGAAGATTCAATCATTGTTGAAGATGTCGATGTTCTAATGATTGTATCAAATGTAGTCTTAAGAGCAGTGAGAATCAACCTTTATCCTGATCTTCATCAACAATCTCTCTAACTGGAAAATCCCCTTTATATATTCACTGATGATGCCACCCTCTACCTTGACATCACTCATCCTTCAGACAGGAAGGCTGCAGCCTCTTCCCTCTCTTCAGAACTTTGAAAAAAAATCATAAGATGGTCAAACACTTGGAATATGTCTTTAAGTCGTGACAAATCTCACATTCTCACTCTCTCTCTCTCCAAAAGGAGCGTCTTGCAAACCCTCCTAATCTACTTTCTTAACAATCCTCTTGAAGTTCAGTCATGTAAACTCTTGGGTCTCAATATCAGCCATGATCTTTATTGGGAAAACTGCATTTCAAAGTTGGCCTCCAAAGCCAGTCGCTGACTGGGCATCCTCCATCGTACAAAGTCCTTCCTTGGCACACCTGAACTCCTATCCACCTACAAGGCCTTCATCCGCAGCTTGATGGAGTATTGCTCTCCACTCTGGACTGGCTCCCCAACCTCGCACCTTGCCCATCTTGACACCATGAAAACCAAGGCCTTCAAGATTATTGGAATCTCTGGTGATGAAGCTGAGTCCATGAGCTTATCACTTTCCCATTGCAGACAGGTCGGTGATCTCTCTGTCTTCTACTGCCTCCTTTCTGGTCTTGCACCCTCTGCTCTTTCCAGGCTTTGTCCCCCCAGGTTTCTGCAGGCAACATCCGGTCCACCTTCAACCCCCTTCTGGTGAAACTATCAAAATCCAGGATCACTGCTCACCTCCACTCATTTGTTCTCTTTTTTCCCACCTGTGTTACAACTTCCACATTCTCCTCAATCTCATTCTTCTCTCCAGGCATTCAAGAGAGCTGTTCACCACCATCTCAGATTGTCCCCAATCCAAAACCATGGATTTTTAACCCTCCATCACCCCGCCACTCCCACAAGTCAACCTCCTTCCAAATTCCAGTTTTTCCTTCTTGAGTGTTTGCTTCTGTATCCATCTTGTACACCCCGTGTGTCCTCCCATACTCCCCATTCCTCCCCACACCCATTGTTTTGTCTTTGTCCAAGTCTCCCTCTATTTAGTCCTTCAACTTTGCTGTTGGTGTTTCCCCCCTCTCTCTCTCTGCTGTTCCTTTTGTTCTATTGCATCCTGATCCGTTCAGTGTTCTAGCTCTTCCACGAGCCTTAGCTTTGTATACAAAAACCCCCCCAAAAAACTCTGATGCATCTGAAAGTAATTTGTGTGGACACACTCGGCTCGTCGTTGGTCGGCAGTTTAGTTGTGATTCTTATGTTACACGCCATTACGCAAATTTTTTTCAAGTGTAACCACAACAACGACTGAGTGTCATTTATAATATCCTTGTAAACAAACCTATTTCCAACAACAAACAAGAAGAAAAAGTGGATTTGAAGAAAGGTACACTCTGTTTTTCACATCTTATTTGAGCGAAACAATTTCACCAAACCCAAACAGTAAATAGACAGTTTTGTTTAAATCAACTTCGTTTCACTATATCTGATCATGATAAATTTTTGTTTTTCATCTTACACCCCTTATAAAAACCACACATTGGACGACAAATGGTACTTATTTCAGTGAAAACCACCTTTTCACAGACCTGATGGACAATGTAAAATGTGCCATTTTGCAGCCAATTTCACATCCGAGTAATTAATTCACTTGCAGGTGAGAGCCATGTGATTTCACATGTTGAATACATTCTGGTTGAGATCCTTTTCAAGATATGTACTGTAGTAAAGTGATACTTTGACTTTATGGTCTGTCTCTGTATGCTTTTCTAGTTCCTTGCTTTTTGTCCGTCCAAAGCCTGTACATGTCTGTCCTTCTTCCCAAAGCGAGCTCGTGTTTGCGAGCCAGCCATTGGTGTTGGTCCCAGGAATTGCAGGAAGGTGCGTTGGTGCCTCCTGCTTGTCGGCAGTTTTGGCTTTGTTTTAATGTCGGGTGAGAGATGCTCAGCGTTGCATGGCTTTTCATGTGAATGAAGAATGCTAAGTTTGGCCAGACAGCCTTACTGTTCGCCGGTTGTGATGTTCTGATTCTTTGGACCTCCTATCAATTTCAGATGAGCTCGTCCTGGCAAGGCATCCCCAAGACCCAAAACGGGATGTTGGCGGTTCGAGCTGACCGTCGCCTGAGCACGAGCCGTTCCTCACTGGTGGAGAGTCTGCAGGAGCGACTAGCCAAGGAGCGGGCCCCACTTTTACCCATCACAATTGGATACAAGCAGATAATGCAAAAGAGTGACATGCACTTTGTCGAGGTCATCAAGAACGATTGGTGAGCCCAGCTGGATACGTGTGCTAGTCTAGGTCTCAATTTTTGAATGGTTCATTGGTAATGGAATATTGTTGCTGTTTTTAGATGAGGTGGTGGTTGGCTGTTTTTAATGAATGCTCACAGTCGTTGGGTTGGGAAATCTCAGGGGTTGTCTTTAACCAACCATTCAGTGGCTTGATGCCAGCAGGATGGCCTAGAGGTACGCACACTCGCCTCTAAGCTGTCTTATGTGGGTTAGAATCCCGACCCAGCTATAAAATGTTATCCCGGTGTTTCACAGGCAGGGTGTTTTTTCAATGTGTGCGCCGTCCTTCGGATGGACGTTAAACGGGAATCCTGTCTGCCTGCATTACTTGGTGGATGTTAAAGATCCCATGGTGTCCTTTGTGAAGAGTAGGCGATCTATCGCCAGCACCCTGAACAAATTTCAAATTTTTGCTCCAATCTACAGAGGACACTGCATCAGTGGTACATCCATGTCCCCCAGCAATGATGCAAACCAGCAGCCATGTGCTGCACACAAAGTGAGGATGATTCCCCACCTAAAGGTAGCTAATGACCCATTTCTTTACCCAACGGTAGTTCATGATGTCATTTCATATGTTGTGAACGAGACTCGGGATGTGGAAGCTGTCGACAGTATTAGCAATGCAGCCATGACCGGATTTGCAAAGACCACATGAACATAAGGTATGATCTTTGTACCAACTCACCTGGCCATTTTGTTTGTTACAGGTTAATGGATGACTACTTCTTCAACCCCCCTATCAACAAAATAAGTCTGTCCTTCCTGAAACGGGATTTGGAGAAAACTTACCAAGCAAGCTATCAGGAGGAGGTGAGGCTTCCACCATTATTACAATGAAGGGGATAACGCGAACTTCAGATTCTCTGATGGCAATAGAGTTTAAGTTTTTTTTGTGTCATGGATTTATTTGAGAAATATTGAAAACATGTCCCTGTTCATGTGGAATAGGCGACTTCTGAAATGACGTGTGAATGCTAAACGAGGTCTTGTGTGTGTGTGTGTGTGTGTGTGTGTGTGTGTGTGTGTGTGTGTGTGTGTTTACAGTAATTCAGTTTGACTCGCTGGCACTTTTAACCTGCCATTACTGGCACAAAACTGTGTTTCAAATCGTCTTTTAAGCATAATTTTCAGTATTTATAAGGAAGAGTGGAAATTGAGACTAACCATAATTGTTGTGTTCCTGAAGAAATTCAGACTCGCAGAAATATAGGAATACAGTACGACAAAAACCCTTGATTGAGAGGTGACAGATTTGTACCATTTACTCTTCGTACATTCTAGTGTATGCCTGGTGTTGGCTTAATGGTTAGGGTGGTTGGCTTGGGATCCTAAGATCCTGAGTTCAAATCCTACTCAGCTTTTGAATTAATACCAGGTGGGGTTGACTCTGCCTGTCATCCTGAGGTTGACAAAATGAGTGCCAGCTTGCTGGCATACTGTGTCGGAGTGGCGAGCCGTACAGGATTGTGTCCAATAGCCAAGGAGACTGCTTAGGCAGCACAACTCTCTGCACAGAGTATGGTCCCAATGGATGGATGGATTCTAGTGTCAGCCGTGGATATAACACACACACACATACACACACACACACACACACACACACACACACACATGACACACACACACACACACACACACACACACACACACACACGGTTAAACTTTTACCAATAGATGCAAAAAGTATAATTTCTCTTGTGGCCCCACACCCAAACAGTATACCAAAAACAGCCATCAAAGCTCCTATAGAGCCCCCCTTCCGAACATGAATTGATAGTAAATAAACATACCCTGTACATGCACAAGCCCCAGATATGTTCCTCCCATCGGTGTTCAGAATAACCTAATACAGATACACAGTCCATTCACTGGTAGCGATTCGTCGGGGGATTATGTAACATACATCCCTCCTCTTCACTTCCACCGATCCACCTACTCTGGAGTTTTCAGTGCGATCAGGTGCCCGTTTAGCAAGCTGGGAAAGTTCCACAAGTCTTTCGTTGTGCAGAGGCACAGCCCTTTCTCTCAGGTACAGGACTTCTCCAAGTACCGTTCAGAGGCTTGGTGAGCCATTTCAAGTTACAATCCTTATTGCATGTAATCCATTTGATTTTGTCCCGATCTCTTCAGCTTCCTGGGGTTTCTGCACATTCTGCACATGGGGGCAGATTACGTCATTTTAAAAGTCACGTACTGCCCATATATAAGAGCGAGTTGTTCCTGTGTATTCTCTCTGCGTGCGTGTACATCTGAAAACCATAGAAAAACACGACACCATGAGACAGAAGAGAAAGTGACCTCAAACAAGGAAATGAGGCCACGTGGCCCATCATTGCCATGGTGCACTCCTGGGTTAATTTTTGCTGCACCTTTAAACATCAAAGTTATTGATGATTTACGAAAGCCTAAGTAACCCGATCCTGATCGGGTGACCGAACTTTTATAAAAAATAAGGCAATTCTCTATGGGTATGTACATCTGAGAGTGATAGAATCGAAAACGCCAGGACCAATCTCCAACAAATATTGCATACGTGTTCAGGATACCCAGGATCAGCTCATGTGCATTAAATAAATCCCTCCTTCCCACACTTCCTCCTCCCCTCCCCATCCCCCACAAGTGTGCGGAGACGACCTGCGATTTTCGCCTGTACACATGGAATAGTGCAAGTCGTTTACTAACTCCTGCTGGAGAGAGGGGGGTATTGAAGGTGGGAAACTCGATTCTGAACACAAATTCCATACCCTCCCTCCCCCCCTTGTTTGTTCAGAACTTGTTGCAGATAAACTGCACCAAGCTACACGCATGTGTTTATTAACTCATCCTTTTTATGATCGGCCATCGCTCTCAAAAGCGGTGATAACACTTGTTCGAGACAGAGTACATGAAGTGATTTTCAAAAACCAACATATCGTTTACAAACACATTAGCGCCTCCTGAGTTGCCACCTTCCCGGCTTTCTTTCCCCCATCATTGCACTTCGCTTCATTCGCTTCGCTATTATTATATCATTTTTGGCCCAATCTCTCGATGGTGAAGAATTATTTAGAAATAAAAATATTATCCTATCCGGATTCAGGTCTTCTTCAAAATCGAACCAATTCTTCCTTGTCACACACCCAACCCGTCCACTAAGTTTCTTCCGAATCCGTCCATAACTTTTTGAGGTATCGTGCTATCTCTCATTTTTAGCCATATCTCTCAATGGTGAAGAAACACTTTAAAAACATTATCGGATCCAGATCTTCTTCAAAATCGAATCGATTCTTCCGTGTTATACACCCAACCTGTCCACCAAGTTTCGTCCGAATCCATCCACAACTTTTTGAGATATCCTGCTCACAAACAGACAACACAGACAGACAGGGGTGAAAGTATAACCTCCACCCACCTTCGTTAGCAGAGGTAAAAAGAGAGAGACAGAAAAAAAATATTCTTTTATTTCTGTGTCAAAGGATTCCTTTCCATAAAATTAGTCTTTTGTGCATAGAGGTTCATGCTTTTTTTCCATGAATGAACTTTGTGTCCATTTTGGGGCTGGCAGGACAACCTGGAGGTGTGCACACTTTCCTCGAGGCTGTCTAACCTGGGTTTTAATCCCAACTCAGCTATAAACTGTCATCCTGGTGTTTCACAGGCAGGGTGATTCATCAATGTGTGCGCCGTCCCTCGGAAGGACCTTAAACTGGGCATCCCGTCTGCCGGAATTAGTTGGTGGATGTTAAACATCCCAAGGTGTCATTCGCGAAGATTAGGTGAGCTGTCGCTGGTACCATGAACAAATTACAAGTTCCTGTCGCTTTCAGTCGAATGTCAGCCTTTACCAGCCAGTCTGTGAAAGGTTTGGACAAAATTGTTCCTGCTCGACCCCACAACAAGGTTGTAATAATTAGGGCCCTTAGATAAGTCGTATATTTGTAGGCATTGTGTCCATGTCTATATATGTGTTGTCACCCCTGTAAGCAAACTTGTTCATGGTTTGTTATGTCTTTTTCAATTGTTACATTCATCAAGTTGGTTAGTTTTGTGAAAAGAAACAGCAATACATCGATATCATTGCAATACATATCAATGGAATATTTCTAGATATAAATATATATCTTTCTGGGTTAAAAGTCATGCATTGGGGCTTAAATTTGTAAAAAGTAACGCTTAAATTTCTTGGACCTGTGCCTGGTGTTTAAATAGCTTCGGAAAAGACAATTTTCTTTTTGTTATGCTTATTGATCCAGTTAAGCTCTCTGACATCCAGTCATCGCTCACGTGGCAGGTTATGAATGGTGCAGCCGTGGATACGATTGCAAATGCGCGTCTGAGCTCCTTACTGGATGTGTCTATTTCCTGTGTGGTGTCACTGCTTGGAGCAGTTGCCTGTCTGCTCATTCTATGGGGTCTCGACGGATCGACTCCTTTGCCCATCATTGCAACTTCGCTGGTCTTCATCCTGCATGCCATTTGCCTCTTCCTTTCCTTTCGGTGAGGATCGGTCAATTATGGAAACACAATGATACAATCTGAAAAGTAATAAAAATACATTTACATTGGTCTTCTAAGTTGAGTTCGCAAGGGTTGGCATTATTATTATTATTTTTTAAAAAGCACAAATATAAAGTGTAACATTAACAAATATATATA
>CM068968.1:35874604-35897003 GCA_035128595.1 Eptatretus atami
AGGCAATACGCTGCCGCGCTATGCATACGTTAGACTATCATTGGGCATAGGTTGTGAACGCCAACAACACGCTAAGCATTCGTTGTATAAGTTATCTATATGTTATCGAAACGTTCTGTGTACGTTACTAATACGTTATGCATACGTCCAACTCGTTATGAATACGCCAAAAACTGAAAAAAACATCAATAGTTCAGCATACGCCAGCGTTTTACATACATTTTGATACGTTGCCATACGCTGGCTAAAACTCAAGGTGTGACAGCGGCTTAATAGATGTGGTGAAGCATTTTGATTATGTAACTCATAGATGCTAATGTTTTACTCCTCAAATGGGAGTAGATGTGGTGAAACATTTTAATTGTGTAACTCATGGAGGGGGGGGTAACATCTTCAGCAGCTCGTAATATATACAGTGAAGCGTCCTATAGCACAAATGGTGGAACAAGTCATGCAGCTCCGTTTGTTGTGTGGAATGATGGACATGTCACGCAGCTCGGATTACAGCATGGCTGGTGGACGATACAGTATGTTTTAAAACTGTGTTATGTGCACGGCTCGTAAAGGTATGTTTTGCGTGCAGTACTATATGTACATACAGCTCGCTTATGGGTGTGTGGTAGGAAAATGTGTTTTGGAACTGTTATGCTGTGGCTCATGAAAAAAAAAAATTTTACGTCCATGAAAAACCGCGAATACGCAAAGCTCGGGGCCGCGAATGTCAAAGCAATAGAGGCCGGCAATATGTCGATATACCGTTATATCGATATAATTTTTCATATGGATATACTGTACTGGTATTGAAATTCTGAATATACCAGTATACCGAAAAATAAATCGATATTAAAAAACGTATATCACCAATAAATTGAAGGAAGGGTTTACAATCTTTAAATACTGTACATGATTCAAAAAGCTTTGATGCACTTGGCGTCTCGGCTAAACATGGAACAGGAACAGTGAAACGGATGACGTGAGACGTACCAGGAAGTAAGTACAGTTGGTTTTAACTTTTAAACCTCAGCATCCGAGCTCATCATCTCCGCACAGGGTAATTCCACGTAATAAGGACATGAAGCATAAAAATTTGAAAATGTATTTTCAAAAGGATTTCTGTTGGACGGTGTTTAGTTAGGTCTGAATTTTCATAATTTAGCGATATTTACTCCGTGTGATGTCACGTGATTTGGCGGCCATCTTGAAAGAACTGCCTCAACGTCTTCCAACGGTAAGTCATTCTGTCTGTTATCATTTTGTCGAAAATATGGCTATTTGATGAATGTTTTAATCCGAAGTAGTATTCGCTGATGAATATTACTGGTATAGGATCAGGCTGTAGTATAATTTTTGAAACATTTCCACTGTTGTGTACCTTTTTTTTGCATTTATTGTACCAGTGCACATTGTTACGTCCGTTACATTTTTTAGTGTTATTCATGCCTGCAGTCCACGGTCTAATGCCTTTTTGATCAAAATATAATTTTTGTTCAAAAAAAAAAACACAAATGTTCGCTGATGTATGTAAGAGATTGTATAGATATCATAAAATGCGCCCTAGCATTGACTATCCAATATGTGATCGCATGGGTTACGTCCGTTACATTGTGAGTTACGTCCGTTACAGTGAACTTTTCAAAATATTTTAACAAACAACAGACAGATCGTATCGTTGAATATAGAAAGTATGCTACTAATGCTTAGTTTGCTTACCGTGAATGAAAGGTATACTACAAATTCGTTATTTTGCAGGATTTAAGAATTGTGCTATGGCCAGTTTTAGTTGTGTCCATTTCGATGTTACGTCCGTTACGCCTCTTAAATGTTGATTTTTGCTTGTAGTAGACTACACAGTGGGGTTTGTACCAATATCAGAAAGCCATAGAGACTAATTACGATATGTAATAAAGAAACTCTCTGTATATATGGCCAACCTTTTCAAATTTCAACATTAGTGATGCAATTTTGTCTCAATGTTACATCCGTTACGCTGGAATTACCCCTACAAGCAATCACGTTCTTCTTTGCCCTCGTGGCTGGTTTTAAAGCAATTGCCAATTGGTTAATCATATGAAATGGATGTGCTTTAGAACCCTGTGCCGAGTCAGTGATCCACGATATCGATACCGTATGATAGCGATACCGGGATGAAAGCGATACCCGGTATGATCATACCGGTACGGCCGATAGCGATGAATCTTGATTCTCGACCTGTGTTTCCAATACTGATCTCACTTTAAACAAAATCAATTTTAATACAAGTTGAACTTGAAAGTAAAATAACCATTCTCATCATGGGGGGGGGGCGGGGAGAGAAGCCCATGTGGGAATAGCTTGAAAAATTACTGTGTGGAATAATGTACGTCATATATGAATACGTAATGGACTATTGGACGATTGTGTATTTTGGAACCTGCGTAATAAAATATATTATTATGTAATTATTTCTTTAATATCGATTACCGGATGATCCCACGTATATATGAATCGAAAAAAAAAATCGATACCGACGGGCCTACAAGCAGGTTGCAGTTATAAACCGCGAAGACGTGGGGTCCGCGAATAGCGAATTCGTGAATAGCATGGTCTGACAGTACTTGAAAACTGATTAAAATGATGAATCCTCTCAAGGCCCTCAAATTTCCTGTCCCAATCTACCAAATTTAATGATGAGACCTCAATTATTTTGTGACTCACAAGAAAGTAAAATTAGAAAGAGCAATCAGAGATTGCTATCCCTCACCAGGACTGTTTTAGTTGTGTTTGAGTGGTGTGTAGACGATGTATTGATGACGTAGGTTTATGTTCACACAGTGGACAAACAGACCTTTTCGTTTTGTTGATAAATTCACGTTCCAATCTTATGTATTCATTAGACGTCGTCACGTTCCGTACCTTCTCCACATATGCACATTCTAATAGTATGTACAATACAAATGCACTCCCATTCTTAATACACATACCTTATGGACATACTCCTATTGTTAATAGTACATACTTTATTGACTTATTCGCATTCTAATTGTATGTACTATATAGTTATAAAGGTACTCAGTTGAAAAAAAAAGATAACGTGCAACACTAGCTACCACCAGGTGACATTGTGGTCTGCATTCAGCACATTTGTGCTTACATGTAGACAGAAAGACAGACAGATAGACAGCCAAATAAACCAACCCAAATGCAATGCCCTCTAACGAGGGCAAAAATACTGACAAATCACTCACAGACCTCATCTTTTTGGCATGAGCTCATTTTGCGACCTGGAAAAACATACCAGCTGCAATATCATCAATCATTGTATCAGCATCGTTTGAGTGTGTATTATAACAGTCTCATTGTGAATGTTTTATCATGCACACATCTCTCTGCAATCCGTGGAATCCAAAGCTCTCAATATTATTGAATTTCCCATGAAGAGCCAAAGTACAAGGTGTGTTGCTCTCACATCACAGGCAGTCAGTGGTCTCTCTTTTTTTCTACCGTCTATTCTCCACACTGCTTCCTCTGCTCTCTCAGTCTTCTGACCTCCCCAGAAACTCCAGGATGTATGTGTTCTTCCATTAACTCCCTCTTGGTTAAACTTCCAAAAACCAGGCTGACTGCACACCTCAGTTCCTTTATTGCTCACTTCTCCCGTTTACACAACCGCTTTCCAGAGACAATTCTTTCCCACTCTTCCCTCCAGGCTTCAAACAGGAAAATAAACCGCCACCTCTGGTCATACCCTATCCTGACCCATGATCTTTATTAACCCCATTAACCATTCATAACCCAACCCCTTACTGCAGGTTGCAATGTTTCCTCCCTTCCTTTCTCTCCCCTCCAATGTACAAGAGTCTCCCCTCTGCCCTAATGCCAGTTGATACCATTATTCACCTTGCTCTTCCATGAGCTTTGATTTTAGAGAACAACAAAAGTCTTTCACTTATAATTTAGAAAACAGTGCAGGCATGATTCAAAAAGGCTGGGGGTAAGAAGTTTGTATATATGAAAGGGTTATGGAAAGGGGGGGAGCAGGTGAGCGGTTGGAGCAATTAAGTTGTTCTATAGATGTAAGATGATGTTCAATCCACATTTTGGTTTAAACTTTCATTGCCACATGCACGAAGCAAAAAGCGGGGTTAATCAATTGGTTCACTTTGTCGGTCTGTCGACAGACATCAGTCCATGATTGAGGAACTACTCAATGCAATAGAATTTTTTTTATTTAACACTTTAGAAAACGAATCGCGAACACGAACCTGGAGTTTAGCAGTACTTTGGCTCTGAATTGGGAAATTATACGGAATCTCATCCCGATCGCGCTTGCATAGAGGAGTGAGATAATTGTTTTACTCTGCCTGCCCGGCAGTCAAACAACATTGAAATCATTCCAAACAGGAAACTTACTGTTTTTAGGGACCTCATAAAGGACACAAACAACAGCACGAATAACTAATGCACCTGCTAAATAAGGTGTGGTGAAAGGCGGGTAAACGGCGGTAAACGTCCAAAAAAAATTTATCCAGCCTTTAAAACTTATTTTATTTCAATTGATATTATGCTTCAACACTTTCGGACACAAACCACCTTGTCACTTCTAAAAACTCCAGTTTCGCAGTACTTGGACAAAATATTACGCCATCTCAACCAATCAAATTTGCCACTCGCAATCTCAGAGTTGGGGAAATATCGAGATTCAGACAAAATGGCGGCTCATAGGAAATATAGATTGTGCTCCGGAAACAAAAAGCAAGAGGTTAAAAGACCCTTCTCTTGTCCTTTTTCTCAAAACTGTGTAGGTGAGTTCTATGGATTTTCTAGTTTAAAGAAAGCAAGAGCAAAAGCAACAAATTATTTCAATACCGATTGATCAAAAACCGGGAGGTACAAGTTTTGTTAAGTGTAGACCTCAGGACATTACCCAATGCTAAATTTTAACCCTACTTCCTGCCTGGATGCATGTCTGGTCATTGCAGTTCTCCGTTCCACAAAGATGGTGCAGAGTAAGGGATTTGTGCCTGGCAACGCAGAGTCACTCAAAGCGTTTGCCACGGCTGAATTCCATTTCCGGTCCCACATCAAGCCATCATAAAGAAGAGTAGCCAGAAGACAATACCGATCAAAGGCAGGTATTCGAGCCTTGCTTTAAAGATATCAATCTAAGATGTCATCCATTTGCTTCTCAAGAAGGAAGTTGCCTCAAGAAGTAAACCCTTGTTGACATTGAACTTTTGGTATGTCAGAATGGTCCAATAGCCTAACAATACCCATTCAATATTATATATATTATATATTATTTGTAAGTTACACTTTTATATTGTGCTTTTTAAAAAATAATAATAATAATGCCAACCCTTGCGAACTCAACTTAGAAGACCAATGTAAATGTATTTTTATTACTTTTCAGATTGTATCATGTGTTTCCATAATTGACCGATCCTCACCGAAAGGAAAGGAAAGCAGCAATGGCATGCAGAGAAGACCAGCGAAGTGCAATTGATGGCAAAGGAGTCGATCCGTCGAGACCCCATAGAATGAGCAGACAGCAACTGCTCCAAGCATTACACCACACAGGAAATAGACACATCCAGTAAGGAGCTCAGACGCGCATTTGCAATCGTTACCACGGCTGCACCATTCATAACCTGCCACTGAGCGATGACTGGATGTCAGAGAGCTTAACTGGATCAATAAGCATAACAAAAAGAAAAATGTCTTTTCGAAGCTATTTAAACACCAGGCACAGGTCCAAGAAAATTTAAGCGTTACTTTTTACAAATTTAAGCCAATGCATGACTTTTAACCCAGAAGATATATATTTATATCTAGAAATATCCATTGATATTTATTGCAATGATATCGATGTATTGCTGATTCTTTTCACAAAACTAACCAACTTGATGAATTTAACAATTGAAAAAGACATAAAAACCATGAACAAGTTTGCTTCAGGGGTGACAACACATATATAGACATGGACACAATGCCTACAAATATACGACTTATCTAAGGGCCCTAATTATTACAACCTTGTTGTGGGGTCGAGCAGGAACAATTTTGTCCAAACCTTTCACAGACTGGCTGGTAAAGGCTGACATTCGACTGAAAGCGACAGGAACTTGTAATTTGTTCATGGTACCAGCGACAGCTCACCTAATCTTCGCGAATACACCTTGGGATGTTTAACATCCACCAACTAATTCCGGCAGACGGGATGCCCAGTTTAAGGTCCTTCCGAGGACGGCGCACACATTGATGAATCACCCTGCCTGCTGAAACACCAGGATGACAGTTTATAGCTGAGTTGATTAAAACCCAGGTAGACAGCCTCGAGGAAAGTGTGCACACCTCCAGGTTGTCCTGCCAGCCCCAAAATGGACACAAAGTTCATTCATGGAAAAAAAGCATGAACCTCTATGCACAAAAGACTAATTTATGGAAAGGATCCTTTGACACAGAAATAAAAGAATATTTTTTTTCTGTCTCTCTCTTTTTACCTCTGCTAACGAAGGTGGGTGGAGTTATACTTTCACCCCTGTCTGTCTGTGTTGTCTGTTTGTGAGCAGGATATCTCAAAAATTTGTGGATGGATTCGGACGAAACTTGGTGGACAGGTTGGGTGTTATAACACGGAAGAATCGATTCGATTTTGAAGAAGATCTGGATCCGATAATGTTTTTAAGTGTTTCTTCACCATTGAGAGATATGGCTAAAATGAGAGATAGCACGATACCTCAAAAAGTGTATGGACGATTCGGAAGAACTTAGTGGACGGGTTGGTGTTGACAAGGAAGGAATTGGTTCGATTTTGAAGAAGACCTGAATCCGGATAGGATAATATTTTTATTTCTAATAATTCTTCACCATCGAGAGATTGGGCCAAAAATGATATAATAATAGCGAAGCGAATGAAGCGAAGTGCAATGATGGGAAAGAAAGCCGGGAAGGTGGCAACTCAGAGGCGCTAATGTGTTGTAAACGATATGTTGGTTTTTGAAATCACTTCATGTACTCTGTCTCGAACAAGTGTTATCACCGCTTTGAGAGCGATGGCCGATCATAAAAAGGATGATTAATAAACACATGCGTGTAGCTTGGTGCAGTTTATCTTCAACAAGTTCGAACAAACAAGGGGAGGGAGGGTATGAATTTGTGTCAGAATCGAGTTCCCACCTTCAATACCCCCCTCTCTCCAGCAGAGTTAGTAAACGACTTGCACTATTCCATGTGTACAGGCGAAAATCGCAGTCGTTCCGCACACTTGGGGGATGGGAGGGAGAGAAGTGTGGGAGGAGGATTTATTTAATGCACATGACTGATCCTGGGTATCCTGAACACGTATGCAATATTTGTTGGAGATTGGTCCTGGCGTTCGATTCTATCACTCTCAGATGTACATACCCATAGAGAATTGCCTTATTTTTATAAAAGTTCGGTCACCCGATCAGGATCGGGTTACTTAGCTTTCGTAAATCATCAATAACTTTGATGTTTAAAGGTGCAGCAAAAATTAACCCAGGAGTGCACCATGCAATGAGGGCCACGTGCCTCATTTCCTTGTTAGTCACTTCTCTTCTGTCTTCATGTGTCGTGTTTTCTATGGTTTCAGATGTACACGCACGCAGAAGAATCACAGGAACAACTCGCTCTTATATATGCGGCAGTACGTGACTTTTAAAATGACGTAATCTGCCCCCATGTGCAGAATGTGCAGAAACCCCAGGAAGCTGAAGAGATCGGGACAAAATCAAATGGATTACATGCAATAAGATTGTAACTTGAAATGGCTCACAAGCCTCTGAACGGTACTTGGAAAGTCCTGTACCTGAGAGAAAGGGCTGTGCCTCTGCACAACGAAAGACTTGTGGAACTTTCCCAGCTTGCTAAACGGGCACCTGATCGCACTGAAAACTCCATAGTATGATCGTGGAAGTGAAGAGAGGATTATTACATAATCCCCGACAATCGTACCAGTGAATGACTGTGTATCTGTATTAGGTTATTCTGAAACACGAGGGAGAACATATCTGGGGCTTGTGCATGTACAGGTATGTTTATTTACTATCAATCAGTTCGCGAAGGGGCTCTATGGAGCTTTGATGCTGTTTTTGTATACTGTTGTGGTGTGGGCCACAAGAGAAATTATACTTTTTGCATCTATTGGTAAAAGTTTAACCGTGTGTGTGTGGTGTGTGTGTGTTGTGGTCAGTGTGTGTGTGTTGTGTTGTGTGTGTGTTGTGTATGTGTGTGTGTGTTATATCCACGGCTGACACTAGAATCCATCCATCCATTGGGACCATACTCTGTGCAGAGAGTTGTGCGCCTAAGCAGTCTCCTTGGCTATGGACACAATCCTGTACGGCTCGCCACTCCGACACAGTATGCCAGCAAGCTGGCACTCATTTGTCAACCTCAGGATGACAGGCAGAGTCAACCCCACCTGGATTAATTCAAAAGCTGAGTAGATTTGAACTCAGGATCTTAGGATCCCAAGCCAACCACCCTAACCATTAAGCCAACACCAGGCATACACTAGAATGTACGAAGAGTAAATGGTACAAATCTGTTCACCTCTCAATCAAGGTTTTGTCTACTGTATTCCTATATTTCTGCGAGTCTGAAATTTCTTCAGGAACACAACAATTATGGTTAGTCTCAATTTCCACTCTTCCTTATAAATACTGAAAATTATGCTTAAAAGACGATTTGAAACACAGATTTTGTGCCAGTAATGGCAGGTTAAAAGTGCCCAGCGAGTCAAACTGAATTACTGTAAACACAACACACACACACCACACAACACACACACACCACACACACACACACACACAAGACCTCGTTTAGCATTCACACGTCATTTCAGAAGTCGCCTATTCCACATGAACAGGGACATTTTCAATATTTCTCAAATAAATCCATGACACAAAAAAAACTTAAACTCTATTGCCATCAGAGAATCTGAAGTTCGCGTTATCCCCTTCATTGTAATAATGGTGAAGCCTCACCTCCTCCTGATAGCTTGCTTGGTAAGTTTTCTCCAAATCCCGTTCAGGAAGGACAGACTTATTTTGTTGATAGGGGGTTGAAGAAGTAGTCATCCATTAACCTGTAACAAACAAAATGCCAGGTGAGTAGACAAAGATCATACCTTATGTTCATGTGGTCTTTGCAAATCCGGTCATGGCTGCATTGCTAATACTGTCGACAGCTTCCACATCCCGAGTCTCGTCACAACATTATGAATGACATCATAACTACCGTTGGTAAAGAAATGGGTCATAGCACCTTTAGGTGGGGAATCATCCTCACTTTGTGTGCAGCACATGGCTGCTGGTTTGCGTCATTGCTGGGGGACATGGATGTACCACTGATGCAGTGTCCTCTGTAGATTGGAGCAAAAATTTGAAATTTGTTCAGGTGCTGGCGATAGATCGCCTACTCTCACAAAGGACACATGGGATCTTAACATCCACAAGTAAGCAGGCAGACAGGTCCCGTTTAACGTCCATCCGAAAGACGGCGCACACATTGAAAAAACACCCTGCCTGTAAACACCGGATAACATTTTATAGCTGGTCGGGATTCTAACCCACATAAGACATCTTAGAGTGCGAGTGTGCGTACCTCTAGCCATCCTGCTGGCATCAAGCCACTGATATGTTGGTTAAAGACAACCCCTGAGATTCCCAACCCAACGACTGTGAGCATTTCATTAAAAACAGCCAACCACCACCTCATCTAAAAACACAACAATATTCCATTACCAATGAACCATTCAAAAATTGAGAACCTAGACTAGCACACGTATCCAGTCTGGGCTCACCAATCGTTCTTGATGACCTCGACAAGAGTGCAGTCACTCTTTTGCATTATCTGCTTGTATCCAATTGTGATGGGTAAATGGGGCCGCTCCTTGGCTAGTCTCCTGCAGACTCTCCACCAGTGAGGAACGCTCGTGCTCAGCGACGGTAGCTCGAACCGCCAACATCCCGTTTTGGTCTTGGGGAGCCTTGCCAGGACGAGCTCATCTGAAATTGATAGGAGTCCAAAGAATCAGAACATCACAACCGGCGAACAGTAAGGCTGTCTGCCAAACTTAGCATTCTTCATTCACATGAAAGCCATGCAACGCTGAGGCATCTCTCACCCGACATTAAAACAAAGCCAAAACTGCCGACAAGCAGGAGGCACCAACGCACCTTCTGCAATTCCTGGGACCAAACACCAATGGCTGCTCGCAAAACACGAGGCTCGCTTTGGGAAGAAGGACAGACATGTACAGGCTTTGCGGACAAAAAGCAAGGAACTAGAAAGCATTACAGAGACAGACCATAAAGTCAAAGTATCACTTTACTACAGTACATATCTTGAAAAAGATCTCAACCAGAATGTATTCAAACATGTGAAATCACATGGCTCTCACCTGCAAGTGAATTAATTACTCGATGTGAAATGGCTGCAAAATGGCACATTTTACATTGTCCATCAGGTCTGTGAAAAGGTGTTTCATGAAATAAGTACCATTTGTCGTCCAATGTGTGGTTTTTATAAGGGTGTAAGATGAAAAAACAAAAATTATCATGTCAGATATAGTGAAACGAAGTGATTTAAACAAAACTGTCTATTTACTGTTTGGTTTGGTGAAATTGTTTCGCTCAAATAAGATGTGAAAAACAGAGTGTACCTTTCTTCAAATCACTTTTTCTTCTGTTTGTTGTGGAAATAGGTTTGTTTACAAGGATATTATAAATGACACTCAGTCGTTGTTGTGCGTTACACTTGAAAAAAATTTGCGTAATGGCGTGTAACTAAGAATCACAACTAAACTGCCGACAACGCGAGCGAGTGTGTCCCACACAATTACTTTCAGATGCATCAAGTTTTTTGGGGGGGTTTTTATACAAAGCTAAGCTCGTGAAGAGCTAGAACACTAACGATCAGGATGCAATAGAACAAAAGGAACAGCAGAGAGAGAGAGGGGGAAACACCAAACAGCAAAGTGAAGACTAAATAGAGGGAGACTTGGACAAGACAAAACAATGGTGTGGGGAGGAATGGGGAGTATGGAGGACACACGGGTGTACAAGATGGACAGAAGCAAACACCAAGAAGGAAAAAACTGGAATTTGGAAGGAGGTGACTTGTGGGAGTGGCGGGGTGATGGAGGGTTAAAAATCCATGGTTTGGATTGGGACATCTGAGATGGTGGTAACAGCTCTCTTGAATGCCTGGAGAAAGAATGATTGAGGAGAATGGGAAGTTGTAACACAGTGGGAAAAAAGAGAACAAATGAAGTGGAGTTGAGCAGTGATCCTGGATTTTGATATTTCCCAGAAGGGGGTTGAAGTGACCGGTGTTGCCTGCAGAAACCTGGGGGACAAAGCCTGAAAGAGCAGAGGGTGCAAGACCAGAAAGGAGGCAGTAGAAGACAGAGAGATCACCGATGTCTGCAATGGAAATGGATAAGCTCATGGACTCAGCTTCACACCAGAGATTCCAATAATCTTGAAGCCTTGGTTTCATGTGTCAAGATGGCAAGGTGCGAGGTTGGGGAGCCAGTCCAGAGTGGAGAGCAATACTCCATCAAGCTGCGGATGAAGGCCTTGTAGGTGATAGGAGTTCAGGTGTGCCAAGGAAGGACTTTGTACGATGGGATGCCCAGTCACGACTGCTTTGAGGCCAACTTTTGAAATGCAGTTTCCAATAAAGATCATGGCTCTTGAGACCCAAAGTTTACATGAGACTTCAAGAGATTGTTAAGAAAGTAGATTAGGAGGTTTGCAAGACGCTCCTTTTGGAGAGAGAGAGAGTGAGAATTGAGATTTTCACGACTTAAAACATATTCCAAGTGTTTGACCATCTTATGATTTTTTTTCAAAGTTCTGAAGCAGAGGAAGAGCTGTCAGCCTTCCTGTCTGAAGGATGATGATGTCAAGTAGAGGGTGCATCATCAGTGAATATATTAAGGGATTTTCACTTAGAGAATTGTTGATGAAGATCAGGATAAAGGTGATTCTCACTGCTCTTAAGACTACATTTGATACAATCATTAGAACATCGACATCTTCAACAATGATTGAATCTTCGTGGAGAACTTGTAAATATATCACAAGCGGGACAGACATTAGACATCAATGAAACTTACACATTATTACACAGACATTAGTAGAGAATGGCGTAAATACATGTGTATTGCGACTTGAACCGAGTTCCTGGAGGAGTCATGAGCCAGGATTCCGATGGGAACACTAACAGTCAACTTTGTAACTTGAATAAATTTTGTGTCAATGAATAAACAATAACAATTTCGATAATTCATTTACGCCAGCTCGGTACTTCATGGTGCTGCAAGATTCGAAAGCAAAGATCATCGTTAAGTTTGCTTTTACCTTGGTGTTACTGTTCAAAAAGCATGAATGAAATGTTTGTCATCGTCACCGCGACAAAATGATATATGTCATCAGTCGTGAAAAATGTTTTTAGCCTTGCCCATTTCCCAAGAGAATGGAGATGCATTGCAATCCGTCTGTGTGATAATGAACGAGTACGCACGCAGAATATAGATCACGCATTGTCAGATCGACTGTAATCCCCGTACCCAGTGAGGCTCATGCATTATTAAATGCTCGTCTTGTTACCTCCACCACCGAAGATGGACGGAGTTATGTATTCACCTCGTTTGCTGTCTGTAGTTGATATCTCAAAAATGTATGGCCGGATTCGGACGGAACTTTGTGGACAGGTTGTGTGCGTGACAAGGACGAATTGATTCGATATTGGTGAAATACGATCCAGTTTACTATTATATTTTGAAAGTGATTTCTTCACAATTAAGGATAGGCCAAAAAACGACATACAGCACGATATCTCAAAAAGTGTGTGGATGGATTCAAACGAAACTTGCTGGATGAGTTGGATACGTGACAAGGACGAGACGATTCAATATGTTCAGTCCGAATGCAAATAAAGCCCATCAGTTAGATACAAAACGTAAACTGTTCAGCCTGGTGGAAGTATGCGCTTACCGAATGCCGTTCTAGGTTTCTTTGTTTGACTCCACATTCTGTTGTTTCGTTTGAAGGTTGGAGGTTGAAGGCGCAGCATCTGTACTACTTTCAATGATCGATTATTATCGATAGTTTGGCAATACTTTAAGAAAAGCCTTACTTTTTTGTTAAATTTTAAAAAAGAAAGCTTGAATATGCAAGTAAAATAATTTTAACTAATATGGAGTGTATTGTTTTTCGACAATAAACCAAATAATTCAGCCTTATTGCACAAGGCTAAGATTAGTCGTATTATTCGTGTGACAGTGTGCATTAGTAGAGCCAATACAAGCATTAGTATGCAGGTAAAAATTGTTTCTAAAGCCCAACACTTCCCACTCTCCAAAATAACTGTTGCACAAGACCCTGAAAAGACAAAGTCCATCTTTACCTCTTTTCGATGTCTTTCTGTCCATTCTCTGCTTTTTCATCTCCTCCACTTCCTCTCTTCCTTCTTTCACACTGGCCAGTGCTGCTTTGCGAACCTGGGCACACAAACAAGCAAAGTCAACGTATATGCATCCTACCAACCTTAATATAAAATCAGGAAAATGAATTTTAAATCTATAACTGTATACCTCTATAAATGTGAGCTTGCCGATTGCATCTAAAGGGATAAACATTCCATACCACAGCATGCAAATAATGAATGAAATCTCATTTAAGAGCTCTTGGGTCACCTACGACAGTGCATGCGGAAGTTTACAACGGTCAATATTCACGCAACTTAGAGTTATGTGTTTTTCGTGGCTCGGTTGCACACACGGCGCGGTAGACTTAGAGTCGTGATTCACACACCTTACTAACCTTTTTTAGCGTGTGACATTACATCTCCTTCCCGGACCTTCACTCTATCTCATCTAACCTCATTTCCATTCTTCCCACACTTTCCCTACCCTCCTTTCCTTTTCCTATTACCTCCGCTCTTCTATCTCTATCACCACCAACGCCCAACCCAAACCTAACCCAAACTCACATGCGTACATATAAATAATGGCACCTTTTTAAAACCTTGAAAAGAACATGCACGACCTTGATGTGACATTTCAAAATTGCACCACAAGTGGCACGATTAACACACTAGTCAACTAATTACAAAGCATCAAATTCCTTCAATTCTTTGTTCCTGTTGCTGCAGTCAACTACTATAATTTTCTGACGATACAAGAAGAATCATTTACAAAGAGCGAGCACAACATTTAGGCAATTTCATGACCTCAAGTTTCGAAAGACTGCTGACCCCAGTAGAGCCTGATACAAGTATAAATTAATCCGGACCAACGATGAGGTAATTAAAGTCGTGCCTCATCCACAGCGTAATGCTTCCATGACTAAAGGACTCCTTCAAACTACTGATACGAAAAAGCTGAGAGCAAATAAGAATGTACCGAAGAAGTTGTTCACACTGAGGATGATAAACTTGTGGAATAGCCCAGGTAGCTGTAGTAGAAGCGTGTTCTGCAATTCGGGGAAAAAAGACCTGACCTTGTTGTACACTACAGAGTTCAAGTTCCAGTATGGAGCTTATCCCCCTGGATATGCACATTTGGGTAAAATGGAGATCCTGGTGTAAAATGGTAAAATGTAAATTGTGGATCACTCCACCAGGATCTGTAATGGATCACTCCACCAGGATCTGCATTACAGAGGAATGAAAAAGACCTGTGTGCCAGAAGATACCTTAAATTAAAAATTAAAGAGGGAAAATAAAGATAAGTTTTTTTTTTTTTTTTTAAATAGGAAGAAAGAAAAGAGAGAGGGAAATGTAGAAGAGAAGGGGAAAAGAGGAAACAGAAGAGCGAGGGGAAGAAAAGAGGCGAAAAAGGAAGAGAATAAAGAGGAATAACAGGTCAATGAGCAATGACTGCCACCACTCTCCTTAAAGATCAGTTCCACAAGTCAGGTTCACAGCAAAGTCAAAGGTCAACTACGATAAAAGAAAATTACTCAATGCTGCGCACCTTTACTACTTTTGATGATTAATACAATTAATAACTAATCGACACTGCATTTTGCTGCATACACCAAGCGTGTGAGCAAGCAGAATTGCGAAGAAGCGTATGGTGAAGTCCAAGTTCTTTTTGGCGGTCCACCCTGGGCGATCACGTGCACAGGTAAGTGCATGATTGGAAAGGGGATTTGCACGGTCTGAGTGGTATCCGAGGTTTCTTTCAGTTTCTTTTGCCAAACCCAAACATATTTAGTGAGCATTAGCGAACAACCAATGCATTAAGAATGGCAATATGGTAATGAGATGAGCAATTTGTCAGTTAAAAGCCTAGATGTGTGTGTATTTTGAACAAAGCTTTAGTAAATGCCGATGAATGAATGATTAAAAATTAACGGTTACATGTTATAAATTTTGTTTAGCATGGATTTGGTAAATTGTAATATAAACTGGCTTGATGTAATGAGCTAATTTTGACTGTAGCATTGGCGTATTGTACGTGTAAAACTGCTGGTGTGAGATTCTGAAGGTGCTGGAACGTTCTCGACGAAAACTGCCAGCATCGATGGAATCGCATTGCTTGGCGAAGACACAGGATTGTCTGTGATAATATATATATTATATATATGAAAATATAAACAGCGCAGAGAGGAACGTGTAGGGAGACGGGTACGTGACGGCCCGTGTGTTATCCATCGCCCGTGCTCGATTTACGCTAATGAGTGGACGAGGTGTTAATGTCCAGAGCAGTTGTTTAACGCGTCGGAAGCCATCGTAATCAGGTTGTTTTAAAACTTTCATGAAGATTATGTATCGGAAAGAATTTCTTTGAGCTCTTTAATGCATTCTGGACAGTGCCAGCGATACGAGAGAAAAACGAGAGGAGACTCAATCGTTCGACAGCCACGGTGACGAGGTGACCACGCTGAGGTTGTGCCGCAGGACTGGGCAGTCAATTGCAGGCGCGGAAACAACTCACGGCGGAATTGGAGCGGGCATTGTACGTAATGGTGAACTCCTCATTTGACTGTGTAGCTGTTTATTTGAATACAAGTTTTCAAAAACGTTATTGCTGTTGAGAAGTTGATCATTGTACGTCACTCAGAAGTCAAGACTCCAACTGATCAAAACCCCATTTCGAGTGGTCGCCGACTGTACGATCTTTCAGACCGCATGAAGTGAAACCATGGATTGCAGTCATTCGAAACAGGCTGGGTCATCACCACCAACTACATACGTCAACTTTAATACTTTTACTTCTAAATCATTTTTTTTTTTAAAGGAAGGAAACCCCAAAGGTGAGGTACACTAGCAAGCAAGTATGCATAAAGAATGCAATACGGTAATCTTCTCTCTATCGATGAAGCTGTGGCTTGGTTGCATCATTGGTTGGTACGCGGCTATGCCGCTGTGCAGTGTCCCCCTTACCAGTGGACTGGTACTCATTTTGCCACCTCGGGAAGGATGAAGGCTGAGTCAACCTCCTGGTGTATTATTCAGCGGACCCAACGGGCTTGAAACTCAGGACCCACTCAAGGACCCCTAGGATTCCCAAGCCACCACCCTAACACTAAGCCAACACCAGGCTTAAACGGTTATGATTATAGCAATATCGCATTAAAAACATAAATACCAGTATTATGATATTGTTGCGAATCGGAAGCCGTGAGCACTCAACATACCGGTCCTATAGAACCAGTTATATCGTTAAGTATGTGTTTTTAGTTGGGCTCCCTGACCATGTGTCTAATGGGTAAATAAATGTTCATGCGCTGCGAACTTACTTTGATAGTTCAGGTTTTATTTTATTTTTAAATCCTCAAAACTACAACAACTACGGTCCATACATCTCCAAACTCCAAACGCATAACCCTCTGCTCCCGGATGCTCCGCGCTCGCTGATATGCGGCGTGTTCGGAGTTCGTTCGGATGAATTCCATCCCAAATATTGGTCATGAACCGATTTCACTGCTGCGCGCCAAGTAGGCGAATGGCATCGTTGTCCCACCCAATGTATGAGCGGAGCTGGAATTCCCATTCCCAAAATAGGTTCATGAACTCGGTTCGCTTGGACCGTGCCTGAGAGCAAGCCACGCCTGAGCGAACCGCGCCTCTGAGGAGCGGGTCATCGAGGGCGAACCGCCGCCCGAGGGCGATAAAAGAGTCGAGCGAGAGAATAGATGAGCGAAAGAGCGAGGCGATCTGCCAGAGGTAGCACGGAGAATAGGCGAGGAACGCAGAGTAGAGAGCGAAAAGAGCGAGGGAATCTCCAGAGGTCAGAATTGGGCGAGCGTGAGGATCTTGCTGAGCCGGAGGAAAGAGGCATCTCCGAGGCGCCTGGCGAAGCATCTCATCACTGTCGTTGCTCTGGTTCCTCGGCTCGTGCTTGTGGTTGGCGTAGTCGACGTCTCGCTTGCCCTGGTTCCTTCTTGGCCGACTGGTGCTCCGGGAAGGTGCTCGTACGTCGTAGTCGTGCGGTGCGGCCAGGTAGCCTGCATTTTCTCATCCCTCAGCTCGTCTTCCCTCCGAGCCGAAGGGATAATAAGACCACTTTGGCGTCCGTTTCTCTTTGGGTGGTGCGCTGTGTGTGGGCCATCTGGAAGTAGGAATTGTATAAGTGCTCTTTGCTGATATATACTTGCATCTCATTTAGTCGTGATAATCTGCTTCTTGCCGTTGCTTCCCCTTTTCCCATATAAATTAAATACATTGTTAAATGTATCAGTTCTTTGCTGTGTTTCCTCCCATTGGCTTAGCGTGACGCAGTGTTGGTTGAATTATAAAGGTGTTTCCGCGTTAAATGGACGATTGGACCGACGGAAACTTTCGGCAACCTTTCTCCTCGGGTTGCGCACGGGTCGGGCACGCTAACGGCTCGACTTCTTACGAGGGGGGGGCCCGTTCTGAGGGTGTGAATACTCCGTAACTCCACGTGAGATTTTCAGGTTATTTTAAAGATGGCAATAACCTGTACCCACGTGGTGTATTATTGACGATTCACGGTCCCGTAATGGGACCCGTACTTGTCGAGTTTCCGAAAGGTACGATCTAGCATTCCGGTGTTCGGTGAGTCGACTCTGCAGCTGCCATTCTAGCAGCCGTGCTCGTCGCCGTACCCAGCTCCACAACAATATTAGCTGTATGCATAAAACTGGCAATATGGCATAAAGGTAGAATATGGCATATGATGTGAGACAATATGGCATTATGATGTGGACAATTATGGGATATGATGTGACATATGGCATGTGATGTGGCATATGTCATATTGATGGTGGGCAATATAGCATAATGTTACGTGAGCAATTGGCATTTGATGTGAGCATATGTGCATATGATGCTGAGCCAATTATGATATGATGTGAGCATATGCATGATGATGTATGAGCATATTGAATATGATTGGCAATATGGCATATGATGTGGGCAATATTGCATATTGATTGTGAGCAATACGGTAATAAAAGTGCCAAATTGGCATATTATTGAGAAATGCGGGACCGACACGTATGGCCTTAGAGAGACGCACCACTCGCTCTCGCTGTCTCTAGCATGGGTTTTGAATCCCGACTCAGCTATAAACTGTTCATCCCCGGTGTTTTACAGGCAAGGGGCTGATTCATTCAAGTGTGTGCCATCCCTCGGATGGATGTTAAACTAGTTGCGTCCGCTGCCAGCATAGTTGGTGGACGTTAAAGATCCCACGCGTGGCCTTCACGATAGAGCAGACGAGTATTTGCCGAGCACCATGAACAAATTACAAATTCCTCCCTAACCTACAGAGGGCATTTGCCATCAGCGGCACAGCAGCGTCCATCAGCCAATTGATGCTAACCCCGCAGCCTTGATGCTGCCAACAAACGAAGAAGAAGATGCGAGCAATTGGCAGAGAAGCAGAAAAATTCGGATTTTTATAAACAATGGCACCTATCCATTCTACTTTTTCAAGCATTTAATCTCCAAACTTACTGTGAAAATTAAGACAATGGACACGTTAACAAATATAATCTATTAAATAAGATAAATCGCTTTTCTGTCTGTCCGGCGTTTTTTGCAAGGACGCTGGACTACAACCACCAAATTTGGCACACAGCCAGTCCAAAACCCGGGATTGTCCTAAATGTATTTTCATCACAACCTCAGCTTTAAAGACCCCGAAGAACCATAAAGACCTTTTCTTTTTTTACATGCTTGATAATGATTAGAATATTGTTTTGAGAAAAGGACTTATCTACATGCTGGCAGATAAGACCCCTTCAGACTCCGAAGACCCAATGACCCTAAGACCCTAAGACCATTAAAATCCCCGAGAACAATTAAGGACACTTTAAATACCCCGAATATCCAAAGATGGTTAAGATCCAAAGGCTCTTGAAGACCCCCAAGACCCCGAAGACCTTTTAAGACCCCAAGTCTTTTGAAAGAACCTTAAGAACCCTCAGACCTGTAAGACCGCGAAGACCCTTAAGAACTGAAAGACCACCAAAACACCGGTTTAAGACCTCAAATTATATCCTTAACACCCAATACCTGTCAGACCCTAAAGACCTGAAAGAACCTTTAAGACCTCAAAGACACTTAAGACCCCTTACCACTGGTTTTCCCTTCAGACCCCTTACCCACTGGTGTCCCTGAAGACCCCCTTACCCACTAGTGTCCTTATAGACCCCCTTACCACTAGTTTCCCTGAACACCCCTTTACCCACTGGCGTTCCCTAAAGACCCCTTTAACCCACTTGGTTTCCCTTAAGACCCCTTAACCCACTGTTTTCCCTCAGACCCCCTTACTCACTAGTGTTCCCTGAACACCCCTTACCCACTGGTGTTCCCTGAAGACCCCTTTACCCACTGGTGTTCCTTTAAGACTTCCTTTACCCACTGTCCCTTAAGACCCCTTTACGCCACTGTTGTTCTGGCCTCGCTGCCCCCTACACAGTGTGTTCCCCCACCCATCGGGTTCTCCGTGCCCCGATTCCGCCTGTCCCATTCCTTACCCTGCTGGTTCTCTGCTTCTCCACTTCTCCAGTACCCTCCACCTGGGCAATGCCGGTAACCCTGCTAGTAAGTAATAAACCTCAAAAAACTGCTTGCGCATGCAGTGACATCATTAGTGGAAACATGAAAACGAGTAAAATGGTTACTCTTGAAACCCTTAGTATTTCTGGATATTCAAAACTCATTTATTGAGATTTTGATATTTTCATTTGTGAGGAGAACATAGAAACCAAATGTTGTTAGATTTTTAAATGTTTAAATGTATTTCTCCACCAATTAGATATTCCAAAAAATTGTACTCCGACTTCCTCCAAATCCTTAACCAACTTAAGTAATCCTCTGTCCCGACAATCACGTGGCGTAGCCTATTAAAAGGCTGCCGCTCGACGATTCAAATCATAACCGTTAGAATTCAAATCATAACTCATAGGTTAGAAATAAGTTTCGGGTATGCTAAACATTACCTCGACGTGTTTCGACTTATGAGTAATAAAACGCTGGCACATGTCAAATACGTTATGGGTAAGTTTTGTAAACGTTAAGAGCACGCTGAAGCACGCTGGCATACATCGTAGTACGCCGAGCTCGTCGACAAATTTTAACATGCTCAAAATTTTTCGACGTACGCCAGCGTATGACTCACACGTTCCGCATACGCTGGCCATAAGTTGTAGCACGTTACGCGATCGTTGACACACGTCGACACACGTTACTTGAAAGTTACTCATAAGTCGAAACACGTCGAGTAATGTTTAGCATACCCGAAACTTATTTCTAACCTATGAGTTATGATTTGAATTCTAACGGTTTTGATTTGAATCGTCGAGCGGCAGCCTTTTAATAGGCTACGCCACGTGATTGTCGGCTATACGCTGCCGCACGCTATGCATACGTTAGACTATCATTGGCATAGGTTGTGAACGCCAACAACACGCTAAGCATTCGTTGGTATAAGTTATCTATATGTTATCGAAACGTTCTGTGTACGTTACTAATACGTTATGCATACGTCCAACTCGTTATGAATACGCCAAAAACTGAAAAAAACATCAATAGTTCAGCATACGCCAGCGTTTTACATACATTTTGATACGTTGCCATACGCTGGCTAAAACGTCAAGGTGTGACAGCGGACTTAATAGATTGGTGAAGCATTTTGATTATGTAACTCATAGATGCTAATGTTTTACTCCTCAAATGGAGGTAGATGTGGTGAACATTTTAATTGTGTAACTCATGGAGGGGGGGGGGGGTAACATCTTCAGCAGCTCGTAATATATACAGTGAAGCGTCCTTATAGCACAATGGTGGAACAAGTCATGCAGCTCCGTTTGTTGTGTGAATGATGGACATGTCACGCAGCTCGGATTACAGCATGTGGTGGACGATACAGTATGTTTTAGACTGTGTTATGTGCACGGCTCGTAAAGGTATGTTTTTGCGTGCAGTACTATATGTACATACAGCTCGCTTATGGCGTGTGGTAGGAAAATGTGTTTTGGAACTGTTATGCGTGTGGCTCATGAAAAAAAAAATTTTTTACGTCCATGAAAAACCGCGAATACGCAAAGCTCGGGGCCGCGAATGTCAAAGCAATAGAGGCCGGAATATGTCGATATACCGGTTATATCGATATAATTTTTCATATGGATATACTGTACTGGTATTGAAATTCTGAATATACCAGTATACCGAAAAATAAATCGATATTAAAAAACGGTATATCACCAATAAATTGAAGGAAGTTTTACAATCTTTAAATACTGTACATGATTCAAAAAGCTTTGATGCACTTTGGCGTCTCGGCTAAACATGGAACAGGAACATGTGAAACGGATGACGTGAGGACGTACCAGGAAGTAAAGTACAGTTGGTTCTAACTTTTAAACCTCAGCATCTGAGCTCATCATCTCCGCACAGGGTAATTCCACGTAATAATGGACATGAAGCATAAAATTTGAAAATGTATTTTTCAAAAGGATTTCTGTTGGACGTGTTTAGTTAGGTCTGAATTTTCATAATTTAGCGATATTTACTCGTGGATGTCACGTGATTGGCGGCCATCTTGAAGAACTGCCTCAACGTCTTCAACGGTAAGTCATTCTGTCTGTATCATTTTGTCGAAAATATGGCTATTTGATGAATGTTTTAATCCAAGTAGTATTCGCTGATGAATATTACTGATATAGGATCAGGCTGTAGTATAATTTTTGAAACATTTCCACTGTTGTGTACCTTTTTTTTGCATTTTATGTACCAGGTGCACATTGTTACGTCCGTTACATTTTTTAGTGTTATTCACGCCTGCAGTCCACGGTCTAATGCCTTTTTGATCAAAATATAATTTTGTTCAAAAAAAAAACAACCAAATGTTCGCTGATGTATGTAAGAGATTGTATAGATATCATAAAATGCGCCATCTCTCTCT
>CM068968.1:35906591-35917828 GCA_035128595.1 Eptatretus atami
AGAGAATACATTTAAAGAAGAAACTCAAGTGGCCTGAGAGATTTGAATGGTAAACGTAAAAAAAAAAAAAAACTTTGTTGCGCGGCGAAGAACATGTCGCTACTAGTATAAAATATTTTAAAAATCCGCAGGCTGTGTTGTTGATTTGTTATAAACATACGAAGCTTCCGTATGGCCGGTGTGTTCGCGGGGGATTACTATGTCGCGAGCGGGCAGAAATCAACCCAATCGTGTTTATACACGGACTATAACGGTAGTCGCGATTAATTCGCGCGGAGGTATTTAATGTCCTGACATGTCTGTACTAGACTTTGTACACTATTACTTCAAAAAGTACTTAAGATTTTGCGTACGCATTATATTTGTCAGGCAATTTCTATACCACACTCCTCTGTTTGATGTGTATAATAGTAGTAATATCGCGCCTGAATATCCGGACGGTAAAATTTAATTCACTGTTTCAGGTGCGATCCTGAAATTGGACAAGCAGATGGAGTATTGAGCTTTGTTTGTTTGCTCCAAAAAACTGTGGAAGCGTCAACATGGTAGTTGTTCAGCTAGTCATTTGTGTATACTCTTAACGGAATGTCTATAATCGAGCAGCTGTTTCAAGGCTAAAGTGGTATATATTCGATGGTACTTAATACGCTCCACTAGCCCTCTGTTTGTGCGTTTGCTACCAATTGTTCTATTTGTTTCTGGATGTGATTCGAGCTGCATAGCTAATGAGGTAAAAGTTAAGCCACAATCATGTTCCAGAGGTGATTCGAGACTTGCAAGCTTTAATGAGGTAAAAGTCACAGCTCCACCAATCAGTTCCGAGGATGATTCGAGCTGTGTGGTATAGCGTTGTAGTATTGTGTGAGTCGATAGATTAGTTTATAGGTCCACTCAATAACAATCTATGTTCCGAAAGGTGATGACATGAGCAAACTAGAGATATAATAGAGCGTGTAAACCTCAAATCGTCAACTTCTAACCATATGTTCGAATCAGCTGTTATGTCTTTCGAGAGGAGCTTGCATAGCTAATGAGCGGTAATGATAGAGTCACGCTGACTGCCAGGCCTCAATCGTTTTAGATTCCCCTTTAGTCAAAAGATTCGAGCTGCATTCAGCTAATGAGGTGATCGATCAAAGCATGCCGACCAAATTCAGGTTCGACTCTCCTAGATTCAAGAGTGTTTCGAGAATTTCGCCTTAGATTAAATAATGGTTACATAGTCACATGTTCGTCGCACGCAAATAATGTGTGCGGATAGGTTGATATTTTCGATGACGCATAGCGTGAGATAAACTCCAGACTCCACCAGTCTCTGGAATCCGAGTAGCATACACTCTGCTGCACGAGTAAAAGTGAGGTTGTCAAAACTCACGATGATATAATTCACACTACATATTAGTGTCTTTCATAGGCTTTCTCATTTCTTGTTATTGATCGGATTTTATTGCCAAAGAGGCACTTTTTGAACTCAGCGCATCATTTGCGCAAGCTCGGTTATCAAGTTGCATTGGTCACAAGTGGGAACGCCTAACTCATACATTCACATGGGAATTAGGAGATAAAAGCCCCGTTGTCGGAAATTCGTTCCGGTTAAAATCGCATGTTTTGCAGACTGCGTTTCAATTGTAAAAAAAATATTTCACCGCCGGAGCGAGTTTGCTACAGTGCTGGTTGTCTTGTAGTATTTAAGGACCCGGATCCGGTACTCACGAACCAGTCTCTCAAGCAGCAGCCGTCATTAACTTTGTGGTAAAAAAAAAAAACAACATACAAAATAAGAAAACAGCCAACAAACAGACCAAACGAAACCTAACATCCCGACTATTGTACAGTGCCGTTCATTTGAGGCAATAAGTCAGTAAATCGCTTGCATTTTATTTATTCCTATTCTATTACCAAATTATCGGCATTTACGAAACTAAATAATTATTATACGAATTTACAATACAATTAAATTGGAATAATCTTAATGTAACTGAAACTTTTCGCAAACTTTAAAGCAAATGTCCGAATATATTTAAAAGTTAATGATTGGCCTCTGAACAAGGCACATCAATGCGAGGAGTCTCCAGGAGATTGGTATATAAGTCCAATCCGGATCGACTGACGGTGTCTTTCGATAAAGATATTATATTATGATTATAAGTAACATTTTAGTTACGAACATTTTGCCGATAGTGTCCATGGTTTTTCACTAGCGCTCGCGATTGGTCGTTTCTAGGCTCGCCGCGATTTGTACTCGCGCTTCAACTTAGCGCATACCGGGTATAAAATTTGGTCGTCATGCTTCGCGCGAGTTTGGTTCGCGTTCTCCTCCGTGCCGCTCACGCTGACTTGGTCTCGGATTCCCCTCGGCTCACGCGATTTAGAATCCGTTCCCGTTCGTCGACGCGATGAATTTATGTTTCGGTTTTTCACAGAGGCACATTGCGTCTGGGGGATGTTGGTCCGGTTTCTCCCAGTGCTCACGCGGAATTGGTCTGTTCCGGGCTCACCGATTGTCGGTTCCCCCGGCTCACGCAGATTGGTCGGTTCCCGGGCTCACGCGTTGGTCGGTATCCCCGGGCTCAACCACGCGACTGTGGAGCGTTCCCGGGCTCACGCCCGATGCGTTCCCCGGGCCCTCAACGATGTATTGAGGCTCCGGTTCCCGGGCTCACGCTGATTTGTGATTTGTCGGTTCCCGGGCTCAGCGATTTAGCTTTGCAGTATCTTGATATAATATATTGATGAGAGCGAATCTTTATCGTAGAGATTTGGAATTTAAGAATTGCCTTTTGGTTCCTGCTTGTTGTGTTCATGTGTTGAGATACCAAACGTAAACGAGCGTAAATTGTTGACGCATTGGTTTTCGCTTTCGCTGCGCGATTAATATATGCGTACAATCAGAACAATCGTTTGTCTGACTACTGTACCGGACGTTGGACGATCAATAGTCTCATCTCAGTATTTAATGCTGGAAGATACAAAATCGATGAATTATCGACGATTTTAGATGATATCCTGTTTGTGGTTAACAGTACAATCTAAGTACTTTTTTGATTAATATGAAAATTTGACGCCAAATTGAGGACCGGGAAAATTAATCACATGTAAGGGCATATCCTGAACTTGGTCCTGAATGGATGGTAGTGCAAATGTTTGTAAGTGCCCACAGGAGTTTTGTCTTTTAAAAGATTGTTGAAATTTTGGGATGGCTGTGAGGAAACAACAACCCCCCCTCCCTGCATGGATGTCCAAAATTATAGGATTCGGACCCTAATGGTCATTTTCCCTTGTATTCTTATATCGTAGCCTTACGATTGAGTTACTGAAAAGCTTTCTAAAATTTGGTCTGGGTATAAAAAATCGGCGGACCTCTTATACAAGTCTAATATTCTGTAGGCTGCTAACTAAAATAAAAAATAAGTTATGCAGAACAAGCAAATATTTTACACGGGTCTATCATATGGTGTTGTTGCCGCTTGTGAGGCTTGTGAAGTGGAGGCCTTACGACTCTTAACTGAAGTAGGTTGGAATGAGTGAAACATTTTGCAGGCCTTAGTCGGATAGAGGGTAGTGAGATGATGTAATGCCCCTAGATTAGTACACTTTATCTCTTGAAATGACCTTGGGGCAATGTCCAAAATATAGATGGCTTGGACCCCTAAATATGCAACATCATTTCCTTGTTATCTTTAAGAGATACCAAAAATTCTCGATTACCTCACTTTTCACATTAATGTTTGGTTGAAACACTTTCTAGATTCGGCGGTACATGAGCTAGAAAGGTAATGACTAATGCTCGTGTCGAATTCTGGTAAAAATCGGAAAGGACAGTTCCTTGTGATCACTATATTTAACGTTATGTAGCTTGCTACTTAAATAAATATTTAATTGTCGCCCGGAAAAGAATGATTTTCGCCACTGTGTCCTACAATATTAGTGTTGGTTGACTCATTATGGACTTGAGGCAGGCCTTCTGAGGGATTAGTTAGAAAAGATGTGAATTTTAATAATGGTCTAAAAATAGGATTGGGATTATTTATACAATCTGATTTCATTACTCCGGGGAGCATGAGCGTTTTAGTGTCGATTTCTCTGTTTGAAGGCTCCCCTGGAGTTGTCCTTTTTACTCTCTCAAATGAATCTCTTCTGTGGATGTAAAAAATTATAGGATTCGGACCCTAAATGGAACATTTCCCATGTATCTTGGACCAATATCGTAGCTTAAATGAGTACCTTCAGATTCGAACGACGTCCTGCTATCACATTAACTTTCAGTAACTGCTACTTTTAAAATAAAAAAATTATGCAGAAAAAGCAAATGATTTATACACTGCTGTATATGAGTTTTGTGTTCCCCACTTGACGGAGGCATGTAC
This sequence comes from Eptatretus atami, assembly GCA_035128595.1. Classification (NCBI taxonomy): domain Eukaryota; kingdom Metazoa; phylum Chordata; class Myxini; order Myxiniformes; family Myxinidae; genus Eptatretus; species Eptatretus atami. Next base: position 35,910,959 of record CM068968.1, read on the forward strand.
GGGATGCCTTACGGAGGGTGTATGGAACGTGTAGAACAATTTTGCAGGCAGTCCCGATTGAGGGTTAGTTCAAAATGTAGTGAGGCCCCAATGATTGGTCTTTTAATTTGTGTATGGCTGACTGGGCCTTGTCGAGGATGTCCTCAAAAATTAAGGATTTGGACCCTATGGGACATTATAACTATCTCGATGTTGACCAAATATCGTTAGCTGCAAGAGATAGTTGTGAATGATTCTAGTATTCGGCTTACAGAATTCATCGTTAGAAAGGTACGTCTCTGATCACCACTTTAAAAGTCTTTATGTAGCTGGTTTACCTAAATATTAAAAAAGAATCTGCTTGAAAATTAGCAAAGAGAATTTGTCCAAGCTATCATTTATTGAGTGTTTTTTGTAACACGTTACCTGGAAGGCTGTTTTAGCAATGGCCTTACGGAAGGAGGTATGCAAAAGGGTGAATTTTGCAGTCAAGTCCGAATGAGGGGCGTTCGGTGAGGTAGTCAAAATGTCAGTGACCAGTCGGCATGAATCGCCACTATCGATATAGATCTAATTTTACTCTTTGACCAATACTCCTGCATGAGATGTCAAAAATATATAGGATTCGGACCTCTCTATTAAGTTTGTCTTACCATTTATTTCCTTGTATCTTACCAATAATGTAGCTACAAAAAGAATATGATCTGATCTAGTCCTAGTCGAGTTTTATTGTTTTTATTTTTTTGGTAGTCTCATAAATCAACTCCTTGTAAAATTTCTTTTAGCTGATTACCAATTATTAAAAAAATTATAGCTCTCGATAAACAAGCAAAAGAGTTTTACATGATCACTCTGTATAGAGGGTGTTCCCACTATAACCTGAAATTGAGGCTGTGTATGATGCCTATCGAGAGAACTGTCTGTGCAGAGTTGATCAAATTTTGCAGGCGACCGCCGAATTGAGCGTATATTAAACTGTTCCGGTGATGCGGCGCATATTAAACTTTATTGATATGGGGCTCTTTAAATTTAATTCAAGCGCAAAATGCCTTCGCATGTCAAAAATGATAATGAATAGGCTCACCGGTTACACCTAATGGACACTTCCCTTGTATCCTTACATAGTAGTAGCGAAAATATGAGTAACACGTTTCTACGATTCGGAAGACCTCGGGTTCTATAAGAACATTTCCACGATCTATTTTTTCGGTGTAAACTGTTTATTTGAAAAATAAAGAAATCAATGATGCGGGTGTGCAAAGCACTTGATTCCTACACAGTTTCGTATCACATGAGGGATTATATTGTTGTTGACTTCAGGCTAAGCGGCCTTAACAGCACTCCCGTCCTGTCACGGGTCTATCGTCTTCAGGACTACGGAACTCAGTTTTTTGTTTCTTCGCGGTACGTGACTAAGATCACGATTCCAAAGTCCTCAGTGCCTTGCCAGTTAGAATTACCCCGGCTACATGGGCTTGTGATCAATGGACGGCCAAAAGTACTGCTGCAAATTCCAGTAAGTCCATTTGTGGGTTTATCGGTTTATAGCGACACTTCTTCAGCGACAAACATCGTTAGTTGATTCCTCTCATCAGGCCAAAAGATGTTAGTTGGACAGCGGAACATTCGGGTGTGCCGGACAGAATACCGCAAACTACTTCGATGTTAACATCGCAGACTTCGAATCCGGCTCAGATTTGTGAATTTTTGGTTGAGCTGGTCTACATAGCACTTCCATGCGTGGAAAATTGGCCTTAAACCGACATAATTGTCGCTCATTGTACGATATCTCAAAAGTTTTGGGACCGGAGTTCGAGACGAATAGCATTGGCAAAGTGCGACACATTGGGAAGTTTGTGTTGCCTCAAAAGGAGAGTTGAATCAGTTTTGGTACTGCTCGAGCGTCAATCCGTGATTCGGATTCTGTATAATTTTGCTTTAGGTAGCGAAACGTCTTTCCTCATCGGAAGTAACCATACTCCTCGAGATGGGTGGGCAACGCCGAGAATAATATGCCTAATATACTCAAAAAAGTGTGTCACGGATTCGCGACGAAACTTCGCATCGCGGTGTGACCACGGTTGTATGGCGTGTGCGCAAACGAGAACTGATTCGATTTTGTGCAGATTTGAAATCGATCCCCGGGTAGATCTTCATCTGTTTATGTACATGGCGCGATCTTCCAGTGCTCGAGAGATTATGCCCTATAACGATATAATAATTACGCGACAATATCTCAGACACGTCGTGGACCGGATCCGAATACTTTGGTGGACATCACATCTCTGTTTTTGAGCAAGATTTGCATGCTATTTGTTTGTCTGTCTGCTGTTGGCTTAGTTTAGACTGAAAAGAGCTTGATTATCGACTCGGTAACCAACTTCCGAATCCGCCATAACCCGGATGCTCTTTTTTCAGGCGCAAACATCCTTTCACATTTCGAAAAAGTAATTTTTGAGATCCAAGCAATTGGTCCGTGTCATTCGCGGCAAGATTATACTCGCGCCATGCTTGAGATGAGCAACAAGAACCTTCTTCAGTCGTAATGTTTTCTTGCGGCGCATTAATATCGCGAGGGCAGAAATCAACCCAATTCGTGTTCTAAACACAGCAACAATGGCGGATTTCCTCCTCATTGCCGAGATTTAAAGGTGAACAAAAAAGTAATTGATTCACGATTTAAGTGTACTACGCTTTGGTTCACGAGCAAGCAAACACTATAATATGAAATGACGCCAAATTGAGACGGAAAAATTAAGTTTCCCAAGTCGGAATGCATTACGCTGTACTATAAAGTTACCCTCAGTTTGATTATGGGTTTGTCAGTTAAATTAACTTCTAGAAGCCCTTCACACCCAACGATTGGGTTCGTTTTATATTTAAATGAACTCTCCTCAAATGACCATGTCCAAAAAATATTATATGGAGTTGTACAGGACCCTAGATAAATATACATGAACATATGTTTCTACCCTTTTGTATCTTGCCTAAATAATCATACGCCTCAGCAAGATTGAGTGAACCTCTATTCTTCCTACGGTAAGGAGCCGTGCCTCTGAAATTACACTTTAGAACTAATTAACAATGTAAGTCTCGCGTATCTTATGTAAGTAAAAAAACAAATTATGCAGAAAGAAGCAGGATGGATTTGTCCACTGCCTATCATTATGAGTGTTGTGTTGACCAAGGGCCTGTGACATAAGGTTAGGGCTGTTTTTTTGATGTCCGTTAACGAAAGGTGGTTCAGGAATGGTGAAATTTCAGGTCGGGAAGTCGAATTGAGGTAGTGCTAGTTCCACAAAAAATGTGAAGGCACACAACGGAGTTTGCGTCTTTATTCTCATGTAAAATGAACTACCTGCCTAAAAGATAGCGACTGTCAAAAAAATTATAGGATTATGCACTTCTTTAACATTGACAGTCCCTTTCTAATCATATTTCTATCTTATCTATAGATCGTAGCTGCAGAGATGACGTGAACAGGTTTTTCTAAGGAATTCTGGTTAACAAATTATTATTCGTACACCATCTATTTTAGCGTCTTATTCACACAACTCATTCAGATTAAAGCTTCTACTTTAAAGACTCACAACTTTATGCGTGGAAACTAAGCAAATTGAGGTTTCGCAAACGTTGGCCTTTGCCTTTCCATATGCACTGTGTGTGTTTTTGAGCATTTTGAGCTGTTTTGGTGTATAAGATGGCCCATTACTGGAAAAGTTGTGGGTGTAAGAGATAGTGTGTTGATCCTATTCTGAACAGGCAAGCGGAAACTGCTCTCGTGTGGGCTTGTTTACGACAAAATAGAAGTCGTGAATCGGCCGCGCGCATATTGATATTTAGACTCGTCTTTTAAGTTTTAGACTTATATTTTTAATCCTCTCTTTTGTTCTATGGATTGTCCAACCAAACTGTTAATAGGGTTTATTGTGTCAGGACCCCTCAAGTGAGGAGCGGCATTTCCGCTTTTCGCTTTTTGGCGCACCAATACGTCAGCTACGAAGCGCTGATGACTTACTGAAAAACTTTCTACCTGAAATGTAGTGAAGGAGCTCTCATCAACTTTAAACTTTTTTGCATGTCTTATCGCTGCTACTCGTTATAGAATCAATTGTATCTTAATCGTCAGAAAAAGCAAATGTTTTTACTCACTGTCCTTGATCATTATGAGTGTTGTGATGTGCAACAACTTAACTCTGTAGGCTGTGAGATGGGCCTTAAGGGGTAGGACAGGTTGTAGGAAAGGTGAAATTTTGCAGGCCAAGTCCGAATGAGGGGTAGTTCAAAATGTGTTGTTAATAAAGGTCACACCCAAACAGAGCATACTCATCTTAGGTATGAAATATTATGATATAACTCGAAACTGACATACATGAATGTCGTGCGATGGTATTGTTCCATATCAATGTATTAGTTGATTGTGCGGACTCCCCTAAAATTAGTGGAACATTAGTTCCGGCGTGTGTTATACATTGAGACCGCATATTCGATAAAGCTACAAGAATGATTGGTAAGACTTTTCATTATATATTTTGTAGAAGGAGTCGCTCCTCTAACTCACTTTAAATTCGTGTACACTACCCAAAATACAAAATAGATGATTGTGTCAAGAAAAAAGCAAGAATGATTTTACATAGAAGCCCTATACATATTCGAAAAGATGTATTATATCTCCCACCGTTAATGCGAGTGAGGCTGTAAAGATGGCATTACGAAGGAATGTGACGAAGTGAAAATGATTTAGCTCGAGGCAGAGTCCAATTGAGGCCGTAGTTCACTCTGAATCGATGTTGACGAAAGGGCGACAACCTTCTGGTCTCTTATAACGGCATGTATGTGTCTTTTTAATTTTCCAAATGACGAACTTGGCATTGATGTCCAAAAATGACTTCGATCTGACACCTAATGTGTAGATTGGATACAATTATTCGCTTTTTCCCCCTTGAATCCGAAATCGTTTATCGCTACAGATAGTGCAACTTTTGAACTGTCTTCTCAAGACTCACTCTTGTGTGTTTCCGTTCATCTACTCTCGCAAGTGCGACATATCTCTTTGACACCTTACACTTCTTCACTGTGTAGTCCTGCGATCTTAAATATTAAACTACAACATTTATTGCCTCCCCGGCGTCCCTAAAGCAGAAATTGATCCATCATTTCCACTACTTTCATATGGTGCTGTTGACAACTACCTGGAGGCTTTAGATGGGCTACGAATGTTGTAGAGTTGAATTTGAAGTTCAAGTCCGAATGGAGGGGATAGTTCAAAATGATAGTGAAGGGCCAAACTTGGTCTTTTTAATTTTTGAAATGACCTCCGGGCATGGATGTTCCAAATACTTAGGATCTCGACCCCTAAAACTGACACATCTTTCCCTTGAATCTTGCACCAATATAGATAGACAAATAATAAAGAATGAGTGAACACTTACTAAGTTCGGAACACGTTCCCTCTATAACACTTTTAAACTTTCATGTAGCTGCTACTTAAATAAAAAAATTATGCCAGAAAAAAGCAAATGACTGTTTACCACAATGCCCATGATGATTATGAAGCTGGAGTTCGCTCAGCATTTATCTTGGCAGGCTGTTAGATGGCCTATTTAACGGAAGGGTTTTAGGAGGTGAAATTTTGCAGTCAACGAAGTTCTGTATTGTAGGTTTTTTCAAACATAGATTGTGAATGGGCTTACCCGACTGGATCTTTATCTAATTTTCAATGACGGGAAACTTAGATTTGACATCTCTCCAAAAGTGACATGTTGTCGGCACTATCTCAAAATGGATACATTCTTTCGTGTGTTGACGCTAAAAGTATCTATTGCTTTAGCAGGAATGAGTGATATGCAACCTTTCTAATTGGTCATTCGGAAGGACATCCTTCTATTCAGGATATTCTTTTTACGTAACTTTCACTCTCGTTGCTTACTTTTACATAAATATTACACAATCTTTAAAGTGACTTGCAAAATAAATATTGCAAAATGATCATTGTAACCCGCGTTTTCAGGAAAGGAATTGTGTGACAGTGACACCTTGTCTTTAGGTACTTTTTTGATATTCTCTTTGTTTGTGTTACGCGTGCTAAGACAGCACTTGCCGTTCACAATGGGGTATACATCGAACTGTGAACACGTGTATGGATGTCTTTTGTGTCTTCGGTCACTGTGTGGTGGCTAAGATCTATCCATTACAAATGCTACAATCACTCCAAGTTGCCTTGCAGTCAGGTTGGGAATTCGAGGACATAAACACACCGCTTCGCTACAGGGACTGGCTCTTGTGAATCCAGGGAGACGTTCGAGCGAACTATATAGTGCGGCAATCCGTCGCAGCAGTATTGGTTTTAAGTAAAAACGGGTCGAAAGCCCTTGTTCTTCAAGACGTAAACAGAATTGACGTGGACACGTCCTCGCGAGTGTGTGCGAAAACGGAAGAAACATGATATCACGAATTTTGGTAGCCACCGGACAGTCTTGTCGAACAAATCCGACCATCAGATACTTTATCACAACTCTGCTCATGGTATGAGGAGAAAGGAATCGGATGCAACACCAGTAGAGAGGAAGAGGAAGTAGAAGAGAGGAGGAGAGGAATGTGCAGAGCCAATTGAAGAGACAGGAACAATGATAAGAGCACATACTGACATCAAAGAGTATTTAGGGTGAAAAGAGAAACGTGAAATTTTAGACGAGAATATTTATAAATATAGATATATTTGTGTGTTTGTTTGCGTGTGTGTTTGTGTGTTTGTGTGTTTGTTACTTACGAAATCTAAAGATTTCGTCAGTATATTCATGACTTCCGTCCTCTGTTTGTGCGTTTGTTTGTTTGTGTGTGTGTTTGTGTGTTTGTGTGTTTGTTTGTAGGCACGATAACTCGAGAACGGAA
>CM068968.1:35917853-35928521 GCA_035128595.1 Eptatretus atami
AAAACAGTCAATCTCCCTCGGTTGGGCTCCATGCAGTTTAATGTCCATCCGATGGACAGCACACACATTGATGAATTCACCCTGCCTGTGAAAAATACCGGGATGACTGGGTCGGGATTCTAAACCCAGGCGAGAGAGCTTAGAGGTGATGTGTCGTACCCTAGGCCATCCTGCCAGTTCTGAGAGGAGGATATAATGTGGATATCGAGATTGAGAAGAGAAGGATGAGGAAGGGAGAAGGATGTGGGTGTGAAGGAGTATGAGAGGTGGGAGAAATGGAAAGGAGATTTAAAGGATAGAGCAACAAGTTTAAGGAGATGGAGTAAAGCATGTTTGGTACAAGTTTGAAACTGTGGGTTTAATATTTTTAATTAATTCCACCATTTTTGCATCTATACATATAAGGAGCCGTTTGTAATAATAAGGGTCTGAGGTGAGGCGGCAGTTTGAACGGAAAATGACGCATGTATGCAAATGAGCTTCGCTGTTGTACTCTCGCGCTCTCAGCATGCCATCATACTGCTTGCATGCTTGCGTGGTTTGTGTATGAGGTAAATTTAAAGTAAAGAGATGTAATAATAGTGCTTTCGAGACATCTATTATATTACTAAAACTCTCATCTTGTTGTTAGAGTATGAGTATGTATGTACAGTATGTATGATGTATGTTCCTGAAATACAGCCAAAACGGTACATGATAGCGTAAAATTTTTAGGGCCCCTTACATTACCATTCCCTGCGTGTGCAGTATCAAGTTTTGTTCAAATCGGGCGCATGAAAAAAATTATAAAAAATCAATTCCCGATTCAGTCAAGTCCTCTTCGGGAGTATTTCATGAATGCAAACAACCTCAGCGGTTATAGTTCCTCTGGCGCTATCTTTTCTTTTTTCTTGAAATGATTTATTAAAAATCTCAAACATTTAGTACAGACAAAGAACGATTTATTTTTTAAGCATAAAATAAACTGCCATTTTTTTGATCTAATACCTCCGTGTTCATTAATTTCTATCTATAATTCAGCAATCTCTGGTGTGTGTGTCTGTCTGTCTGTATGTGTGTCTGTCTGCAACCGCCGTTTCTCGACGACCACCGGTCCGATCTGATTGAAACTTGCCAGGAATATTGCTGGGACCCGCGGATGTGCCTTTTCAAGGTTTGATATCAATTGGACAAGCGGTTTCCCAAGTTTACGGCCATTTATCTGTCAACCAATGACAAAGACACGGTGCTATGATGTCACGAATGATGTCACATTAGTTTTTTTTAATTTATTTATTATATTTTTTTGCACGATTGACGTCACAATTTCTTCTTCTTCTTGTGATATGACGTTCACAATCGACGCTGGGGACCTGAGTATGTGCCTTTTCAAGGTTTGATATCGTTCTTCATCCGTTTCAGCCTGTTTCCCAAGTGTTTCCCAAGGTTTGAAAGCTGTTTTTCCAAGGTTTGAATTATTGTTCAAATTATTAATTAATCCCAGGTTTGAATTTTCCCAAGGGAAAGAACTTCCAAGGGTTTGAAAGCTTTTTCCCAAGGTTTGAATTAATTGTTTGTGCTTGGTAGACATTTGTGAATACATTTACAGAGAGAGGGGCGGAGAGGAGGGGGGAGAGAGGGGACGAGGAGGGGGGGCAAGAGAGGGGGAGAGAGAGGGGGGTGAGGAAGAGAGGGGCGTCACAATTCAAGAGAGGAGAGAGGAAGGGGGCGGAGAAGAGGGAGGGAGAGAGGGGGGGGGGGGTAAGAGGAGGGGCATCACAATTCAAGAGAGGGAGAGGAAGAGGGGCGAGAGAGGGGGGTGTGAGAGTGGGGGCGAGAGAGGGCGAGCGAGAGAGGGGCGGAGAGAGGAGGGGGGAGAGAGGGGGCAAGAGAGGGGCGGAGGGCGGAGAGAGGGTGAGAGAGAGGAGGCGTCACAATTCTTCTTCTTCTTTGTTTGATATGACGTCACAATTGACGCTGGGGACCTGAGTATTTTCCCAGGTGTTTCCCAAGTTGTGCCATTTATGATACGATTGTGTCCGATCTAATTGAAAAATGCCCAATCCAGTCGTCGTTACGCGAGAGCGAAGGAACGAAGCTGCACATACTGGCACGCACCTACGGGCACACACTAGTAAATAAAATTGTGTTTAGAAGATTACGCACAATATTTCTTCGACTTTCTTTTCTTCCGTTTTTTTTTTTTCACATTGGCGCGCAATATCAAGTTTCGTTCAAATCGGCAACAAAAAAAATTATTAAAAAACTCAATTCTCGATTCAGTCAATACTCTTCCTGATTATTTGATCAATGCAAACAACCTCAGCGGTGTAGTTCGCTGGAGATATTTCTTGTTTTCTTGAAATGATTTTTTTTCCTCAACCGGTCACAACGGGAACCAACGTTCACAGGTCATTTAGTAAAAAAAAAAGTGCCTATACATATCTCGTGCTTTCAATATGGTCTGGCACCCCACCCTGCTCACCAAACACTCTTCTATGGTATCCAAGGCTCTTGGCTCATCTGCACTCTGGCTCGCCGACTTCCTCTCCTGTCGCAGTCAACGTGTGCCCTTAATGGAATTCTCTCATCCCCTCTTCCTGTCCAGTATGGAGTTCCTCAAGGCAGCGTTCTGGGCCCTGTTATTTTTCTGGTTTTCATCAATCATCTCTCCGACTCTCTGGAAAATCCTCTTATCTCTTCCTGATGACTCCACCCTCTGCCGTACCGTCTGTCATCCCTCAGACCAGCAAGCAGCAGCTTCTTCGCTCTCTGCAGGTCTGGATAAAATCACAAGCTGGTCCAACACGTGGAACATGTCTTTCAATCCTGACAAATCTCACACTCTCATTATGTCTCTCCGAAAGGACCGTCTGGAAAAACCACCCCATCTACTTTTCAACAAAGCTCTTGAAGAAGTTCTCTCATTCAAACTTTTGGGTCTCACTACTTGCCAGATCTTTCCTGGGAAAGCCACATCTCCAAGCTGGCTTCCGAAGGCAGTTGCCGATTGGGCATCCTCCGTCGTGCAAAGTCCTCTTTGGCACACCTGAGCTCCTGAGCTCCGAAGCACGTACAAAGCCTTCATCCACAGCCTGATGGAGTACTGCTCTCCCCTCTGGGCTGGTGCTCCCGCCTCTATAACGTCTGTCTACTTAAGGTGGCGGAATGGAAAGATGACTCCTGTATGTTTTGCCAGGAAATTGATCTGTGCATTGACCGAATCCTTCAATAAAAAAATACCAATTACCAATATTTTTTTTATTACTTTTTTGCAAAGAACCATACGTTACTTACGACTTTGTTAATGTGATAACAAACTTGAAAAAATACATTTAAAGAAGAAACGCAGTTGGCCGTTTGAATTGTAAACGTAAAAAAAAAAAAAACTTTTTGACGACGTCGAGAAACATTCGCACATTATATAATATTGAAACATCCCAGCTGTGGTTTTGATTTGTTAACCCGCCCCCCGGAGGAGGGAGCAGGATAATGTAATCGTCCGTTTGTTTGTCTGTTGTTACTTACGAAATCTAAAGATTTCGAAGTATATTGATGACTTCCGTCCTCTGTTTGTGTGTTTGTTTGCGTGTGTGTTTGTGTGTTTGTGTGTTTGTTACTTACGAAATCTAAAGATTTCTTAGTATATTGATGACTTCCGTCCTCTGTTGTGTGTTTGTTTGCGTGTTTTGTTGTGTTGTGTGTTGTTACTTACGAAATCTAAAGATTTCGTCAGTATATTATGACTTCGTCCTCTGTTTGTGCGTTTGTTTGTTTTGTGTGTGTTTGTGTGTTTGTGTGTTTGTTTGTAGGCACGATAACTCGAGAACGGAAGAAGCTACCAATGTCCAAATTACATCACTGATTCAGGAGGGTGATGGCTAGCGCTGATTAGATTTTGGTCAAAATCGGTCAAAGGTCAAGGTCACAGTGAGGTCAAACATAATTCCATAAATTCATGTGGAGAGAAATGGAGTATTTTTGCTTCGGTCGACGTTACGAGTTCGTTTTAACTTCGATTTAATGTCTTCGGTTTTTGCGATCGCTTAGGACGCTTAACACTCGGTTGTCGAAATTCTGGTAAAATCGGATGTTTTGGAGACGTTTTCAGATTGTATAAAAAAATATTTCACTCGCCGCGTCACAGCTCGTCACGTGGTGCAGCGCGCTCGAGCAGAGCCGGCATTGAGTCACGTAAAGGTTTTCCGTTGTGCGCGCTGACGGTGTTTTCGATAAAGATGGTGTTTAAAAGTCATTTTTTTATCCCAATAAAGGTTAATCGTCGCATGCCTGACTCGCTAAGCCGTCGGATTATGTAAAGATTGTGGTGGATGCCGAATATTACGGTTTTGTGACTGATAAAATAATATTAAATAATTGCGTGGAGAAATGGAGATTTTTGCTTCGGTCGACGTTACGAGTTCGTTTAACTCGGATCGCAATTCTGTTTTCACTTTTGGTAACGGTTAAGTATGTATTAACACTCGGTTATCGAAATTCTGGTAAAAATCGGATGTTTTTATGAGATTATGTCGGGTGTCGTGTCTGAGGCTTAACTGAAGTTTATGCTAATGAGGGGATTGTAACACACGGCATTACGCGTCGTTTTAAAGTCAATTTCAATCCTATTTTCACTTTTGGTAATGGCTAAGTATGCTTAATGCTCGGTTGTCGAAATTCTGGTAAAATCGGATGTTTATGAGATTTATGTCGGGTGTTGTATCTGAGGCTTAACTGAAGATTATGCTAATGAGGGGATTGTAACACACGGCATTACACGCTCGTTTTATTTGTCAATTTCAATCCTGTCTTCAATTTTGGTAACGGTTAAGTATGCTTAACACTCGGTTGTCGAAATTCTGGTAAAAATCGGATGTTTATGAGAGGTTTGGTACAGAATCATCGTAGAAACTTCTGGTTTGCATCGCTACCTTCTCTGAGGACAGCTTTTATTAGACAAGGTCAGAGGTCAAGTTGACGATTTCGTTAAGTACCAGTCTATGACTGCTTGTATTTCTTGCCAAAACGAAGTTTTTGCAAGATATGTTAGTCAGCTTGTATGTTTTATTTTTTTTTTTTTGTTTGTCTGTAATCACGTATAAAAAATTCTGCAGAGCACAGTTATCATTGGAAATTTTTGTAACTTCGCATATCAGAGGCCTATAGAGGTCCCTTTCAGCGCATAAAATTTTGAAGGTCAAGTCAAAGGTCAAGGTCACTTTGTCGCAAATCAGGGAGTCGACGAAACCCTTATTTTTTGAGTAATTTGATCGGATCGTCTTCAAACTTCATGGGAATATAGTTCATGGTCTGGCGCTCAGCTGATTAATTTTTGGTGGCGATTGGCCTTGACCTTCATGGTTAGCGCCTAAGATCAAACATATTTGACCCCAAGGTCAAATTTTCAAGTTTTAGGAACCATATCGTGTAGTACCTCAAATTGAACACCTCGATGAGTGCTTTCTAGATATGTCAAGCTTGAGACATTATGACGTCATTTGGTGACGTTATGAGGCAAACGCATATTTTCATGGTTACTCTGTAGAACGATTCTCATCGGAATCTCTCGTAGGCAGATATTCCTCAAGGAGTCGCTCCTGGTGGATAGCAGCTCTGTTCACCTCAGTGTGACCTTAAAAGAAGTCACACGGGTCACCTTTTGGCAAGATACGGGTCACCCTAGGGTGACATTGGTTTATTTGTTTGTCTGTCTGTCTGTTAGCAACTTTACGGCAAAACGGCTTTAGCAAACACTTGAAAATTTAATCCACAGGTGGGCAATGAACCTTGGACGACCCCATTAACTTCTGGGTCCAATTGGATCAAAGGTCAAGGTCAAGGTCACGAAAAGATCAAAATCGTTTTTTGCTCATAACTTCGTCAAAAATGATCTGATTTACTTCAACTTAGCTTATAGTGAACCTTATTCTATTTGTCACTTATAATCCTACCCATTCCTATCGTGAAAAATGCATATTTGGAAGATCGTAGGGTCCGAAGTTTTGGGGTCATGGTCATCGGTCAAAATTACAAATTTTCATTAAAACTAAAAATATTCCTTATTCTATTCCTTATATCAACATTCAGGTAGGAATGTACAAATTTTTTAAATTTGATCCCCAAAATAACTTTATGCCTTAAATGGGTGGGATTTGTTGTGCCTGGCACCACTTGTTTGTTGTGTTTTTGTTTGTTGAGATCCATTTATTTTGTGTGAGATTATTTCCACACCTGGAGAACTTCTCTGTCGTGTAAGACAGAAGAAGGCTCGTTTAATAACAGAGATGACTTTTTTTTCCTTTTTTTGTGACCAACTTTTTAGCCGCGTCGCGTTGCGAGCGCTGGCTCTAAGAGAGCTCCGCGTTGTTCTTCTTCTTCTTGTTCTTGTTCTACTTCTTCTGGTGAAGCCAAAACCTTTAGGACGCGGCTCTTGTTTATCAAGAGATCAGTCAAGGAAAAACAATATCCAACTTAAAAGAATGTCTGTTTTTCAGTTTTGTCTAATTGAGTAATTTAAGGGTGTTTATTTTGAGACTCGTTCATTTTGCTGCCCTGTTAAATGAAGAAATTCGAAATCTTACATGCAAATGTGAAATTCTCATGGAGCTAAAGCAATGAATGGTGCATCTCTTTTTGACAGGCACGTCTGTTCTTCGCTTGTGCTGTGATTGTTGGAATGACTCATTTCTGCAACTTTTGCCAACTCAGCTCTTGGTTCCGTTCGATCCTCGCCTCGATCTTTGGCCTGCTGTTGCTGCTTCTCCTTGTGCTCTCCCTGTGTCCACCTGAACAAGAGCAAGTGTTTTATGGGTACGATTTGTGATTTTTATAAATGCCCAAAACGTTAATGAGCCAATTGGCATGTCGCTCCTTGTGTTTCATTTGGATGATTGACATGGATTGTTCTTTCGTGTCTTTATCCTTAATGCTTCATATGTAGTACCTTCAGAAAGTATTCACACCCCTTGAATTTTTCACATTTTGTTGTGTTGCAGCCTGAATTTAACACAGATTAAATTGAGATTTTTTTTTGTGATCAATCTACACGTAATGGGCATCCGGAGACAAACACCTCCCGGACGCGTCTGGAGCTAAGCTTTCCAGAGACGAACACTACTCAGACACGTCCGGAGACGAACAACGCCCGGACACGTCTGAAGACAAACACCAGCCGAACATAATCACCACCTGCAGAGAGAGAGAGAGAGAGAGAGAGAAGAGAGAGAAGAGAGAGAGAAGAGAGAGAGAAGAGAGAGAAGAGAAGAGAGAGAGAAGAGAGAGAGAGAGAAGAGAAGAGAGAGAAGAGAGAGAGAGAGAGAAGAGAAGAGAGAGAGAAGAGAGAGAGAAGAGAAGAGAGAGAGAAGAGATATAGATATAGATATAGATATAGATATAGATATAGATATAGGAGATAGGTGGGGGGAGGGGAGTTATCAGAATGAAAATGTCATGCTTTATGACAACACACACACACACACACACACACACACACACACACACACACACACACACACACACACACACACACACACACACACACACACACACACACACACACACACACACACACACACACACACACACACACAGTATTCGTGCTTGGCCGATATCGGCAATTCTTCAGGAATTGGCAGATTGGAGTCAGTGTGATGAGCGACTACAGTACGTACTGTACACAACCCAAAAATCTTGAGTAGCTTTCACCCTTGTTTGGGGAGAATTTAAATGAACTAATTATAAAAACAACGCTGCATTATAGATGTTTCAGGGAGATGTGCATAAACATTAATCTTGATAAACAGCTGCCAATTGTCATGTGACAGGTGGGAAAAAAATTGGCTCTAATTTAGAAAACACATTAATATGACAAATGGCTCAGAAATCAGGTGTTATCGAATATATTTTGCATTGAAACTCACAAAGAGAAACCATATAACCTTTGTTATATGGTTTTACGTTATCACTTTATTTTAAAACATCAATTTTTTTCACAGATTTGCTTTGATTCCCTGTAGAGCACCTCACAAAACCTCCGAAAATAGACACGGATCTGGCAGACGATATGGATTAAGCAGTCTCTCTGGGGGACAGGGTGCGAGGTGAAGCGGTGAATGCATTAAATCATATAGCTCAATGAAGCTGGTTAATTTTGGCACATTTCTGAAATCTTTTGTTCACTCAATATAATTCTCCAAACTACAGAAAAAGATCAGTTTTAATGCTTTGGAAATTCCACATTTTCTTGTGTATGTTGGTTGAAGGAGGG
The DNA here is from genome assembly GCA_035128595.1 of Eptatretus atami. NCBI lineage: Eukaryota > Metazoa > Chordata > Myxini > Myxiniformes > Myxinidae > Eptatretus > Eptatretus atami. Next base: position 35,926,099 of record CM068968.1, read on the forward strand.
AACATGGCCTTGCTTGCTTAAAGGAAATAGGTACATAGGCTAAGTTATAAGACTCGTTATTTCTTTAAATTATCAGATGTCACTCCAGATTGTGACACTTATTTAGCTCGGACGATATCCGATCCTCAAAGCCGAAATCATATTTTGATGATATACTATAATCAGTCCGTGAGATTAGATCGTGGAAAATTGCATCATTTAATGCATGAAATCACTCCAAGTTCCTAATTTGAAAATTATAGCACTTAGAAAAGTGATTTATTTTGCGATTCTTAGCTATAATGAACAGGCATTCGATAATATGAGTGAGGAAATTGAGAAAAAAAAAACTTTATCATGAAGTAATCGTTGCGGCCTATTCCAAGTCAAGGCATGGTTGAGCAGGCCAAAAAATATGGTCAGGCCAGGGCCGAGCAGCCACACACAAGCGTAAGTTCACCATGCGCAACGCCAAGCGTCGGCTGGAGTGGTGTAAAGCTCACCGCCATTGGACTCTGGAGCAGTGGAAACGCGTTCTCTGGAGTGATGAATCGCGCTTCACCATCTGGCAGTCTGACAGACGAATATGGGTTTGGCGGATGCCAGGAGAACACTACCAGCCCGAATGCATAATGCCAACTGTAAAGTTTGGTGGAGGAGGAATAATGGGTCTGGGCTGTTTTTCATGGTTCGGGCTAGGTCCCTTATGTCCATTGATGCTACAGCATACATGACATTTTTAGACGATTCTGTGCTTCCAATTTGTGGCAACAGTTTGGGGAAGTCCTTTCCTGTTTCAATATGACAATGTCCCAGTGCACAAAGCGAGGTCCATACAGAAATGGTTTGTCGAGATCGGTGTGGAAGAACTTCACTGTCTTGCACAGAGCCCTGACCTCAATCCTATCAAACACCTTTGGGATGAATTTGAACGCCAACTGCGAGCCAGACCTAATTGCCCAGCACCAGTGTCCGACATCACGAAACTTTTGTGGCTGATAGAAGCAAATCCCCGCAGCAATGTTCCAACATGTAGTGGAAAACCTCCCAGAATAGTGGAAGCTGTTATGGCAGCAAAGGGGGGAACAACTCCTATTAATGCACATGATTGCTCCAGGCATCCCCGGGCATCCCTCCAGGAAAAGCTCCTAAAAATATATATAAATAATAAAATTTTAAAATAAAAAAAAAAATAAAAATATAATTGCAGTGAGAGATCTCCACATGGTATTACCATGGACCACCAGCCAAAAGGGGCAGTGTGCAATCATCACAGATTCTCACAAGTTCACGTGAACGCCAGTCTTGGACAGTGCTGTTTATACCTTAATCACTTAATGCATCAAAATAATCAGGACAAAACAGGATATATAAAATACATTAGAATGACTGAATAAAATAAATAAACAAACAAACAAAACAAACAAAATGTCAAACTTAACCCAATGGACATCATGAATGCAAGGTGTCCCATAAAAACAACACCTTGCTGGCTTAAGGATAGGGAGAAGCAAAGGTAGAAAACAAATTATGGAAGTAGAGGAGGGAAAAGAAGAGCCAGGAAAAACCAAAGATAAGTAAGTGAGAGGGCTCTGCGCATCACAAGTATAAACTAGTGCAGTCACTCTCAAAGTCCGTGCAGTCCCATTAAGAGATCGGTTCACCATTCCGATCAAGCGTTACAGGGACCATGTACCTGAAAGTCAGCAGTTTCACCAGCGGCTTGCGTGCGATTCTTTGTTACCTCCAATAAATGCACGTCGTCGGTGTTGGATTATACAAGAACAAGCCGGTAGTCGACATGGGTGGTCGCTATATAATTGCATACTAGTCATACAGTTTTTGACGGATCGGGCTGAAATTTTTGACAAAAGGTTGATTATAGTGCGCAAAAGCACAGAAGCCGATTTTTGATTTTCGAAAAAATTATAATAAAAAATATTTTTCTGATTTTAAAAAAATATTTCAAAGTGCCGTTGCTAGGCAACGGTGGCGTCCATAGCAACGGTGCTCAAAGCATACAACTAGATCCTGGTATGAACCTACCAGTCAAGTTTCATCAAAATCGGTTGACTCCTCTGGCCTCCAGAGCTGTCCATTACATATGATACAGACAGACGGAAACTGAGAATAACGGTGTCTCGCGACACCCAATAATGAGCTTCGGTTAAAATGCCATTACTGCCATGCATGTGGTGATAAGATGGAAGAGTGCTTTGCATGCATGTAACTCGACAATCTACTCGATATGCGGAAAATGACAAAAGCTGTCAGATATGAAGGAGGAATTTACATGTACAGAGCAGATCATATTGTTGCGGGGCCGGACGTCGGCCACGAGCATGACCGCGAGATGGAGCTGCAGAGTCGGCTTGACCGATCGCCCGGAATTCAGATCGTACTTCTTCGGAAAAGTCCGAAGAGTACGGGTCCTTTTCGGACCG
>CM068968.1:35958503-35969259 GCA_035128595.1 Eptatretus atami
CCCCCCAACCCCAATGCTGGAACAGATAATCTTTCTGGGGAATTCTTCACACCTTGCAATTGAGCCCTGGAGACATGTTCCCAACAAGTGCCTTTTTCGCGTTGCTGTCAGCATGTTCACGGCACACTATGCTGCACGAAGCCCTCAATCTGACGGGAGGTCATGGGGAGGTGGGGAAGGAGGGGTGGGTTGTGTTTGTATGCACCTGTTTGTCAAGGGACTTTGTTTTTCTTTTGCTTTTACATCACAGCCCTTTTGCCAAATCGAGCACACACAGGTGTTAGTGCTTTAGCCTCCTCTGGTGGTTCTTTCTGACAGTGTTCATGTGCCATGGTCTCTTATTGCATGTGTGCTACTCATGGCCAAAACGAATCAAAGACGTTTTGCGCCTTGTATTTATATGATTGCTGTTTGTTTTCCAAAGATGCCTTCTTCAGGATTTCATTGTGCACAATCGTTTTTTTCTGTTTCTGTCTGTTTGTCTACCCCGCAATCATTATGTGCTTCCAACGGCAGAGATATAATGCGGGGTTGTAGGGCGAGAGGCTGCAGATGGACAACACAGCTTTTAGAGTTGAGTAGAGATCAACAATGCATATTTATTGATGTTGTTATTGGAATTAATATTATTGCTATAATCAAACCTTGCCTTCAAGAAAGTACACATCATGTGTTGCTAAGTGAAACCTCTGTTGCAATGCTGCTTTTGGCATCCATGCCACATTGAGATGCACGTGTGTGGTTTTGTTCATCACTTGTGCTCAATAGGTTTTCCAGCTGAACATCTTGCTGGTGTTGTCTTTTGACAATTGGCAAGGGTAACAATGTGGATTATCTAGATTGCTGTGTGATTGCTGACATGGTGATTTAATTTGCTGCTGCTGCTGACAAAGGTGTTCTTGGGGCAGTAATTTTGCCATCACAGGGTTTTTTTATTTTTATTTTTTAAACCAAAACAATAGATTTTGAGAAGAGGGCATGGGGTAGTTGTTCGTACAGCATATTCTGCGCATGTGGTCTTGTATAACCTGTTAAGTGGAATAGCAGGTAATAACCTGTGAAACCAATTGTCATGTTCAGTCCTTTACTGTGAGCCCACATTCAACACTGAGGTTACATGGTCATACAAAATGTCTCAAGCCACGGATATAATCCTCGAGCCATGTCTTTCTCACTGTGGGACCAAAACCTGCCCGCCATAGGCTACCCATGCAGCTGTCGGAAATGGTTCATATAAGCTTGGCACCTTACTCGAGGGCTAGCGAGGTACCCTGCTGCTTACGTGAAGCAAAAGTGGGACTCGTCCAACGACACGTGGCATTGCAGAACAGAATCTGGTTGGACACGGAATTCGTCGGGCAGCATGGACCCGCTCGGTGCATGGATCCTTCCCCAAGGGGACATCTGGTGCTTTACGTCGCGCCTTAAAGCGTGTGCTGTTGTGTTCGTCTTGTTGTCGTGCGTGTTGCACACCATCGTAAATGTACGCAGTGCCTTTGTTTACCTTTTATTGCTTTTTTGGGGGTTTGGATGAGATAATGAAGCTTGGCTTTTATTCTCCCCCTCCCCACCATGAGCCAGAGATTATGAAATGATGTGAGACTCAAGTGACATCCTAAGGTCACGTAACGTGCTTCCTGAATCGTATAAATAAATACATAAATATATATATATATATATAAACCGAGATACAAGATTTGTATAATAAAGACGTGCAAAATCGTTTTGTCTCATTCCATTTAATCCATGACCACTTGTCATGTTTTCTCCACAAGTAGGGCTCGTAGCCGAGCTTGTGTGGTGCATGCAGGACAACGACTTTGAAACCCCATTTGCTCCTCGGCATGAAGGAAGTGTTAAAATTGATTTTTTAAATATATATAATCTTTAGGCTCTTTGTGGAGTTGGCGCATGCACGCACGCACGCACACCACACCACACACACACGTGCCATCCCTCACAAGGGCACTCCTGGTATACAAATCACGTTTAGGCCTAACTATCCTAGGTGTGAGAGAAAAATGTGTGATTGCCTTAAACACGTCACAAAGCCAAACCTTTTTTTTTATTTTTATAATAAACAATGCCATTTTTTTCAAAGTAATAAATACAATAATATAATAATAATAAATAAATACACAGCCACTGATCTTGGGGGAAGTGCCATCACTTCCCCGGGGCACCAGGTACACACACACATCAAGTTTAGGCCTAGCTATCCTAGGTGTGAGAGAAAAATGTGTGATTGCCTTAAACACGTCACAAAGCCAAACCTTTGTTATTTTTTTTTTTTTAAAATATAAACAATGCCATTTTTTTCAAATTAATAAATACAATGTCTGATAATAATAATAAATACACAGCCACTGATCTTGGGGGAAGTGCCAACACTTCCCGGGGCACCAGGTACACACACACATCAAGTTTAGGCCTAGCTATCCTAGGTGTGAGAGAAAAACGCGTGTAATCGCTTTCTATACATCACAAAGCAAAACTTAATAAAAAACAGAAAGGTGTATGTACGCAGCTTCGTGCTCTGGCGTATCAACTTCATCGGACGTCCAGGGATTATGAAATGGGAAATTTATTTATTATGTATGCAAAGGTGGAAGTTTTTATCACCTATCCATCGGACTTTTCTCCCAAACACCTTTTCCTCCTTTATCCCAGATTTCCCCCGATAACAACCACCCCCCCCTCTCTCCACCTTGGGTACGTATGAATGATTGGCGCGAAATTTGGGTGAATTTTTTTTTTTTAATCGGGAGGGAGGGGGGATGGTTTTTCCGTGTGGAAAAGTTCGATCGTCATTGTTATCACAGCTTTGTTTCGATTCTGCCTTTTCATGCTAGATGTCGTGCAAATTGGCCGCCGTTTGCATCGTGTGAAGCGGCGGAAGCGTTCGGCCCCCGTCGGTAATTTCCGTCCGGGAGAATCGGAGCGACCGTTCGGTTTTCTTCGTTCATTTCCGCCGATCGGCGCGAGCCGACACTCGGCTGTTTCCGGGCTGCGCGCGCGCCCCGTTGTTGCCGATCCGAGAAACTTTCCCATCAACAGCCGCCATTTTGTTTCGGCCCGCCCGCCGCCCTCAACCGACGAATCTACGTGCTCGAGGTTTTGCTTTTGCACCTCTCAGCGGAGCTCTCGTCGCTTTTCTTGTTGTGGACGAGAATCGGGGCCGACGATATTCGAGCCTTGGGTCGGCGATCGCCTCCGTTCCGGAGAGGCATCGGAGGCCTGCCGACCGGGCCGCGGGCCCCCCTCATCTCGTAAAGTATTGTTTTCATCGGGTGGGCCGAGGCTGCAATGAGCTGACGGGGCGCGGCGGGCCCGCCGAGCTCCGGGGCGGATTCGGTGACGGGAAAGGACGATGGATTTGCTCGGGGAGACGCGAGTATCGCAGAAATAACCGCGCAACAAGTCCTGGGACGCTGGGCCTGAATGCGCGCTGTTGGCGCCGCAAAATGGCCGAGAAGCTGATGGACGGAGCACCTTCAGCCAAGAGGCCCAAGCTCGCTTCGCCCCCGCTCGCCGGGGATGGTGCAGGTGAGAGGCTGCGGGAAAGGTGGCCCGACCACCCCCGTTTAATGTTCTATGTTCCTTTTCACATCAGGATCTCTCCGTCCATTCGGAGGCCTGTGGTCGTCTCAAGGCGACTGCTTGTGTTTGTTTCTGTCCCCCTTGCCCCGCACGGGGCTCTTGGTCACCGTCGATTGCTGTCTCCTTTAATTGCTCATCTATATCCTGTAATTCCATCATGTGTAACCGTTATGATTGTATTCGGCGCGCGCTCACGGTTGTGCCCCTTGCTGTCTTGCTCAGATGGAGTCCTCGGTTCGGTGATGCTGGCCTTGGAGAATGATCTTCCCGATGAGCTTATCCCAACGAGTAACGACCTTTCGCGGATGCCAAACGGCGCCGAGGTGTGCGGTATGGCCGGCGGGGCGCAACACGACGTTGCGGCCAAACACAAACAACTCTCAGAGCTCCTTCGGACTGGAGCCTCGTCCGGCCTATCTGCCGTGGGTCCATCTGGCAGCGGGCCGGGTCAAAACCAGGCCGGTTCGACCGGTCCCGGGCAACAACAGCAACAGCAGCAGCAACACAGTCCAAGCATGGCCGGCTTGTGCAATGCCGTCAAGAGTCCTGCCGCGCAGGCTGGAGGCCTCACGTCTCCGGGAATGTTGGCCTCGGTAGCCGGGCCTGGACAGGGGCCCGGAAACCAGCTGGGACAACACAGCAGTTCTGACCAGCAGCAGCAAGGGCAGGTAGGCCAGCAGCACCCTGGCTCTGTTAGCATGCCCGGTGGGATGCTGGCTTCGGCTGTCAAAAGCATGAATTCGGCCATGTCCCCTGCTCATCAAACCTTGATGGCGAATAACGGTGGACCCACATTGCTACAACAACAACAGCAACAACAACAACAACAGCAGCAGCAACAGCAAGCAGGGCAGGGACAAATGATGAATGGGCCACTGGGAATGGCCCCCGGCCGTAATGCCATGCAATTTCCCGGCACACCGACCGGTCCCAGTTTGCTAGCCGAGACCCTGACTCAACCATCACCTGCAACCCACCACGTTCTCACTGTTTCCCAAGCTGGTGCTATTAACAAGGTGAATACTCACCATGGGAATGAATGAATGAACCGCACGTTCTGTTGATATGTTGCAGCATGCCTGATGTTTTGAGTTGCCCGGATTCATTTGAACATTGCACAAGTTTTTTTTGATATAAAAGTTCATTTTGGTAGTTGCACTGTTGGAGTTGTTGTATATATGAGCAATTCAGATCACAGGGTACATACTCTGTGCACACTTTGGGACTCGCATTGACATGATTGACATTGGTAGCCATTATTATTATTATTATTAATATTGTTATTATTATGATTTGATGATTTGAGCATGCCACACAGTTTGAGCTCAATTTACTTTAGCTTTGTTGTAGGTGCATTCGATGTGCCTAAGATAAGGTGCCCACCTGAAGATTAATCGATCCTTCTTGCATGTGGAGGTCCAGGGTGTCTGTGGCATGTGCACCTGTCCCGTTCGTTTACACCTGCAGTGACACCGAGATGAGTGGCAGTGGTGTCTCGCATTCAAACTGCCTTAGCTTTGGGATTGGGGGTGGTGGGGTTTGGGTGCAACGTCCTTTTGACTCGTCTGGCCACCGACTTGCAGGCTGGGTACTCGTGGAGGTTACATTTTAACACGGGCAGCTTGCTGACACCCTGCATCGTTTCTCGGTTCCCTGAATGCTTCCTTGGCGTTTGACGTGAGCTCGTCCAGCTTCCATCCCCTCCCACCGTCACGTCTCCCATCCCGGAGGATCATCGTCGTGTCTGTTCCTGAGTTTCGTTTGCTTCCAGTAAAAGTCACTCAAGTTGCGTTTTTGGATCCTCGTGGAGGATCTCTAAGTCTTACTCGCGTTGTCGTTCTTCATCTTCTTCTTGTGGACTTTTTTGTTTCAAAGCCTACAGTTTTCATCAAAACTTCCTGAAACTTGGCATATATATGTAAAAATTCCCTGCGCAGACAGTAACCATCTCCGAGTTTGAAAATTCCTCCTAGAAAAAAAAGTTATGACGTCAAAATATTTCCGCTAATGGAAATCGCCTAAAAAATTATCTCCGAAACTAGGCAAGCTTTTTGAATTCTGTTTGCGGGAATCAAACGGGGAATTATCAGAGATGAATTACCGCACATATGATACGTCACAATGACGTCATATCAATTTTTATGACGTCATTCCTATTTTTTGACTTTTTGTTTCACAACCCAGAGTTTTCATCGGATCTTCGTGAAACTTGCCATGTATATGCAGAAAGCCCACGCGCAGGCAGTAACCATATCCGATTTTGGAAATTCTTCCTATAAAAACAGTTGACGTCATAATATCGCTGCATATGGAAATCGCCTTTACCATGATCTCCGAAACTAGGCAAGCTGTTTGAATTTTTTTTTGCGGGAATCAAGCCGGGCATTAGCACAGATAATTATTTATCGCAAACCTGATGCATCACAATGACGTCATATTCGTTTTTATGACGTCATCATTAAGAGGACGAGGATCTTAGCTCATTTGAGCTTGTTATATCAAATTGTTAAAAACAAAAAAAAAGAATCCATCAAGACTTTGCGCTGACATTTGCTTCCATTCCTAGCGTGCAAGTTGTTAACAGGCCTGGTGTTTGCTTAATGGTTAAGGTGGTGGGCTTGGGATCCTAGGATCCTGAGTTCAAATCCTGCTCGGCTGTTGAATTAATACTAGGTGGGGTTGAATCTGCCTGTCATCCTTCCGAGGTCGGCAAAATGAGTGCCAGCTTGCTGGTATACTGTGTCGGAGTGGCAACCCGTCCAGGATTGTGCCCAATTAGCCAAGGAGACTGCTTAGGCAGCGCCAACGCTCTGCACAGATTATGGTCCCAATGGATGGATGGAAGTTGTTCACATCTGTGCGGACGTTAGGTTAAGTTGTTGCGGAATTCTTTATATGAGCCTTGACTACATTGTTATGAATCTTGATGTTCTTCCCCATTTGCACTGCTCACTCATGGTCTTTGTATTTTGTTCGCCAGATTGATGGGAAGAGGAAACTGTTTGTTTGGTTTGTACTATCACCCTGTCATGTACTGGAATCTGGTGTTGTGCTGTGCATTGAATCGCTTGTTATTCATTGAAACCTCAATTTATCCACAACTCTGTTCCTGTGTCACACTCTTCAGCTTCTGTCATACTTTGGTTCCTGTGCACAAAACTTGTGTTAGGGACCCTCCTTATTTTGTGTGGCTGTCGGGTTTCGATAACCATTCGACAGATGTGGGAGTTAAATCATGAATGCTTTTAAAATCGCCCATCAAGGATCAAGTTGGGTGCTCGAGTATGTGTGACCGGCAGCGCTGCAGTCGCACGTCAGACATCTTCCATGGAGTGACCGCATTTGGTTTACGGAAGATCAGATCTTCCTTGGAAAGTCGATTCCTGGTTGCGGTGTGGTTTGATCGGCGATTTCGGTGACGTGTTGGTGTTTGACCGTGCCTCTTCGCAGCACTTTTACATGGTCTTGTGTTGGTCGTGCAGGGGTTGTCGTGTGGGTCCGGAAGAGCTTCCTGAATATCGGTGTGGGGTCGTTGATGGACGTGTGATATCACAGTTTATTGGGAGGTCATCATTTGATGGTTAGCATGTGACGTCAGGAACCAGTGATAATGAGGTTTCCCATTAATTTTGCCTCATTATTATTGTTCTTAAATTTTTATTTTTATTTCTATTTTTTGCTGCTCATGTCTTCACGGAGGCACAGCTTCGCTCCTTGACGGCATCATAGTGGGATGTCACAATCCTGACCATTGTGGACAGCACTCCCCCCAACCCACTACCGGAGATCCGGACACCATTTACAATTTAATTTGGTTGGAGTACCAGCATGCAATGGCTTATCGGTTCTTTAAAAAAAAAAAAATTTTTAGCACCGTGGGATCTTCTATTTACTTTTTGCAAATGCCATCAGCCGGTTCAACGTCTCTTCTCGGCAGCGTACTCTTTGATGCAACACCCTTCCCGTGAGACGTCGGGCACATGCACGCCAGACAGCGCCGAAGCGAGTATATGCTCCCTCTGAGCTACCTTGTCAGCCCACTGCGAAGTGAAATTTGTACAATCGTGTGCGAGGTGATCAAAAGTTCGTCCGGGCACTCCACGATGAGCCTCTGAAAAACGTTGCATCATCTGCGGACTTATGATGCCCGCGTGGTGATGTCTAAAGGAAGTTGTTCATGAAAGCGAAGGAGATAAATGGTCATTGCGGTCTTTGTTTCGTTTGTTATTGCAAGCTTGTTGATTGCCCTTTGTATGACTTTAAGCTTGTTCTCAAGCTATAAAGATGTGTGTCTTGACAGATGGTATCACCGATGGCGAGTGCAAATTACGGGCAAGGCTACGGGCAGGCTCCCGGTCAGTCTCTCGGTACTATGCCGGGGCAGCTACAGGGGAAGGCACAACTCATGAACAACATGACGGGCTTCCCAAACGATCTGAAGAACACCGCCATCAGCAGTATGGGTACTCTGGTGAGCTACTTGTGTGTTGTTATTGCTTTGGTTCTCTGATGATGCCGGACCGACAATGTGTGTGAAAGCTATCACGTGCTGGAGTTGCACGACGTTGGTCACTGTTGTGTCCCACTTGAACTCCTTTTTTTGGATCAATCTCGCTGTCAACGTCTCATCACCACACTGTTGTAGTATCCCGATATGCTTCGATTGTTGTTTTCATTGATGCTATGGATGGGTTTGATGATTACTGCCGTGTCCAGAGATCCAATATGCCAGCATCGGCTCAAGCTGCATTCAGTCTTTCTGGGTATCTTGTTGGACGTGTTTCCGTTTGGTCTATAATGGTGTCGTGAGTGAAGAAACAAACGAGCATCATATCATGTTCCTAGATTGTGGCTTCCATGCTCTTTGTGCTGATGGTCGGATGCACATTCGTCAGAGCTATGTAGAAAGTCCTGAGGTGTGATTTATTTCAAGTTTACCTGGGTTTGTGGTCTATGCTCTCATTTCAATACCGCTCATTTTGAATGCGGACCGAGGTATACATACCATTCTTACTAATCAAAGTGAAATTGTTGAGAGACTCTCTGAATTGAGCAACCACTTTCTTAGTTCCTTTTGATAACCACCTGAAAAGGGTGACCACCTGTTTAGTTTAGCTTAAATGTAATCACCAGAGTGGTCAATGGTCAAAATCTGGTCAATGTGTTATGACCCGCAACGACAGCATATGGTCACTTTCACGACTAAGTTTTCGGGAAAAAAAAACGCTTGCCCGGAAGACTGGTACAAGTATATATTGATTCTGTTAAAATATGATCATACACTGGTACTCTGCCTTGTGGGTTAGGTCGTTTGTTTATATGCAAGATGCCATGGGAGTGCCAAATGATACCAGTCTTGTAGAAGATACCCGATATACACATTGTGTATTGAGAGTGTCCCTCTAGTGAACGATAACCGATTTTGAGAGGCCGGCCGCCTTGGGCAGGATAGATTGACTGTGATACCGATTTCAAATATACCTGTATTTTGTTTGGGAAATGTTTTTATTGTCGTCGGAGCTATCACCTATTGCCCTGTACAAAACAGCAATTGAAAACCACATCCGTTCACTCGCAGTACTTCGATGTAAATAGGCTCCCAGCCAGGAACTTCTAGGAGCTCACATTGTGAATATTTGTTACACAACGTTAAAGCCTCGTTAAAGCTTTTTTTTTTTCTTTTTTTTTTTAACCTTGCAAACCCATGCCAGTCGACTTGATGGGGACGTTGATCGTTCACTTGCATTGCCTTGCTGTACGTTTGTGATTGGCGGGTTTTGCGATTGATTGGTTGGGATTGGTGATGCTTGCAATTCAGGAATATGCGACTTTTGAAATGACGTCTGAATGCAGCGAGGCCTGCGGAACGTGTACACGGTCCATTTGTTGATCTTGATGTTGATGTAAACGTTAGTCTTCCAAGTCAATAAGTCATCTAGACTTATCATCAATAAGTCATGTCGTCATCAATAAGTCATAACTCATAACTAGAACGTGTGTTTGTCTGTCGTCCCCACCGCCCCCACCCCATACTTGTGCTATTTTCTAGTCCAAGTGTTTGACAACCTTAGGCCAACTCTGTCTAACCACCACAGATTAGAGGTGGTGTATAATAACAATTACATTAAACACCTGGAAGGGCACTCGGTAGAGCGTACACCTCTGCCACGTAATGCCTGATCCACAAAAAACATCGGGCCCAATTAATACATGTTTGAAATATCATGCTATACAGTACTATATAGTTTTTGATCCTATCTCTCGATGGTGAAGAATCACTTTAAAAATAAAATAATTCTCACATCCAGAACCGGATGCGGATCTTCACCAAAATCGAATCCATTCTTCCTTGTCACACACCCAACCTGTCCACCAAGTTTCGTCCGAATCCGTTCACAACTTTTGAGACATTGTGCTATATATCGTTTTTAGTCCTGTCTCTCAATAGTGAAGAATCACTGAAAAAATTCTAGTAGTCGGATCCGGATCTGGATCTTCACCAAAATCAAATCAATTGGTCCTTGTCACACACCGAACCTGTTCACAAAATTTCATCCGAATCCGTCCACAACTTTTTGAGATACCCTGCAAACAAACAGACAAACAAGCCGGTAGGCGGCCATGGGTCGCCGAACATCCGATGACCTTTGACCCCTGATCTGAGTTCATCTAGTACTAAGTACTTACGAAATTGCAATTGAATCGGTTAACCCGTGTATGAGCAAGGGGGCTTTGAATGGTCAATTTTGCCCTAAAAATGCACTCATTGACCTTTGACCCCTGACCTAGCCGTGATAGGTCAATATGTCCTGAAGCAAAGTTGTTGTACCATTGAGTACTTGTACCTATGAACTTTCATTCGTATCGGTTAACCCGTGTAGGAGCAAGGGGGATTTGAATGGTCATTTGCCCTAAAAATGCACTCATTGACCTTGACCCTGACCTAGCCGTGATAGGTCAATATGTCCTGAAGCAAAGTTTTTGTACCCATTGAGTACTCTGTTACCTATGAACTTTCATTCGTATCGGCTAACCCGTGTAGGAGCAAGCGTGCCTTGAATGGTAATTTCGCCAGAAAAATGCACCTATTGACCTTTGACCCCTGACCTACTCGAGATAGGTCATTATGCAAATGAGCAAAGTTGTAGTACTCATT
>CM068968.1:35970597-35992133 GCA_035128595.1 Eptatretus atami
CAACAGCTTTACATAATGTAGTAGAGCTTTGGTCTTTGGGTAATACAAAGCAATATACAGAATCCAAATTGCTTCTGTTATCAGGTCCGCACAGAGGAAATATATGAACTGGATCCAAACCTTGCGAGTGGAGCACTGACATAAGATTGAAGTTGTATTTGAAACTCCAGTGTAAAAAAGAAACCAGAGAGTTGGTTCAAAGCCCAACCGAATGCTCACCTGTTTTATACATTTGTAAGTTTTAAAAAGACTAGTCTAATAATATTTTTTTATTAAAGCATTTGCAGTGAAGTCTGATCCAAATCATTTTAAAGCAATATATGTATTTGTATATTGTAATCAGTAAAAAATAGTGTGGTAGATTAAAAACATTAGAAAGGAAATAACTTGCACCAAAAACTTTAACATTTTCACGCTCACGCTGACGCCTCACGCTCACCGGCCGGGGTATCGCTATAGTTCTCGGTTCTCGAACAGGCGAGCTAAAAAATGGAACCACCGCAATGGCAATTTCATGCCATGCCATTGCAAGGCAGTGGGCCTTAGTTTTGCCTACTAGGCTTTTGCTCTTTTTGGTGCTTTCCTATTTTCATGTAAGTATAAATTCCGCAGCTTTCTTGCATGCTTAACACAAGGGTCCTGCTTTCTCCAACAGGGAACCAAAGCTTGGGATGGATCGAGCACAAAAACGAGAAGAGGGTACTTTCAGCAGAAGACAACTGAAAAGACGGATTCCTCAAAACAGAAGGCCTGGGAGTTGGGTTTAGATCTGGGTTCTTCTACTTGCTGCTTATCTGGTTCTGGGTCGTGAGTTGAAGATAGCTTACCGCTTAAACTACCACGGAAAACGTTGAGCCGACTACACCAGCAGAAGATCGAACCCACACTAAGAACAGGCAGATGACTGCTACACAAATTTCATCCCACCACATGTTGCAGAATCAGCTTAAAGTACAGCCACAGTACTCTTTGCCAATTCATGATAGTGTTGGTGTTATTTTTGCCGTCCATGAAATTTAGCGAGTTTATGAGGAGAAATTTGAAGGAGGGAAAGAGTGCTACCGTGTGCTCCGATGAACTAATTGTCGGCCTAGACCGTTTCAGCACATTCGCGACATTCACTTCATCGAGAAGATAAAGACCATGGAGCAACATTACATGGCAGCCTCTGGTTTAGGTTTGCCAGAAAACGAGCCGAAGCAGCAAGTGGAGCTTGCCAACTGCAAGTTGTAACAGTGGACAGTGGTGTTGATGGATCATATTTGCCCTCCGTCGACTTTTTGAATTTGTTGGGCCAATGATGCATGTGGTTGAAGACTTCAATAAGGACATGCTTGGGTTCGGTTCACTGCGATTTGCTACAACCACGGTCCACTGACGCAGGTGTTATTTGGCACCACCAAAACCTCTGATGACATTGGGGTGATACGTGTGAACATTGCGAGTCGAATGGACTCCACTGGCCTGGAATTGCGCATACAGGTCCATAAGTTCTGATTATTGCCCACGAATAAGTGTTATTAATTATTTTATTTGATTGTCATGTTAATGGTTTGCCCATTTCACAATGCTGTATTTTCTTCAAATCTTTTGAATCCTGCGCACAAATCCTCCATAATAATTTCTGTTGTTTGTTTGTTTGAGAAGTTAGAAGGGACATTACAATCTCACTTTTGTTCTTTATAATCTGAGATTTTTTCCCTTGGAGTCTTCGGAAATGAGGGAAATCCTCTTTTTTTGTTAGGACGCCTTTTGCCATCCTAATTGGAGTGGTAACATTTTAATCTGCAGGTTCCCACCTCATTCCACCCCCACCCGCCCCCATCTCTCCCCACTCCCCTTCGTTCACAACGCGGCCCTCCGACCCTCAATTATTTCTCTGAAATGCATGCGTTCTTCCAGGAAACCCCTGATTTTAAAACTCACAAAATCCAGGCTACTGTCACCTTGAACTTTTGTTCTCTTTTTCTCCTGTTTTGTAATTACCTTCGGAAGAACTGATCAATCCTATTTTATCCTACAGGGCTTCAAGCAATAGAGGTGCACCACCATCTCTACTCACAATTTTGTCTTATTTGCAAGTTTACTGTGTTCCTCTTCTTTTCCTGTTTGTTCATTCCCTTCCTAATTGGTTCAACTGTGGCTCCACTGTCAGTTTGTTCCCTTTATACTCTCACCTTGCTTTTTCATGAGCTCATTGTGTGTAGAACACCTCATCACTCTATGTTCATCACCCCATCACCTTTTTAATTGTTGCCAATCCCCGCCCTCCCTTTTGATTGCCAATGCCTTGTCCTCCCTTTGTTTGCAATGCCTTGTCCTCCATTGTTCACCAACCCTCACCCTACCTTTGTTTCGCCAACTCCCCACCCTCCCTTTTGTTCGCCAACTCCCCACCTCACTTTCTTTCACCAACACCTCGCCCTCTGTTTTGTTCACAAAGTCCCACCCTCCCTTTGTTCAACAAAAGCCAACTCCTCACCTTTCATTTGTTCAACACCTCGTCCTCCCTTTGTTCGCCAACACTTCTTTCTCCTTTTTTGCCAACTCCTCGCCCCCTTTCTTCACTAACACCTCATCCTCCTGTGTTCACCAACGCCTCGCCCTCCCTTTATTCGCCATTGCCCGCCCTCCCTTTATTCGCCAATTCCTCGCCCTCCCTTTATTCGCCAATCCTCGCCCCCCTTTATTGCCCAATTCCTCGCCTTCCCTTTGTTCGCCCATGCCTCATCCTCCTTTTGTTCGCAAATGCCTCGCCATCCTTGCGTTCGCCAATGCCTCGCCATCTCTTTGTTCGCCCAACGCCGTCACCCTCCCTTTGCTTGCCAAACTCCTCGCCCTCCCTTTGTTCGCCAATTCCACGCCCTCCCTTTGTTCGCCAACCCCTCACCCTCCCTTTGTTCGCCAATGCCTCACCCTCCCTTTGTTGCGCTCAACGGCCTCACCCTCCCTTGTTGGCAACGCCTCACCCTCCCCTTTGTTGGCCAACGGCTCACCCTCCCTTTGTTGGCCAACGCTCACCCTCCCTTGTTGGCCAACGCCTCACCCTTCCTTTGTTGGCCAAACGCCTCACCCTCCCTTTGTTGGCCAACGCCTCACCCTCCCTTTTTTCACCAACGCCTCGCCCTCCCTTTGTTCGTCAACGCCTCACCCTCCCTTTGTTCGCCAACGCTTCGCCCTCCCTTTGTCGCCAACGGCCTTGCCCTCCCTTTTGTCGCCAACGCCTCGCACTCCCTTTGTTCGCCAACTCCTCTTCTCCCTTTGTTCGCCAACGCCTCATCCTTCCCTTTGTTCGCCAACGCCTCGCCCTCCCTTTGTTCGCCAACACCTCACCCTCCCTTTGTTCGCCCATGCTCATGCGCAACCCCCTTTTCGTTTTATTCCTGTCGTCGTCCTCTTTTTTGTTTCCTACAATTCTGCCACGTTTTCCCCATTTCATTGTTACAAATGAATCAAACACGAATGTTGGCTTTCCCTTCACTGATTCATAAATGCAACTTGAATGTGACAAATGTAAAATTGACTCTCACTGACATTTGCACTCATGAAGACATCAAACTGCTATCTGCATGATATTGTAGTTGCTAAATCCAGCACACAAAAACATAAGACTACTAGAACGGCACTCGGTAGAGCACATACCTCTGCCAGGCTGAACATTTTATGTTTGTAGCCCACTGATAGGCCAGATCTGCTTTCGGACCTCAACCAAAATCTAATTGTTATCTTCTTGCCACCTAACTAACTCATCCAGCTAGTTTTGTCATAAATCATCCATATAACTTTTTGAGATATCGTGCAATACATCGTTTTTGGCCCATCTCGATGGTGAAGAATTGCTTAATAAATTCTAGTATTCGGATCTGGACAGGGATCTTCACCAAAATCTAATCATTTTGTCCTTGTCGCACACCCAAACTGTCCACCAAGTTTCGTCCGAATCCATCCATAACTTTTGGAGATATCCTGCACCACAGACATACAAACAAACAGGGATGAAAACATAACCCTTGTCCACTTTAGGTAGTCGAAGTAAAAATGGTTAGAGTTATCCGCTGTAAGGGATCTTAAGGTGCTGACATATTCTGTGCTTTATCCTCCTTCAGGAGCAAAAAGAGATTTCCCATTCCCTTCTCTCTTTTTTGTTCTGATGAAAGGTTAAAACCGAAACAATAGTACTTTGTGATCCTTTTTGGTGGATAACTCGAACAATTTTATTCATTTCTGTGGGATGTTTTTTTATTTTTTCAAGCCTTAATATTCAGCTGCAAATTTCATCAAATACTTCCCAATTTCAGGTGTTAGTTGGCATTGTATTTAGATTTCGTTTCAATCTGGCATTGTTACACCTTCTCAGGGTGGTGAAATGTCATTACAATTCAGGCTTATTTTAGCTGAAATTTTTTTTTTTAATGTCTTCAACAGTGTTGTAACATTCAAATATATCAGAGGAAAGAAACCCTTGTATCCTCAAAGAAAACTGCAAAATAAACATCCGCATGCAAAAAACTTGGTAGAAACTCCTCTTGAAGGACCCAGCAATAAGATTTTGGTTTTGATGGTGTGTTTTCATGACCGTCCTCAATTGTTTGGGTCAAGGAAATGCACCCAATCAACTTTGCAGTGTTGTTGTGGGTTCTCACTTTCTCATATAATTCATTTGTCATTTTGGAAAGAACTAAACGTGGCCCACACTGTATTAATGGGATGGTCATCTCACTTGCACGTGCAGCTTAGTTAACCGGGATTTTTTAAATTTTTGTTTCGACTGTGAAGTTAAATTTATAATATAAAGCAGGTACGACATGTTCCCTGACATTGTTTGATTTGCAGAAATCCTGCTTCTTAACAAATACTGCATCATCCTATCTGCAGTTGATTATATTTACGATAGTTCTGCCTTCATCCTGCATGTGTGTTACAGGTAAGCGAGGAAAGTTACCTGATCCTTGGTGAATGGGCTACAGCGTTTGAATACCGTGGCACGATGAATGTCAAAGGCAAGGGTCAGATAAAACCTATCTCTACCTTGCAAGGATGACGCACCCAGCCAGCCAACTCTGCCTGTTACCAATGTCTACCATGCACAGGTAGACGTAGCATCGGTCGCTCCCCAGCTGACGAAAACGGCGAAATTGCGAGCACTTCAACCCAACTTGCCTCCATAATTGGTTGATAACTCTGAGCTTTAGGGGATCGGAAGCCCAGCCAGAACCTCTCGGATGGGGTCACAGCTCCAGATGCGGTCGTCAACTGACTTGCTACTTTCGACAGTTTCAGAAGCAGCTGGACTTCTTCCCATAGAGAAGTGGGGGCTAATGGTCAGTATGAAATGCAGTGTACTACTCGGGGCAAGTCAGGAGACTGGTTTGGAAAGCAAAGGTTCTGTGATAGCATGTGTCAAGATGAGGCAAGCAACGAGCCACCTAAATTGTGACGATCGGCCCAAAACATCTCCAGGAATCCTGTTTGATCCAACTGAGCAAGTTCAAGTTGAAGTTTCCAATGTCTGGGCTTATTGCCCAGGCTATGACGCACAAGGTGGAGCATGTGTACTGTGTAACTGTTTCTTCTTTTGTTTTCTTACATTGGAGCCCTTTTTTATTTTGCTTTCCTTGTGCTCATCTCTACACACTCCTGCTGCTGCACTTCTCCCCCCAACCCCCAACCCCCAACCCCAATGCTGGAACAGATAATCTTTCTGGGGAAGTCTTCACACCTTGCAATTTGAGCCCTGGAGACATGTTCCCAACAAGTGCCTTTTTCGCGTTGCTGTCAGCATGTTCACGGCACACTATGCTGCACGAAGCCCTCAATCTGACGGGAGGTCATGGGAGTGGGGAAGGAGGGGTGGGTTGTGTTTGTATGCACCTGTTTGTCAAGGGACTTTGTTTTTTCTTTTGCTTTTACATCACAGCCCTTTTGCCAAATCGAGCACACACAGGTGTTATGCTTTAGCCTCCTCTGGTGGTTCTTTCTGACAGTGTTCATGTGCCATGGTCTCTTATTGCATGTGTGCTACTCATGGCCAAAACGAATCAAAGACGTTTTGCGCCTTGTATTTATAATTTGCTGTTTGTTTTCCAAAGATGCCTTCTCAGGATTTCATTGTGCACAATCGTTTTTTTCTGTTTCTGTCTGTTTGTCTACCCCGCAATCATTATGTGCTTCCACGGCAGAGATATAATGCGGGGTTTAGGGCGAGAGGCTGCAGATGGACAACACAGTTTTAGAGTTGAGTAGAGATTCAACAATGCATATTTATTGATGTTGTTATTGGAATTAATATTATTGCTATAATCAACCTTGCCTTCAAGAAAGTACACATCATGTGTTGCTAAGTGAAACTCTGTTGCAATGCTGCTTTTGGCATCCATGCCACATTGAGATGCACGTGTGTGGTTTTGTTCATTACTTGTGCTCAATAGGTTTCAGCTGAACATCTTGCCTGGTGTTGTCTTTTGACAAATTGGCAAGGGTAACAATGTGGATTATCTAGATGCTGTGTGATTGCTGACATGGTGATTAAATTTTTGCTGCTGCTGCTGACAAAGGTGTTCTGGGGCAGTAATTTTGCCATCACAGGGTTTTTTATTTTTATTTTTTAAACCAAAACAATAGATTTTGAGAAGAGGGCATGGGGTAGTTGTTCGTACAGCATATTCTGCGCATGTGGTCTGTATAACCTGTTAAGTGGAATAGCAGGTTAATAACCTGTGAAACCAATTGTCATGTTCAGTCCTTTACTGTGAGCCCACATTCAACACTGAGGTTACATGGTCATACAAAATGTCTCAAGCCACGGATATAATCCTCGAGCCATGTCTTTCTCACTGGGACCAAAACCTGCCCGCCATAGCTACCCATGCAGCTGTCGGAAATGGTTCATATAGCTTGCACCTTACTCGAGGGCTAGCGAGGTACCTGCGCTTACGTGAAGCAAAAGTGGGACTCGTCCAACGACACGTGGCATTGCAGAACAGAATCTGGTTGGGACACGGAATCGTCGGGCAGGCATGGACCCGCTCGGTGCATGGATCTTCCCCAAGGGACTCTGGTGCTTTACGTCGCGCCTTAAAGCGTGTGCTGTTGTGTGTCGTCTTGTTGTCGTGCGTGTTGCACACCATCGTAAATGTACGCAGTGCCTTTGTTTACCTTTTATTGCTTTTTTTGGGGGTTTGGATGAGATAATGAAGCTTGGCTTTTATTCTCCCCTCCCCACCATGAGCCAGAGATTATGAAATGATGTGAGACTCAAGTGACATCCTAAGGTCACGTAACGTGCTTCCTGAATCGTATAAATAAATCATAAATAATATTATATATATATATAACCGAGATACAAGATTTGTATAATAAAGACGTGCAAAATCGTTTTGTCTCATTCCATTTAATCCATGACCACTGTCGTCATGTTTTCTCCACAAGTAGGGCTCGTAGCCGAGCTTGTGTGGTGCATGCAGGACAACGACTTTGAAACCCCATTTGCTCCTCGGCATGAAGGAAGTGTTAAAATTGATTTTTTAAATATATATAATCTTTAGGCTCTTTGTGGAGTTGGCGCATGCACGCACGCACGCACACCACACCACAAACACGTGCCATCCCTCACAAGGGCACTCCTGGTATACAAATCACGTTTAGGCCTAACTATCCTAGGTGTGAGAGAAAAATGTGTGATTGCCTTAAACACGTCACAAAGCCAAACCTTTTTTTTTATTTTTTTATTTTTATAATAAACAATGCATTTTTTTCAAAGTAATAAATACAATAATATAATAATAATAAATAAATACACAGCCACTGATCTTGGGGGAAGTGCCATCACTTCCCCGGGGCACCAGGTACACAACACACATCAAGTTTAGGCCTAGCTATCCTAGGTGTGAGAGAAAAATGTGTGATTGCCTTAAACACGTCACAAAGCCAAACCTTTGTTATTTTTTTTTTTTTTAAAATATAAACAATGCCATTTTTTTCAAATTAATAAATACAATGTCTGATAATAATAATAAAATACACAGCCACTGATCTTGGGGGAAGTGCCAACACTTCCCGGGGCACCAGGTACACACACACATCAAGTTTAGGCCTAGCTATCCTAGGTGTGAGAGAAAAACGCGTGTAATCGCTTTCTATACATCACAAAGCAAAACTTAATAAAAAAACAGAAAGGTGTATGTACGCAGCTTCGTGCTCTGGCGTATCAACTTCATCGGACGTCCAGGGATATGAAATGGGAAATTTATTTATATGTATGCAAAGGTGGAAGTTTTTATCACCTATCCATCGGACTTTTCTCCCAAACACCTTTTCCTCCTTTATCTCAGATTCCCCGATAACAACCACCCCCCCCTCTCTCCACCTTGGGTACGTATGAATGATTTGGCGCGAAATTGGGTGAATTTTTTTTTTTTAATTCGGGAGGGAGGGGGGATGGTTTTTCCGTGTGGAAAAGTTCGATCGTCATTGTTATCACAGCTTTGTTTCGATTCTGCCTTTTCATGCTAGATGTCGTGCAAATTGGCCGCCGTTTGCATCGTGTGAAGCGGCGGAAGCGTTCGGCCCCCGTCGGTAATTTCCGTCCGGGAGAATCGGAGCGACCGTTCGGTTTTCTTCGTTCATTTCCGCCGATCGGCGCGAGCCGACACTCGGCTGTTTCCGGGCTGCGCGCGCGCCCCGTTGTTGCCGATCCGAGAAACTTTCCCATCAACAGCCGCATTTTGTTTCGGCCCGCCCGCCGCCCTCAACCGACGAATCTACGTGCTCGAGGTTTTGCTTTTGCACCTCTCAGCGGAGCTCTCGTCGCTTTTCTTGTTTGTGGACGAGAATCGGGGCCGACGATATTCGAGCCTTGGGTCGGCGATCGCCTCCGTTCCGGAGAGGCATCGGAGGCCTGCCGACCGGGCCGCGGGCCCCCCTCATCTCGTAAAGTATTGTTTTCATCGGGTGGGCCGAGCTGCAATGAGCTGACGGGCGCGGCGGGGCCCGCCGAGCTCCGGGGCGGATTCGGTGACGGGAAAGGACGATGGATTTGCTCGGGGAGACGCGAGTATCGCAGAAATAACCGCGCAACAAGTCCTGGGACGCTGGGCCTGAATGCGCGCTGTTGGCGCCGCAAAATGGCCGAGAAGCTGATGGACGGAGCACCTTCAGCCAAGAGGCCCAAGCTCGCTTCGCCCCCGCTCGCCGGGGATGTGCAGGTGAGAGGCTGCGGAAAGGTGGCCCGACACCCCCGTTTAATGTTCTATGTTCCTTTTCACATCAGGATCTCTCCGTCCATTCGGAGGCCTGTGGTCGTCTCAAGGCGACTGCTTGTGTTTGTTTCTGTCCCCTTGCCCCGCACGGGCTCTCTGGTCACCGTCGATTGCTGTCTCCTTTAATTGCTCATCTATATCCTGTAATTCCATCATGTGTAACCGTTATGATTGTATTCGGCGCGCGCTCACGGTTGTGCCCCTTGCTGTCTTGCTCAGATGGAGTCCTCGGTTCGGTGATGCTGGCCTTGGAGAATGATCTTCCCGATGAGCTTATCCCAACGAGTAACGACCTTTCGCGGATGCCCAACGGCGCCGAGGTGTGCGGTATGGCCGGCGGGGCGCAACACGACGTTGCGGCCAAACACAAAAAACTCTCAGAGCTCCTTCGGACTGGAGCCTCGTCCGGCCTATCTGCCGTGGGTCCATCTGGCAGCGGGCCGGGTCAAAACCAGGCCGGTTCGACCGGTCCCGGGCAACAACAGCAACAGCAGCAGCAACCACAGTCCAAGCATGGCCGGCTTGTGCAATGCCGTCAAGAGTCCTGCCGGCGCAGGCTGGAGGCCTCACGTCTCCGGGAATGTTGGCCTCGGTAGCCGGGCCTGGACAGGGGCCCGGAAACCAGCTGGGACAACACAGCATTCTGACCAGCAGCAGCAAGGGCAGGTAGGCCAGCAGCACCCTGGCTTTTAGCATGCCCGGTGGGATGCTGGCTTCGGCTGTCAAAAGCATGAATTCGGCCATGTCCCCTGCTCATCAACCTTGATGGCGAATAACGGTGGACCCACATTGCTACACAACAAACAGCAGCAACAACAACAACAACAGCAGCAGCAACAGCAAGCAGGGCAGGGACAAATGATGAATGGGCCACTGGGAATGGCCCCCGGCCGTAATGCCATGCAATTTCCCGGCACACCGACCGTCCCAGTTGCTAGCCGAGACCCTGACTCAACCATCACCTGCAACCCACCACGTTCTCACTGTTTCCCAAGCTGGTGCTATTAACAAGGTGATACTCACCATGGGAATGAATGAAATGAATGAACCGCACGTTCTGTTGATATGTTGCAGCATGCCTGATGTTTTGAGTTGCCCGGATTCATTTGAAACATTGCACAAGTTTTTTTTGATATAAAAGTTCATTTTGGTAGTTGCACTGTTGGAGTTTGTATATATATGAGCAATTTGATCACAGGGTACATACTCTGTGCACACTTTGGGACTCGCATTGACATGATTGACATTGGTAGCCATTATTATTATTATTATTAATAATATTGTTATTATTATGATTTGATGATTTGAGCATGCCACACAGTTTGAGCTCAATTTACTTTAGCTTTGTTTGTAGGTGCATTCGATGTGCCTAAGATAAGGTGCCCACCTGAAGATTACTCGATCCTTCTTGCATTGGAGGTCCAGGGTGTCTGTGGCATGTGCACCTGTCCCGTTCGTTTACACCTGCGTGACACCGAGATGAGTGGCAGTGGTGTCTCGCATTCAAACTGCCTTAGCTTGGGATTGGGGTGGTGGGGTTTGGTGCAACGTCCTTTTGACTCGTCTGGCCACCGACTTGCAGGCTGGGTACTCGTGGAGTTACATTTTAACACGGGCAGCTTGCTGACACCCTGATCGTTTCTCGGTTTCCTGAATGCTTCCTTGGCGTTTGAGTGAGCTCGTCCAGCTTCCATCCCTCCCACCGTCACGTCTCCATCCCGGAGGATCATCGTCGTGTCTTCCTGAGTTTCGTTTGCTTCCAGTAAAAGTCACTCAAGTTGCGTTTTTGGATCCTCGTGGAGGATCTCTAAGTCTTACTCACGTTGTCGTTCTTCATCTTCTTCTTGTGGACTTTTTTGTTTCAAAGCCTACAGTTTTCATCAAAACTTCCTGAAACTTGGCATATATATGTAAAAATACCCTGCGCAGACAGTAACCATCTCCGAGTTTGAAAATTCCTCCTAGAAAAAAAAGTTATGACGTCAAAATATTTCCGCTAATGGAAATCGCCTAAAAAATTATCTCCGAAACTAGGCAAGCTTTTTGAATTCTGTTTGCGGGAATCAAACGGGGAATTATCAGAGATGAATTACTGCACATATGATACGTCACATGACGTCATATCATTTTTATGACGTCATTCCTATTTTTTGACTTTTGTTTCACAACCCAGAGTTTTCATCGGATCTTCGTGAAACTTGCCATGTATATGCAGAAAGCCACGCACAGGCAGTAACCATATCCGATTTTTGAAATTCTTCCTATAAAAAAGTTGACGTCATAATATCGCTGCATATGGAAATCGCCTTTACCATGATCTCCGAAACTAGGCAAGCTGTTTGAATTTTTTTTGCGGGAATCAAGCCGGGCATTAGCACAGATAATTTATCGCAAACCTGATGCATCACAATGACGTCATATTCGTTTTTATGACGTCATCATTAAGAGGACGAGGATCTTAGCTCATTTGAGCTTGTTATATCAAATTGTTAAAAACAAAAAAAAAAGAATCCATCAAGACTTTGCGCTGACATTTGCTTCCATTCCTAGCGTGCAAGTTGTTAACAGGCCTGGTGTTTGCTTAATGGTTAAGGTGGTGGGCTTGGATCCTAGGATCCTGAGTTCAAATCCTGCTCGGCTGTTGAATTAATACTAGGTGGGGTTGAATCTGCCTGTCATCCTTCCGAGGTCGGCAAAATGAGTGCCAGCTTGCTGGTATACTGTGTCGGAGTGGCAACCCGTCCAGGATTGTGCCCAATTAGCCAAGGAGACTGCTTAGGCAGCGCCAACGCTCTGCACAGATTATGGTCCCAATGGATGGATGGAAGTTGTTCACATCTGTGCGGACGTAGGTTAAGTTGTTGTGGAATCTTTATATGAGCCTTGACTACATTGTTATGAATCTTGATGTTCTTCCCCATTTGCACTGCTCACTCATGGTCTTTGTATTTTGTTCGCCAGATTGATGGAAGAAGGAAACTGTTTGTTTGGTTTGTACTATCACCCTGTCATGTACTGGAATCTGGTGTTGTGCTGTGCATTGAATCGCTTGTTATTCATTGAAACCTCAAGTTTATCCACAACTCTGTTCCTGTGTCACACTCTTCAGCTTCTGTCATACTTTGGTTCCTGTGCACAAAATTGTGTTAGGGACCCTCCTTATTTTGTGTGGCTGTCGGGTTTCGATAACCATTCGACAGATGTGGGAGTTAAATCATGAATGCTTTTAAAATCGCCCATCAAGGATCAAGTTGGTGTGCTCGAGTATGTGTGACCGGCAGCGCTGCAGTCGCACGTCAGAACATCTTCCATGGAGTGACCGCATTTGGTTTACGGAAGATCAGATCTTCCTTGGAAAGTCGATTCCTTGGTTGCGTGTGGTTTGATCGGCGATTTCGGTGACGTGTTGGTGTTTGACCGTGCCTCTTCGGCAGCACTTTTACATGGTTGTGTGTTGGTCGTGCAGGGGTTGTCGTGTGGGTCCGAAGAGCTTCCTGAATATCGGTGTGGGGTCGTTGATGGACGTGTGATATCACAGTTATTGGGAGGTCATCATATGATGTTTAGCAATGTGACGTCAGGAACCAGTGATAATGAGGTTTCCCATTAATTTTGCCTCATTATTATTGTTCTTAAATTTTTATTTTTATTTCTATTTTTTGCTGCTCATGTCTTCACGGAGGCACAGCTTCGCTCCTTGACGGCATCATAGTGGGATGTCACAATCCTGACCATTGTGGACAGCACTCCCCCAACCCACTACCGGAGATCCGGACACCATTTACAATTTAATTTGGTTGGAGTACCAGCATGCAATGGCTTATTCGGTTCTTTAAAAAAAAAAAAATTTTTAGCCCGTGGGATCTTCTATTTACTTTTGGCAAATGCCATCAGCCGGTTCAACGTCTCTTCTCGGCAGCGTACTCTTTGATGAACACCCTTCCCGTGAGACGTCGGGCACATGCACGCCAGACAGCCGCCGAAGCGAGTATATGCTCCCTCTGAGCTACCTATCAGCCACTGCGAAGTGAAATTTGTACAATCGTGTGCGAGGTGATCAAAAGTTCGTCCGGGCACTCCACGATGAGCCTCTGAAAAACGTTGCATCATCTGCGGACTTATGATGCCCGCGTGGTGATGTCTAAAGGAAGTTGTTCATGAAAGCGAAGGAGATAAATGGTCATTGCGGTCTTTGTTTCGTTTGTTATTGCAAGCTTGTTGATTGCCCTTTGTATGACTTTAAGCTTGTTCTCAAGCTATAAAGATGTGTGTCTTGACAGATGGTATCACCGATGGCGAGTGCAATTACGGGCAAGGCTACGGGCAGGCTCCCGGTCAGTCTCTCGGTACTATGCCGGGGCAGCTACAGGGGAAGGCACAAACTCATGAACAACATGACGGGCTTCCAAACGATCTGAAGAACACCGCCATCAGCAGTATGGGTACTCTGGTGAGCTACTTGTGTGTTGTTATTGCTTTGGTTCTCTGATGATGCCGGACCGACAATGTGTGTGAAAGCTATCACGTGCTGGAGTTGCACGACGTTGGTCACTGTTGTGTCCCACTTGAAACTCCTTTTTTTGGATCAATCTCGCTGTCAACGTCTCATCACCACACGTTGTTATTATCCCGATATGCTTCGATTGTTGTTTTCATTGATGCTATGGATGGGTTGATGATTACTGCCGTGTCCAGAGATCCAATATGCCAGCATCGGCTCAAGCTGCATTCAGTCTTTCTGGTATCTTGTTGACGTGTTTCCGTTTGGTCTATAATGGTGCGTGAGTGAAGAAACAAACGAGCATCATATCATGTTCCTAGATTTGTGGCTTCCATGCTCTTGTGCTGATGGTCGGATGCACATTCGTCAGAGCTATGTAGAAAGTCCTGAGGTGTGATTTATTTCAAGTTTACCTGGGTTTGTGGTCTATGCTCTCATTCAATACGCTCATTTTGAATGCGACCGAGGTATACATACCATTCTTACTAATCAAAGTGAAATTGTTGAGAGACTCTCTGAATTGAGCAACCACTTTCTAGTTCCTTTTGATAACACCTGAAAAGGGTGACCACCTGTTTAGTTTAGCTTAAATGTAATCACCAGAGTGGTCAATGGTCAAAATCTGGTCAATGTGTTATGACCCGCAACGACAGCATATGGTCACTTTCACGACTAAGTTTTCGGGAAAAAAACGCTTGCCCGGAAGACTGGTACAAGTATAATATGATTCTGTTAAAATATGATCATACACTGGTACTCTGCCTGTGGGTTAGGTCGTTTGTTTATATGCAAGACGCCATGGAGTGCAAATGATACCAGTCTTGTAGAAGATACCCGATATTACACATTGTGTATTGAGAGTGTCCCTCTAGTGAACGATAACGATTTTGAGAGGCGGCCGCCTTGGCAGGATAGATTGACTGTGATACCGAATTCAAAATATACCTGTATTTTGTTTGGGAAATGTTTTTATTGTCGTCGGAGCTATCACCTATTGCCCTGTACAAAACAGCAATTGAAAACCACATCCGTTCACTCGCAGTACTTCGATGTAAATAGGCTCCAGCCAGGAACTTCTAGGAGCTCACATTGTGAATATTTGTTTACACAACGTTAAAGCCTCGTTAAAGCTTTTTTTTTTCTTTTTTTTTTTTAACCTTGCAAACCCATGCAGTCGACTTGATGGGGACGTTGATCGTTCACTTGCATTGCCTTGCTGTACGTTTGTGATTGGCGGGTTTTGCGATTGATTGGTGGGATTGGTGATGCTTGCAATTCAGGAATATGCGACTTTTGAAATGACGTCGAATGCAGCGAGGCCTGCGGAACGTGTACACGGTCCATTTGTTGATCTGATGTTGATGTAAACGTTAGTCTTCCAAGTCAATAAGTCATCTAGACTTATCATCAATAAGTCATGTCGTCATCAATAAGTCATAACTCATAACTAGACGTGTGTTTGTCTGTCGTCCCCACCGCCCCACCCCATACTTGTGCTATTTTCTAGTCCAAGTGTTTGACAACCTTAGGCCAACTCTGTCTAACCACCACAGATTAGAGGTGGTGTATAATAACAATTACATTAAACACTGGAAGGGCACTCGGTAGAGCGTACACCTCTGCCACGTAATGCCTGATCCACAAAAAACATCGGGCCCCATTAATACATGTTTGAAATATCATGCTATACAGTACTATATAGTTTTTGATCCTATCTCTCGATGGTGAAGAATCACTTTAAAAATAAAATAATTCTCACATCCAGAACCGGATGCGATCTTCACCAAAATCGAATCCATTCTTCCTTGTCACACACCCAACCTGTCCACCAAGTTTCGTCCGAATCCGTTCACAACTTTTTGAGACATTGTGCTATATATCGTTTTTAGTCCTGTCTCTCAATAGTGAAGAATCACTGAAAAAATTCTAGTAGTCGGATCCGGATCTGGATCTTCACCAAAATCAAATCAATTGGTCCTTGTCACACACCGAACCTGTTCACAAATTTCATCCGAATCCGTCCACAACTTTTTGAGATACCCTGCAAACAAACAGAACAAACAAGCCGGTAGGCGGCCATGGGTCGCCGAACATCCGATGACCTTTGACCCCTGATCTGAGTTCATCTAGTACTAAGTACTTACGAAATTGCAATTGAATCGGTTAACCCGTGTATGAGCAAGGGGGCTTTGAATGGTCATTTTGCCCTAAAAATGCACTCATTGACCTTTTGACCCCTGACCTAGCCGTGATAGGTCAATATGTCCTGAAGCAAAGTTGTTGTACCCATTGAGTACTCTGTACTATGAACTTTCATTCGTATCGGTTAACCCGTGTAGGAGCAAGGGGGATTTGAATGGTCATTTTGCCCTAAAAATGCACTCATTGACCTTTGACCCTGACCTAGCCGTGATAGGTCAATATGTCCTGAAGCAAAGTTGTTGTACCCATTGAGTACTCTGTACCTATGAACTTTCATTCGTATCGGCTAACCCGTGTAGAGCAAGCGTGCCTTGAATGGTAATTTCGCCAGAAAAATGCACCTATTGACCTTTGACCCCTGACCTACTCGAGATAGGTCATTATGCAAATGAGCAAAGTTGTAGTACTCATTACGGTCTATAAGCATGAAAAGATTCATTCGATTCGGTTCAACCGTCTTGGAGCTAGTGTACTTTGAATTTTCAGCGGGAATGCTCAATGGCCCTCGGACACCCAAGTTGAGAGGGTTACCATTTGGAAACTAAAGTATAGAAAAAATGGATGTCATATAGCGGATAGGGAATCACTTAGAATTATGCATACCAAATCTCATCGAGTTCCATCTACTGATAACTACTCGGTATCAATTTGAATGAAATACCGAAAATGCGGTTTGATATCGGAATCCCCAAAGTTCGAGGGGGTGCTGTGGGTGAACAAAGATATAAATCGAAAATCCGGCTCGATCCTTTGTGCACAATGCATTCCAGATGATTAGTGTGAATTTTCATGACCATGACCATAACCCTAGGGAGAGCAGCATTTGGCGCGAAGGCACCTCCAGCTCTCGCATATTATCGATTTTTGCACTAATTGACCTTTGACCCCTGACCTAAGCGAAATCGGTCAATATGTCCTGAGGCAAAGTTGTAGTCCTCATTGAGTACATGAACCTGCAAAAGTTTCATTCGTATCGATGCACTCACCTGGTCGCTAGGGGGCCTTCAATTTTCGCCAATTTTCGCGCATACCCTAATTGTAGGGGGCGCTGTGGGTAAAGTATTCCACATATCACAAAAAACCGGAAGATATTTGATAGAGCATCACCTGTAGATCATTCGTGCCAAATTTCATAACCCACGTGGATTAATGGCTTTCGGAATTGATTTCGCGTGAACGGTACCAATTTTGAAGGTTTTTCGGTTGTTGCTAGAGAACCAAAGCGTCCCTAGCAACCATCACAATTTCCAAAGCACTAGGTCATAAGATGTACCTACCACCAGAGTTTGGTCAAAATCGGCCCACATTTACTACCAATTATGCTGATGAATATGAAAAAATTAAATGAATAAAAACATTAAAAAAAAAAAACGGCACAATAGATGTACATGATTGCTGTCCCGCCTCCTGAGGCCAACTCTTGTCTCACCACCATAGATTAGAGGTGGTGTATCATCACAATTATATTGAACAACTAGAAGGGCGCTCGGTAGAGCGCATACCTCTGCCAGTGTTATTTTTGTTGTTATACTACTAACAACTTGTTGTTATATAATTATACAGTGCTTATATTGCCAGACCAGCACGCCGGATGGCTGTTTATTTCATATTTCCTTTCGACTCTATTTAAAAGGCATGAATTTTCGATTGAAGCAACGTAAAAGCAACGGCCAATGAATGCAACATGTATCTGCACGAAACAACGTCGATTAAAAAAAAACTGGTCGTGATTTTAAAATAAATCGCGATACCGTGCACATGCACGGATAGCAGTACAACATAGCTGGTAGCAGACGACAGACCGTACACGGGAATGACAAAATACGCATTGTGCAAATTCAAGTGGTACATGGAACGCCAAGACTTCCAAACATTGTCGCATGTCCGCTAAGTGCCACGGCAATTTTCATAGGGATCGTGTGACGGCGAGCCGAGTTTTTAGTGTGCAAGCTTGGTATTATAATAGAGATAAATAAAGTTTGCACGTGCCCCTCCCTCCACCCCACCCAGCGATGGAGGTAACTGATCTGATAGGCTGGTTGTGTAAACCCCGCCCTGAACGGATGGATGGAGACTGGATTTTGAGGCCGGCTCCTTTGATAGTATCGATTAACAATGGAACTTGTACGCATTTACAGATTTTTGTCAACGTTTATAATATTTTTCCGCGTACACATACACAGTCACAGGCTTAAGTGAAAATCTTTTAAACATTAAATTCCAGCATTTAAATGAAAAAGTGGTAATTTAACAGTGTTTAACCATAATTCCTGGATGCAAATCCGACTCTCTCAAATCCTACTATATTAAATGAGGCAATTCTCTGTATGTATGTTTATATGAAAGTACATCTGACGATCATAGAAAAATAGCAGGGCTGGCCTGACCTCCACCAAATTTTGCATATGTGTTGGTAGTACCCAGGGTAACCCCCCTACCCCCTATCACGACGGGTGTGTGGGGGGGGGGGGGAGATGACTTGCCAATGCTCTCGAAGGAGCGGGTGATACTCGTATATAGAAACACGAGAAATATCTGTGGATGAGACTGAGAGATGCCGAGCTCCCATAATTTCCTGTTGATACAAGTGAGACTACGAGGATATATAAGAAAAAATACACACACACATGGATAGGATTGCTTATCATTTATGCAACATATGACAAAATGTAAGTATAATTTATCTTGTGTTCCCAGGACCACACAAAATATATTTGTACAACAGCCCTCACAGCTCCCAAAGCTTCCCACCCCCCCCCCCCAACATGATTTATAGCAAACCAGCAGGGGCAGGGGTTCCTTATTTTTTGGAGTAGGAGGCTACCATTAAAAAGTAGCAGGTTACCATCACCGGCGAGCGAAGCGAGCGCAGCTGTATGGCCGGGTCAGGCCCTAGGCGGGCCTGGAAGCCGAGGATCTAGATGGCTGGAGATGCATTCTAGCATGATTTCTGACATGACATAGTTCTCATATTATCATGCTGTTGGGTGTGAAAACTCCACAAAAACAGGTGGTTAGGTCCTATACTGGATGTAGTTGCATTTAACATACTGACTGACTGACTGATGACGACTGACTGTCTGAATTCAGCTATACTGTATAGTGTATAGTTAGTTCAAGTCTATGGTACACTGCATGTACCTCGGTACCAGTATTTCAGTTGGGCCAGTTCACAGCTTGGCTTCAACTTGGCCTCACTTAGTGATAAAGTCGGCAGATTTTCAGTGCAAATAACCACGAATAATAACATGTACAAAAGCTGCTTTAAGCTTATAGGCTAATTCCTTTATAAATTAAAAAGGCACAACGGGTGACCGTGTATTTTGGAGCCGCATCACTTGACAAAAGTTCAAAATGGACTAGGTGAAACACGTGTTTCGTGAAACAACAACAACGTCGCACTTGCGAGAGTGCAAGTTTAGACCAATTACTGATGGCCAGAAGCTTACCTCCCATGTCTTTGGACTTCTTAGAAAATCCAAAGTCAAACAGGGATTTTCGTTTCGATGCCATCGTTTCGGCACCGAAACTGCGAGGCCTACAAAGTTTATTTTCTTGAGGTCATTGCTGTATGGTATCAGGGTATCAGGCCAACAGTCCAAAACGAGGCTACAGCATATTAATGTTATACCAACTCCATATTAATGCCCATGATTTTGGAATGAGATGTTGGTTGAGTATGTGTCCACATGCTTTTGGCCATGTAGTGTATGTCCTTCCCATCACTGTTCAGAGGCACCCAAACCAGAATGAGATACAGTGTCTTTCTCAGGGAAGTCTTGCTGATCCATCTTGCTCCCACGTCAATACAGCTGGAACAAACTTTGCATGTTTTCACGTCACGAAGATGTCCTTTACCACAAAGTTGGTTACCATGACTTAGTAATGACACAGCATCGTCTTTCCAATTGCATACATCAATTAACTATTTCGCCAAGCCTGCCATGTTCACAAGAGGCACTTACAACGCTCAAAGTCCATTCAATCGTTGCGATCAATCAGGGGTTGTGTAGCACACGTGCGTCCACTCGGGCCTTACACCGGCCCACATGCTCGGGACTATGCAGTACGGGCAGCTGCCCATTTGGCGATCTGAGAAAGTTCTCCAAGTCTTTCGTTGTGCAGAGGCACAGCCTTTTCTCTCAGATACTTTCCCAAGTATTTTTGGCTTATTTTAGAAGCTTTGTGAGCCATTTCAGGTAACAATCATCATCTTGCACACATGATATACTTTATGCTTATCACATCCCTAACATCGCCATTTCTAGGGGTTTCCTGCGCATGCACACCGAGCATTCTGGGGCGGATTATGTAATTTCGAAACTCGCGTATTCACGATGACTACAGACGTGCATTCATAATTGAACACGACAAAAAGAAAACGAGATTTGTTTTACAGTAATTGTAAAGATTTGGCTGACGGACAGGCATGGAGGACAGTGATGGATTGACCTCGCCACATAGCATTTCCTCAATGAAGACTTTTGCCAAAAACTTGCTTTCCTGCCCATTGAGCCAGATTTCAGAGCTTTCTGCACTGTCATCACATCCCATTGTTACCTCGCACACGTAAAGCGAAAGATGGGTTAAGCAATTGGTTCAATTCTGTCTGTGTGTGTGTCTACAAACGTCCTTTTATGATTGAGGAACAACTTGATTTCAATTCAATGTTTTATTTTGAACATGAAATGGAAAACAAACCTGTAGTAGCTACCTGTACCTTGGCTCTGAATTTGTCCCGATTGCACATGCACAGAGAGGAGTGAGATAAAAAAAAAATTTCACTCTGTCTGGCAGACAAACAATTGAAGATCATTCCAAACAGGAGACTTGCTCTTTTTAAGGACGTCATAATGGACACATACATCAGACATGAAGAACTAATGTAACGTGTTGGATAAGGTTGTGTAAAAGACACAAATAACCTTTTTGTTACTTTCAAAAACCCGTTTCGCAGTCAGGCCCCGCTATTTGCGGTTATAAAATGCGTTGTGCTTCGATATTCACGGCCCTGTTCTGCGCGTATTCGTTTTTTTTTCTTTTCTTCACGTATTCCTGTTTTTTCGTGTGCATGTTTGCACGTATTCACGTTATATATATGTCTATATATATATTTACTATATATATATACATATATACAGTAATCCCCCGTTTCTCGTGGGGGTTACGTTCCAAACCTCCCCGCGCTAAGTGAAAATCCGCGATGAATGGACGCCTCCCCAAAAAATCGATTCGTCTGGTCTGGTCGGTTTGGCAGTGATTGGGTTTGAGGTGCCGGAGATCGACTGGTCTGGTCTGGTCGGCTTGGCAGTGATTGGGTTTGAGGTGCCGGAGATCGACTGGTCTGGTCTGGTCGGTTTGGCAGTGATTGGGTTTGAGGTGCCGGAGATCGACTGGTCTGGTCTGGTCGGTTTGGCAGTGATTGGGTTTGAGGGTGCGGGAGATTCGACCTTAGTCTGGTCTGTTCGGTTTTGAGGTGCTGGGTATGAGCAATGCTCGTCCAACTGCGGCAAACCTTTTTCCTTTCCGAAGCATATATCGAGCACCTTTACCTTAACCTTCTCCTGGAGCGTCCC
>CM068968.1:36024004-36035305 GCA_035128595.1 Eptatretus atami
CTTGCATTGTCCAGCATTGTTCGGATCTGAGTTTAGCCGGGTTATTTATACCTTGATAATCCGCTTCATTCCAGCCGGCACGCTTGGGCAATTTCCGGCTCGGCTGCACCCGAAACCGGAGTTGGTAGTTGTAGTTGGAAAACTCTACCGCAGTCGCTTAGAGTACCCGGTTCGAGAAGACGTGCGAGGCGTGGTTTCCCCGGTTAGCCGAAATCGCGTAGGTTAATTAGGTAAATTGTTTTATCAGACAAATAGATCCCTACCTTATGCGGTTGAAATATTGGCGACCACGAATCGGTTAAACGACCCGCCCCCGGCTCCGGATTTATCTGAGCGACGGCCTACAATCTGGGGATGTTTGGTGGGAGACGACGCAAACCTCCGCCCCCACCTAAGAGGTCGTTTCCACCACCGACCCCCCGGCCACAACAATATTCTTGATTTGGCCCTCACTTAAATTCCGTACAATGTTAACACCAACCTCTTTTGATTTATAAATGATCCCCCTCCGAATACAACCGAAAAACCTATTTGCTTTAACCTATAAGCTGCCCTGGCACTTGTGCTGCCTACTTACCTCCCATATCTTTTCCCCACCCCCAGACCTTCCTTGTGACCACGCTCTAAATACCCCTTGCATCCTGTAATCTCTATTTTCATTGTTCTTCCCCATCCCACACCATACCCTTCCTCAGGTTAAGATTCCATTGCCAATATTTTGCCCAATCTATACAAGGATCAATACATTCCTGAATCTGATCACCAACCACCTCTGCTATCCACCTACCTCCAAGCTTTATTGTCATCGCAATTTGGAAAGCTTACTCTTCACCCCACTATCCAAATCGTTGATGTAAATAATGAATAGGTAATCGTCGAGTACTGATCTCTGAGGTACCCATCTGCTACATCTCCCAGGCATTCCATTTCCAAAGAATATGGTGCTTCCCTGGAAATGTGCATTCCGTGGGGTTTTATTCCTGGTAAATATATTGTTACGGCCCTGGGTTTCGAGGTTTTTCTGAACACCCGGTCCCGAAGCCGCTGCCGACCACAGATTATTCCCGTCGTTCCACGGCCTGAGTTCTTTATACACCGTAGCTACTTTTTGATTTAGACTACCACCGAGCAGGGTTACGCTTGGATGTTTCCATGATACCTTTTCATGTTAGAAGCCACACCCTCGATGCACACCTGCGTGATCTTCTGCCGACCGGAACAGATAGGTGCAGCACCGGCTAACAGCAAATCAGGTGGGTACAACTTCCGTCTAACTATACTTGTACGACTGTGTTCAGACCATCGAAGGGAAAGACAACCGACTGGCATATTTGAAATAGCAAGAAACAATTATTTTTATTACATACACACACAGCAAGCAATCAATTTAAAAGTGAGTACTTACAGGCAAAAGGACAAAGAGCAGATCTTAACCCAAAACATATTCTTGTGCAATGTTTATTGAAAAAAGACATGTGGCCATCATTAAATCCGGGAGAAGAAGAAGACAAGAAGAACAGAAAAGTACAGAGTGTGGGGTCGACTCCTCTCACTCACGATAGCCCAACGGCGGGCGGTGCAATCAAATTACTTGGGGAGGGTTGGAAAAAAGCATGGGTTAGATGGGCGGTAGAGTGGTGCAATGCAGTGCGATGGGATATGCAAGCAGCGTCTCTGAGTCGTTCTTTTCTAACCACAGTTGCCATGGTGCGTTAGTATACTTCTTCAATCAACGTTCTGTTGATGCCTTCGTTGTTTAACACATACCATTTGATTGCCTGAAGCAAGCAGATAAATAAATCAGTTAATCGGAATGAATGCAGCAAATGGGCTCTTCATTTACATGCAGTCCAAGCTCTGCCCTTTTCTCTCAGCTGAAGGGAAAAAATCAAAAGTTGAAACCAGTTCACGTGGGTGAGCGCAAGGTCATCACTATAATGATGAGCATCATGATCAGCTTGCAGTCGGTGGCGAGGACTATTACAATCTTCCACGATGATCATTACTGTTTTCATGTCGGTAGACCAAAAGTGACCAATTTTCCATGTTATGCTAGCAGCTTTGTTAAATTCAAGTAATCCTAGAGCACAAAGGTTATGTCCTGGCAACTGAGAAATTCGTGAATCGTGAATTTAATAGGTTGAAAACAACTGAACCACAATCATTTATATTTTCAAAATGAGTTTGACTTGGTGGCAACCTTTTTTTCTTTTTTGTTACCTTGTTGAGGCTCGGTCATGAGAGCGAGCACACAACGCACACAGGGGGGGCATGAGACAAGAGTGCGGAGAGGGAAGGCAAAACAGTGAGGAACAGACGGAAGGAGATCTGGGAAAGGGGAGGGATTGGGGGCGGGGAAACACAGGGTATACAAGAGGACACTACAGGGATTTGCAGGAAGAAAGCAGGGAATTTGAGGAGGTGGTTGGGTAGATTAACTGGCGGTAGAAAGATCGAGGTTTTGGATGGGGATGATAAAGGTGGTTGTGTGAAATGGCTGTTTTGGAAGGCCTGCAGGAAGAATGGATGAGAGACGTGGGAGTTTAAATCCAAAGGTGAGGATAAAAAGAATGAAAGACTAAGGTGAGCAGTATTCTGATTTGTAGTGTGCCAGAAAGAGTTGCTGGCGGACCCTTGACGCCCTGCGGAAATATGGAGGGGACATATCGTGGACGGTTGGAGGGGGGGGGGTAAACCGGAGGGAGACGACGGTAGAAACAGAAAGCCACCGACCTTGCCCGCGCGTTGGAAAGTGAGAGGTCCAAGGACCCAGCCCACCGCGAGATACCAATGATCGAAATGCCTTGGTTTCCACACGTGAAGCCGAGAAAGGTGGAGCTAGAACACCAACCCATAGGGGAGATCAGTACTCCATCAGGCTGCGGACCAAAAGCTTTGTAATGGTCAGGGAGCTCAGGTTGGTCGGGAGGACTTTTGGCACAATGGAGGATTCAACAGTCGCGACTGGCTTTGGGAGGCGAGGAGTTTGAAATGTGCTTTCCCAAGAAAGATATGGCAGACCAGTTGAGACGCAAAAGCTGAAAGAAAGGACTTCTTCCAGAGGATTGTGAGAAAGTAGAGGGGCGGGGGCGGGGTGGAGGGATTCCAAACGGTTCTTCGGAGAGAACATCGTGAGGAACTGTGAGATTTGTCAGGATTGAAAGACATGTTCACGTGTTGGCCCAGTTGATTTCATCCAGATCTGCAGAGCAAATAAGCTGCTGCTTGCCGGTTTGAGGGCGACAGATGGTACGGCCAGATTATAGCAAGAGATAAGGTGGATTTTCCAAGAGAGTCGGAGAAGATCATTGATGAAACCAGAAAAATAACAGGGCCCAGAAACGCTACCTTGAGGACACCAGCCGCGGACAGAAGAGGGGATTGAAAGAACTCCATTTAGGGCCACACGTTGACTGTGGACAGAGAGGAAGTCTGCGAGCATGAGTGGAGATGGCCTTGGAACCATAGGAAGAGAGTTTGTGAGCAGGGTCAGGGTGCCATGACCGTGTCAATAGCACACGATATGTCTTTTGGGAACTGCTCTGATTTCATGTCTGGCATTGAGGATCTCATCCATTGTTGGGAGAGCAGAAGCCAGCATATCCAGGGTAGAGTGACCAGGTCTGAAACCAATGATGGATCGGAAATCAAGCCATTGGGAAGAGGAGTGATTTAATGTCTGAAGTGATTGATGGATTCCATAACCTGCTGCATGATGGGGAGAGGTTGATTTGGTCTAAGTTGCAGGGATCTGTTTTTGCCACCATTTTATGCGGGCGGTAATGTTTGCTGATTCCAAGCAAATGGCAGATGACTGGAGCAAATGAGAAGCGTGAATAGAACAGACAGAGGTGAGCAAGAGCAGAGGAGCAGGTTTTTAGACCACTGGGGCTTGATGCCGTCTGGACCGGTGCAGAATCTGAGGCGAGTTTACAGAAGCCTCCCACCTTGTCAGGAGAAAAGGACACAGAGTTCACGACAGTTGTGGGTGATTTTGTAAGGTGGGTACAGAAAGCAATGGGTTGTCGGACACATATTTCGATGCAAAAACCGGAGTTTTAGGCATTCCAGCCTTTTCACGTGCCCTGGTGTAGCAGTGCGGCCTTTTTGAGGAAAGGGAGGGGCATGGAGGGAACAAAACACCAGAAACAGATTTGAATTAGTGCACCAGGATTGGAGGAGGGAGAGACGTTTGAGAGTTCAGACTGAGATTTTCGAAAGATGTTGTTTTCTGGCCTCCTGAGGGTTTAGACACACACTTGTTCTGAGCTTTATGAAGAACTCAGATTACCCTCAGTTGGGTGTGCTTTCCATGAGGCAAAGGCAAGTTGTTTAGGACAACTTCCTCGCCACAAGCTTCAAATGAACATGGGCGGGAGGAAGGGTTGGACAAACTGAAGACGAGAGGGATAAAAATCTGTCATAGAGAGAGCAAGTTTCTTTGAAAGAATTCCAGATTAGTTGATGTGGAGAAAGTAGCGATGGGAGACCCAGTCTAGTAAGTTTGTTGGCTGTTGGAACCCTGCCAGATCGGCTTCAGTGAAATGCCAGACTCGACGGCACTGAGGTAGTTGTCTGATAACAGCGAGAGATGTTCTTTGACAAGCATGTAGTCTGAAGAACTGATTCGAGCAGAGGAAGAACAGCAAATATTTTCAGAAATTTGTCAAAATTCAGATCAGAAGAGATGGAGTCCATTTGTTGAAGATCCAGGTTCAGGAAGTTGACCGATTGAGTCAGTCCCGATGAGTCGCATTAGTCTTTTTCTGAAGTCCCATGGCAGGTGAGGAGCAGTACCCACAACCTAGCCAACTGGCATGATGACAATTAGTCACCAACATATGAGGAAGAGAGAGTTTGGATGAAAGGGTAGAAGTTGGTCCATTTTTCGGATATTGTGAGTGTAAATGGAGTCATCACTGGTTTGAGTGACGTACAGTACACATATAAACATGATTGGGAGTGGAGGGGAGCCGTAGCCAGAGGTATTTCCTGGGGGTTTGTGGGGGAGTGAGGGTAGTGTATGGAGAGTGAGGAAGGAGTCTTTGATGAACGAGAGCAACTCCCTCACCAGACGAGGCTCAGGTCTATCATTCCGGAGGAGGGAGTAACCAGAGCGAAATCACTTAGGGGAGTCCAGATGACGTCTTGGGGGAGGAAAGTTCTGTGGCAGATATGTCTGGATTGTCAGTGGCAACTGTTTATGGAAAATCGTAAGTTTCGAGCGAAGGCCCGGGATATTGAGGTCCACACTGAGGTCCCTTTCCCTTCAGTGACTGAATCTGGTGTGAGGTGCCATAGACGTTTTATTCTCATTTTACCTAATATTTATTTCGATTTCATGTCCCATCTTTCCCACCACTTACCTGCCGTCCTTTCCTCCGCGGTCAACCGATCCCTGTTTGGTGGAATAAACCCGTTTGTTTTCACAAAAAGCTAAGGTTTTCGTGTGTCTCCCCACCGCACGCGTAAAACTCGCATATCGAACATCTCCACATAAAGGAGTGAAAACTGTTCGTATGTCGCGGGAGTTTTACTCTTGCCCGACAAGCTCGCCATTAGTTAGCCATTGACGCTGAAATACGCAAGACATTAAATCATGCACATATTTAACCTTAATTATACACACCCACCAACAAGCACGACCACCCACTCACCTCTTGGAAATAACTTGTTATTCAAATGGGTATTTATCAAATAAACCAATACCGACCGTAGTCCCAAGAAGAAAGCCAGACATAACAACACACGTACACTGCTTCTTCATCTCCTGCCACCACTGAAGTTGGGTTAAGATGGTTTCACACTATTATATATATTTTTTTTTTTTTTAGCCGCGTTCGCGAGTAGCGGAACGCTTAGTCTCAGAGAGTCTGCGTTGTCTCTTCTTCTGTGTTCTTCTTCTTCTTGTTCTCTTCTTCTTGTTCTTTCTTCTTCTTCTTTTCTTCTTCTTCTTGTTCTTCTTCTTCTTGTTGTTTATTTCTTCTTCTTCTGGTGAAGACAAAACCTTTAGGACTCGGCTCTTTATATTACAGGATCCGGATCTCCTTAAATACTAAACACCTGTACAATCCTCACATTGAGGTGCCTTTTGAGAGCTCTATCATCAACTTTTAATATTTCGGACATTTGCTTTAAAGTTTCGAGTTCACGTTACATTTAAAGATTTTTTCCATTTAATTGTTTGTAATTTCGTAATACACGATTTTTCTCGTCATGAAACAGAGCCTACCTGACGGTCTCGCTATTGGCTCCATCAAGCACGTTGACACAAAGTATTCGGAATTGTGTTGTTATTTGCCTTTAGACGGCTCTTGGAACACATTTGTCCTTTTTTAAATAAATGCATTTATAATATCACCATTAATAATATTTTTAGATATTTCAAATTCATAAAGGACACACACACACACACACACACACACACACACACACCACACACACACACACCACACACACACACACCACACACACACACACACACACACTCGGCCTTCCCCAGCAATAGATGCAGAAATCTAGTTAATTTCTCTTGCGGCCGCAGAAAAAACAAACTATTATAACAGTCGTTTCACATCTCCCATAGCGCCCACTCCCACGATCAGAATGGACGATTGAAGTAAATATCATCATTAAAACTTCTGCACATTTACCATCCCCAGACGTTGTCATTCCCATCGTTGTTTCAGTCGCAACTAATCCGGATTACACCTTCCATTCACCGGAGTGGATTCATCAGTTTGTGTCGAACACGCTCATCGCTCGGCCTTTGCACCGACCCACCCGTTCGGGAGTTTGCAGTCCAAAGCAGCTGCCCTTTCGAGCTGAGGGAGTTCTCAAGTGTTTCGTTGTGCAAAGGCACACCCCTTTGTCTCAGGTGCTTTTCCTAAGATATTTTCAGCCTCTTTCTGAAGCTTTGTGAAGCCATTTTTGTAACGGTCGTATCCCATACACACTATTACCTTATGGTGCACTGGAATCACCATTCCTTGGGTTCCTGCCCACATGTACCACTTAGCATTCTGGGGCGGATCACATCCATTTCAAAAGTCCTGTATTTTACAAGATATTTATATCAGTGAAGGAATTATATACAGTATATTATTGCGCAGAATTAATTTTCCACATTTGGATTTGTTGCCATTGCGATGATTTTTTTATTATTTATTGTTATTCACCATTTTATAAGATAGCTTGTTGCCAATAATTATTGCAATGAGGACCCAGTGATCCGAACGTTTTTTGTTTTCCTTTTAATTGATTGGTGGCATTCCTTGTAACTTGAATGAGTAGGAGTTTTGAAGTGTGGACGTAAAAACGAGGGTGGGGTCGATTTCTCTGTGTGCTAGTGATTGTTGAGGGCTAATTTTTGCGTGTTTTTAATTTTATCATGTAATTTATTTTGCTATTTGGAGAGCAATGTCTCTGTACGATGACATTCACGGTGGATCGGCGGCCCTCAAGCAAAGGCTTGGTCGAATCACTTCAAGATTGTTGCAGCGCATTCAAGTGAAGAGGTTTTCTTACACAGGCAAAGGTGCGGTGGTCAAACTTGCATGTTTTGAAGTGTACAAATGATCGCAGGGACGGGAAAAGAGGGTAGCAGAGATGTGTGCCCTTTCGGAGGGGATTTCCAAACTGGTTTATCTCTCATGGAAATGTGGTTATTCGTCGCAGAATGAAGCCGGGTATTGGCTTCACGCGTCAAGATGGCTGCTTTTAAGATCTCGCATGTTGAGTTCACCCCTGCGTGAAATTAACATCAGGAGGATTGACTCAGCCTGTCATCCTTCCGAGGTCAGCAAACGCAGTACCAGCTTGCTGGGTAACAGGCCATTGCATCAGTGGCGCAGCCGTGCCCCCAGAAAAGACGCAGCCACGCAGCCATAGGCTCATACAAATAAATAAATCCACAGAGTGTGAGCTGGATGAAAAATCGCGTGAGCTCTTTTGCCAAATCATATTTATTTTAACCAAGTAAAAGATATCGTAAACGAGGAAATGCATGGCTTATGTTTTTTAAGAGGCAAATAGAAATAGCACTTAAAAATCCAGAATAGCCCGAAAGTACCGTAGTAACGATCGAACAATATTCTTTCCAGACCCACCAGTCAGGAGGCTGCTACCAAATTTGGGTTTAACTTTAGGCCGGTGGTAAGGATGTAAATGCAGAGGCCCCCCATCTGTATGTTTCCCCCTATAAAATCTTGTTGAAGTGGGTTTTGCCCCAAATATTTGTATTTTATTCAAAAATCTTCTTCACAGAAACCACGAGACAGATTCAGACCAAACTCGCCACAAGGCCAACGGGACATACCCGAACCTTTAAGTTGTGCTCCTTATGGCCGTATCTCCCCCCGAAAGCGTGCCACGGGCCCCTCCCTGAATCCTCCATTTTCACTAAACCTCTTCTCCGCAACACCTGGTAACGGGACTCAATTTGCTGCAATGTATTGGGGCAGTGAGGTCCATGGGGTTGTGCTCCCCATCTGGATGTGCCCTTAAGAGGCTGAAGGTGGGTTTTGAAAATTTGCCAATGAAAATTTTTACAATGAATTCCAATGAAAAAAATTGCCTGAGTATGCTGTTGTTGTTCTTCTTTGATGGTAGACCACGTGGGGTAGGGTCGATTGCCAATTCAATTTACCTAAATACCCACGTGGTCCAACGACCGGGGAATTCACCCTCGACGGAACTCGTACGAAAACGAGCCGCTTAGCACGCTCGTTCCGTGTGCGATTCCGAGCGGTTTATTCGCCAAGAACCGTCGGTCCAAATGTCCCCTTAAGACCGTAACAGCTTTTACTAATTCTCAATCACGCGTCATGTCGAACCAATGAAAGAA
Organism: Eptatretus atami; assembly: GCA_035128595.1. Classification (NCBI taxonomy): domain Eukaryota; kingdom Metazoa; phylum Chordata; class Myxini; order Myxiniformes; family Myxinidae; genus Eptatretus; species Eptatretus atami. Next base: position 36,032,850 of record CM068968.1, read on the forward strand.
ACACAAAACGAGCTGATACATTTAACAATCGGGTATTTATTCAACAATAATGGGGGGAATTAGGGGAGCACATAAGAGGCAGAATTAAACCAAATATCAGACAATGCATGTATGTACAGGCACAAGCACTTAACAGTTTACTACTTAGAGGACGGGCCCACGGACACACACACACACCCAAAAGAAGTGGTGGCTGACGCCTTTATTTTGGCCTTCAGCTCGGAGGATAGTGGAGCTGAGACCAGGGTCTATTTTGGACCTGTCTGCCTCGTGCGGTCTTCAGGATGACTCGGTTCCGCACCCGTCCCGGCCACCAAAACCTCGACTCCGTTCACTCCGGAGACGGTACGCAACCCTTTCGGCTCCGGCGGCGGATGGTCTTTCAGGAGGAGGATGAGGAGGAAGAAGACGTTCCAGAAGGCAGCGGCAAGACCAGTCCAGGCCTTCGGAGACGAGCGCTCCCGCAACACGAGCGCTCCAACACGGTGAGCGCTCCAGCAAGATCAGCGCTCCTTCCTCGCTTCTCACTGGCTGGCTTCTCTCTCGCTTGACTTTCGCTTCTCCTCTCTGGCTGGCTGGCTCGCTGTTCGCTGCCCTCTGCTCACTCCTGCTCACTCACTCTCTGGCTGGCTCGCTGTTCGCCTTTTATGCGCTCCGGCGCGCTCACCCACCCCCCTCCCCGGCGTGCGGGGAAAATCCCGGGGCGGGGGATTGTTGTTCATTGGTGTAGCATCCTTCCAACCGTCATTCTTGTTTACGCTGCAAGAATCTCAGGGTGGGAGATGATCATCCTCAGCTTGCAGCATTCTTCTAACCGTCATTCTTGTTTACGCTGCAAGAATCTCGGGGCGGGAGGGTCGTTGTTCTTCTCTGCAGAATCCCGATAAAACTCCTAACTATTAAAATAAATCACAGCGTATTTACATTGATTCACCCACTAGACAAGGGAAGGAAGCTATCTATAAAACACATACTTACCGATATAACTGAGCTATAGGAACCTGAATGTTGTGTGCGATCGTTTTCCAAATCCACAACAATATGACCCTTCCCCTCATTCCCTCCCTCACCCCCTCCCCTTACCTCCATTCGTTTAAATCAAAGAATATCGACACGTTCCCGCTGCGCGGCCTATGAGGCCTTGACGAGGAAAATGGCGTCGTGTGCGTTCCTCCTACCGAGGTCAGTGTTGATGACATTGTTACTGCCATTGGTAATATGGGTGGGTTTGAAAATGTCCGCGCAGCTTCTCGCATGAATAAACGAGTAGTTGTTTTTGTATCGGACGATCATTTAGTATATGACATCGTCTCGACTGGGATATCAACTGAAAATGGTTATTGCATCTTAGCCTCCCTCTCGCCACAACTAGTACCAAAATTGTACTCAGTAATGTCCCCACTTTCATCGGAATGAAGGCACTGTAAATAATTATTCTCGATTTGGACCTAGTCTCTCAGATTACAATGTACCTTTGCGATGCCGGAACGAGAGGCTGACATGTATGTCTTTCAGGCGGACAGGGCTACATGTGCTCCCTCGTCTAACGTCGACATTAAAGTGCTTAATGTGGTCTTTAAATTTCGCATAGATGGACATGAGTACCAGGTGTACGCGTCGACGGAAACACTGAAATGTTTTAACTGCAATGGTTTTGGCCATTTAAAACGTTTCTTCCTGAACACTGCTTCCCCAACAGCCGAGGATACTATTGCTCCGTCTAATACGGCCCCACCTGTTAGCACCGATGACCTTGTTACAGTCTCAGAGAACGAAATATCAGACCCGAAGGACATAGAGGGCAGTACCTCAAGTGTTTGGGATGGTTTTACAACTATTCCCTTATTAAGGAAAATAAAAACGGATCAGAATGTACTTAACCCACATAAAGGAAAAAAGTGGTTTTGGCTGAGTGAAACAACTCCGGGCTTATGTGACACAGTGTCAATGAAAAATCGGTATGAGCCACTCTCAAATGATGAAATGGACCCCCTGTTGGTAGATCAAGGTGAAGGGGATTTACTCACAGAGAAAATTAAGGAAACTACAGCCAAGATCCCTATTTCTGATAAGGAAATGGAACCATGTAATGATCTTACCGAAAAAGAACTAAAAACTGTCTCCAGAACCCCCTAATCGTGCCACGAGTTAACCACCAACGACTCCTCAATGGTGGAAATTACTCCATCGAATACCCCTGAAGTCAATTCCTGAGTGTTGTGACAAATCTGAAAAAAACGCATCCTGAAAAACTGAAGCAGACGCTGATACTACCCCTCCCCCCCCCCCTCCCCTCACTCCATCTCCCCTCCACGTCGAAAACAGAACAACCTGATACCTGTATACTACAGAGTATAAACACAGTTTGTGAATGAGAAATTGAAATTTTTCCAGATAGTGCTTCTGACATGTCAGAAGGAGAACCAGATAACATCGAAGAATTCCCTACAAACAGT
>CM068968.1:36058730-36079448 GCA_035128595.1 Eptatretus atami
TCTCACTGACTCTCTGGAAAATCCTCTTTATTGTTTACGAATCTGGCAGCCCTGAGCACTCAACATTCAGGTCCCCGTTGCTCAGTTATTTGTTAAGTTAAATTGTGGATAGATAGCTCCCTTCCCCTATGTCTAATGGGAATTAAGTGTACGTGCGCTGTGAAGTTATTTATAGATAGGATTTTTACCCCAACAACAACAAAACCCTCTACTTGCGGCATTTGTCCATGCTCTTGCGCACTCACCGGCATGTGGGCGTGTGCGTCGGCGGAATTCCATGCCTCAGGTGGTGTGGATTCGATCAAAAATATTGTCACGGAGCGCTTCGTTCTGGCTTTGCGCCAAATAAGGTATGCGTCATTTTCCCGCCAATGGGCGACGGCGGACCAAAGCCGGGGCGTCCTTCTCAAGAAGGCGGGGCGCGAACCGCCGTCAACCCAATTGAGCAGGCGATGGGGAGCGGACCGCCCGAAAAACGATTGGCAAAAGATTTGATGATTGCGTCCCGTTGCTCGAGCGCGCTTTCTGTTGTCTTGCGGCTGACTGCATCCGCGCATCCGAGGCGTCTCGTCTGGCGCATTACAACCAAGCGGTCGACCATTTCTCATCACGGGAGATCACCTCGTCTCGTCTCCTCTGGGTTCAGCTGCCATGGTCCGTTTCTGGCGCCTGGTGTCCGGGAAGGTGCGGTCGTCCAGCCGCGCGAACGTGGCCAGGTAGCCAGCCACGTTCTCTTTCCTCAGCTCGCCTTCCCTCCCGAGCTGAAGGACAATAAAGACATTGAGGTCCATCTCTTTCTGGTGTGGTGTGTGGTGTGTGTGTGTGTGTGTGTGTGTTGTGTGTGTGTGTGTGTGGGTGTGTTGTGGTGTCCTTGGCCTGTCTCTAAGTAGAATTGTTTAAGGAATTGCTTGTACATTTGATTACCCTTCTTTATTCGGATAACTCTGCCCTACGTGCTCCCCTCGTCCCCCGATTATTGTAAATAATACGCCTTATTGTTGATGCCCCAGCTCGTTCCCTGTCTATTCTTTTATTGGCTTCGCACGGTGCGTGTTGAGAAATAGCGAAGCAGTAAATGTTCATTTGGACCGACGGGCCTCGGGTAACCATCGCTCGGGTACACACGGTTCGGGCACCATAACGGCTCGTCCGCGTTGCCGCGTCGGGTACTTCGGTATATTGAAGTTTGGCAATTAACCCTAACCCACGCCGTCGGATTATTGGCGATTCATGGTCCTGTAAGGGACCCGTGCCTTTCGGACTTATCGAGGGTCACGACCTAAATTCCGGGTTGTTCGGTGGAGACGACTCTACTGTCCACTAGCGTCGTGCTCGCCACGAGACGGCCACCACAACATTATCTCTTTGCTGATGACTGCACTCTCTGCCGTGACATCTCTCATCCTTCTGACAGGACAGGCAGCAGCCTCTTCTCTCCCACACACCTTGACAAAATCAGAAAACTGGTCAAACAGAGTTTTGCTTATGTATCCTATTTGTCATCCTTTGCGTTCTTCCTTACCCCCTGATCATTACCTGCATCCCTTGTTTGTCTATCTCAGTCTATTTTTCTCCTCTGCCCTGCTGTTCCTTTGTTATATTGTGTCCTCATTTGTTCTGTGTAATCGCTCTTCATGAGCCTAGACCATGTTAAATGAGCTAAAAATGTATTTATTTATTTTTAACATGCCCTGACATTCATGGACCACAACATTCACGGCATTTTTCAGGAATGTATCCCCCGTGAATAGCAGGGTCCGACAGGGACTGTTTTTTTTTTGAAAGAGTTAAATTGAAAAACCTTTCACTCTGACTTTGTGTGCGATTCTTCACTGCAGAGTAAAGCAATTGTGTGTCGAACCACACTCCCTCCCCTTCACAGGAAGGTGTGTAAATAGATGTCACAATTGTCGGAAGAATTTATATCCATTATGTATCGATCTCTTTATCCCCAAACAATATAAAAAAGCTGGGGGAGATGGTAATCTGCTCCTGTCCGCTCGTGTGGAGACATAACACACGCATGGAGAAACGCGCGTTGGAGCACCATTTCCCGAACAGCACATTTTATGACGGTTTTATAAATTTTTCTGGTATATTGGCTTTGGGTTGCGAGGCAGTATGGCAAAATTTCAGCTTTCTTCCCCCGAGAAGGGTTTAAAACATTTATATCGGTGAGTCAGTGGTTCGAAAGAACTTTTTATATTAGGTATACGGTAAACCTTGAAATATCACAAGGGTTGTGTTCCTGGAAAACGCTGTGAATTAGCAAAACCGCAAATGCTAAATCTCAGCTTTTATGAGAAAAAGGGGGCTAGGTTCCTGGTCTTGGAGAAAACTCAGAGAAAGTTGGGCAGGTCAGGTCAGGTCATGTGAAACAAGACTTAAAATGTTGTCACAAGTGCATTGGAAATGTAGTTACCGACTGATTTCACACTTATTAGTGCATCAATCAGGGCAACATAGCAAGCTTCCATACACTTGTGAATGAAACCTTTCGGTTTATAACCAATACTGTGTGACTCCAATCATGAGTTGTGTGAACGCCGAACCGAGTCCCATACAGCCCTTTTGCACAATACCGGGAGCGGTAAGTGCCGCCTGCCATGTGGAGCATTATCTCCTGTTTCACCAAACGCATTCAAGTCCCATACAGCCATTGCTGCACCAATAATTAATGACTCCAGATTGTGTTTATAGAAATGTATAAGATTAGGGCAGTTGGGATGATACATTTTATATGGTGTTTCCAACCCAAAAGTAAAACTAGATCTACTCTGCTAATTGGAGCACTCAGCAAGAGCAAACCTGGTCTCAGCTGACGTTTCACCTGCTTCACAGTTGGCGTCCTCAGTCCAATAAAGACTCATGAAATGTGCAGCCAACCCCTTGAAATGAAACATATATATGTATATATACTGTCGAACCCTACTATTCGCAGGGATACATTCCTGGAAAAATGCCACAAATGTCATGGCATTGTTTCAATGGAAAAAGGGAGCGGGGGGGGGGGGGGGTAGGTTCCCAGTAGTTCTTGATTCATGAGGGGAAATAAAAAATCCCATGAAAAACGCCAACATCCACAAAAGAAAAACTGCAAAAAACTTGGAAAAAATAAAAATAAAGAAAACCGTATACCCGAAGCACAGGGCCACATTCGACCCGAATGTCGAAGCAGGTCGCATTTTATAAACTGGAAATAGCGGGCTCGACAGTGTGTGTATAGATATATGTAATTCTATTATTATATAGCAGGATCCCTTTTTGTGCATCTCTGTCGCTCTTCTGTCCGTCCCCAAAATACTCCTCAGTGTTGGGGCTACCCCCGCAAATTCTTCTGTGGAACCTTTTGGGGTTACAGCCGGTGTCCTAAGGTGGTGGAGGTTTCACAAAGTCCTCAATATACAATCATGATTTTGAGTGATTTTTGTAATTTGCAGCATTCTGGAGCAAGACGCTAGCCATTGACGTGTTCGCTGAGCTGTGAAGTGTGTACGTTTCTGAGGCAGGAAAGAGAGCGTGCCTCGTGGCTGATCACGGGGTTTCAGAAATCTTCTCGTCGTCGCGAACAGACCGGGTGAAGAAGAGGAACGGTCGGCAATATTAGCTCTTGAGAATAAGCTGCACCACGCAGTTCATGAGCCCGGCGTCGAGTGCTGTCTCCGAATTGCCTCCTGTGCGTTTCCTGCATGAGAGACGACGCGGTTCGATCGTCAAGTCCTAAAAGATCACTTTTGGTCTGAAGCTAAATGCCGGGAGAAAGGGAGGATTTTAATTTTATTTATTCTTTTCCCCTTGTCCGTTTTTTGTGTGTGAGTGTGGAGGCACCTCAAATAGGAAATTAGATTTAGTTTACCTCACGTTCTGTTTTTATTATTACTACATTATTAACATTGTAAATATTTGATTTTCATTAAAACAAACCCCGTATTTATTTTAAGTTGCTTGTATCTGTTGTGGGTTTGAGTATAAAACCCTTTGTTGCCGTCCTGGTGAACGCTTCTGGTACGTCCTTGCGTTAACCATCCCACGCGCACCATAATCTCTGAGGATCACGTGGCCGCCTCCAATGAAAACTACTCGGTGATGAGGCCTGGTTTGGTGTTAAACTGCCCTTCCACCATAATTGGGTTGGGGGCATTAACGTCGCCGCCAGGGCGAACAATATTAATGTATCGTGTTAATTTGTGATTGGAATGATACTGTGTGGAATGAAAATAGATTTGAGTTTAAAGGAGAATCAGGACATTTTGTGAGGGTTTCCACCGTGACATTCGTGGATTCGGCATTTGCAGTTTCGCCATTTGCAATTTCACAATTGACATTAAATATTATCCACCTTACCTTTGTTGGGTCAGCTTGCAGGAAGTTTTTGTTCTAGTGCTTCACAAACTGGCTGTCTATTCCTTATGTTCGACTGAAGGTGCAACAGGAATGTGGAAATTTGTTGTATCATGGTTTGACATTCTGTTTCTAATTGGCTGCTTGCATCAGGCTCCCTTCCATGCTTAGCACGGGTACTTCACTAGAATATACACTGGGGGCAAAAAAGTACGAGCTAAGTCAATTTTTTTTAAGTTTGTTTTTTCAAACTATTTTACCATACAATGGTTAATCACATTCTACTCCGTGGATTTGAGCATTGGGGGGGGGGTCTTCTTCTAAGCCATGTTAGCCATAATTATCGCAAAATGCTGTGCAGCATTTTTTATACATGACCTAGATTGCTGGGATGTTATTACAGGTTACAAAAATACGCAATGCTCCATGGGGCATTAGGTATTCGTATATGACGTACACAAAACATCATTGACCACACACATTAATTTTTCAAAGTATTTTCCACATGGGGCTTTTTTGTTTTTCCCCATGATGATGTGGTTATTTTACTCCAGCTTCAACTTGTATTAAAAATGATTTTTGTTTTAAAGCGAGATCAGTATTTGCAATCGGCACAGGTCGGAATCCATCCCTAACGCAGTTCCGGTATGATTATCATGGAACGCTCTACCGGTATGATCATACCGGTATTGCCTTCATTCGGTATCGCAGATCACTGACTCGGCAACAGGGTTTCTGAAGCACACCACGATTCATATGATTAACCAATTGGCAATTGCTTTCAAACCAGCCACGAGGGCAAGGAAAAACGCGATTGCTTGTACGGAGCTCGGACGCTGAGGGTTAAAAGTTAAACATACTGTACTTACTTCCTTTTACGTCTTGAGTCACACGTTTCACTGTTCCTGTTCCATGTTTAACGGAGACGCGAGGCCATCTAAAGCTTATTATCGTGTCAGGTGTATTTAAAATTGAAATGCCTTTCTTCGATTCGTTTGTGATGTACCGTTCTTTTGTGTGTTTTTCACATCGATTGGGGATTCTGGTATATTCAGAATTCCATTACTGGTATATTGATATATCGCTGGACCCTATGGTTAAGGAATTGTGCATATAACCCTGATATAAACCTCTACCGGGACTAGCCGGGAGACTTTGCAAGAAGTGAGGGGGCGGAGCTATAGATTCCGTCTAAGGGGCGGTGCGTTGCCCGGGGAGAAGGGGAGTAGCTGACAAGTGTGGGGTGGGATTGAAGGAGTTCTAGAAAAAACTGGTGAGAAAGGATCGAGCTCGGAGGAGACCGAGTTGAGAGGAGAACTAACTCAGAGGACACAGCTCTGAGAGGATCGTTGGTTCTGATGGGAAAAAGAATGCAGAGGAGAACATTTTTGCAAAAGAGCTCTGAGGAGGTCATTCTGCCTGCCGCCTTTGCTGTTTTCGTCGCCCTGTGCCTGTTTGTCGTCCTGCCATCACCTCATCCTCCTCATCGCCTGCTTGTGGCTGCTCCCATCCTTCCACCCGTACCACCATAGCCGAGATCCCCGTCTGTGACTAAATCTGGTGCGGCTGCCATTAGGTTTCATTCACATTGTAAATTAATTATTATTATCATTCCTGTTCCCCCTTTTGGTCCCCATCCACCCACCATCATCTTCTCATGATCACCATCCACTGGTTATTTTTGTTTGTGTTTATGGGAAATAAACCCATTGGTTTTACAAGAGTTCAGGTTCTCTCGTTTCTCCTCAGTGTGCACGCGCATATTACCACGTCTGAGGGAGTTAAAAAGCCCGTTTCGGCCCATCCGTCCAGCGTCGGTCTTAATCGACCTGGATCGACATTTGGTGATCAGAAGTGGGATTTAGAACCCGAGGGCTTCTAAATTTATACTTAATTGTGTCGGGAGAACATAGGGGAATGTGCTGCAAATTTAAAAATGTAAGTTTTTTTGAATTGCTTAAAGTGCACGCGAGAAGAAGCCCCTGCACAACATAATGAAGTGCAAGATTTTGCGTTACGAGAAGAAAGCGAAGCCAGGTTTGGGGACGACTTAGTAGGTGAGGTTAAAAACTTCCCCATTCCTGAGCGATCTAGTCAGGAAGCGGGTGTGATGTCCGTCTCGGCATGTGTCCGGTATTAATGAAGAATGTGAATGAATAAAAATAATGAAAATATTAATAATTGAATGGAAAAATGGATGACCAGAGTGGTTGAATGGAAAAGATGATAAATAATGAAAGGATAAAATGGTGAAGGAATGAGGAATGAATGATTGAGATGAAAAGTGATTTAGGGGTGTGGATTTGAAGAAGTAAAGAATGAACTGGAGAGTGAATTGAGGGACAATTGAAGACAGACTGGGAGAATTGGAGGATAGGTTAGGGAAGATGGAAGGAAAAATAGTGGGGAGTCTGAATTGAAATGGGGTGGGGGGAGGGGGGAGTTAAATATGAAAATAGAAGAGTAAAACACAGGCTGTTAGAATGGGGAAAGAATTGGAAACAAAATGGGGGCACAGGAGGGACATGTTTGAAAAATAATAATGGCCTGGAAGAGCATCGCGCTTGTCTGGATGTCGCTCGGCTCCAGGAAGAGGACCGTCATTGTACGAGCAGTAAATAGGGTTTAGAAAGGGGTTAGTATGGCTCTCTCGAGTGCGGTGCAGTAGTTGCGGGTTTACGTTGGGACCGGGCAGGGGTTCTTCTGGTATGCTGGGGATCGACAGGGTGCGATGCGGTGCCGGCTCCGAGATATGTGCAGGCAGCTGAACTTGAGCCGGTGAGCCAGGTGTCTGAGAACTGTGACGTGTGGGGTGACGGGCGAGCCTGCTCGTGGTGGGAGCGAGGCGGACTGCTGGTGTGCGGGTCCGGTGTGCACTGGAGAGCGAGGCCCGTCCGTCGTATGTGAGTTGGTGTTGGCCGTATTTGTACCGGTTCCAGAGTGTTCGATGAGACAGCGAGTACAGGCAGTTGGTGAGGGCTGCGAGTGCAGGTAGTGGAGAGGTACAGGCAGTGGTGAGGCAGAAGGCAGTAGGAAGAGTGCGATGGTGATGGTACAGCAATAGAGATTGGAGTGAGTGATGGGAGACAGTTTTGGATTGGTGATGAGACATTAAATATGTAGATTCTTCATTCTGCAGGAAGGATCGTTAGAATTGAATTTCTTGTCTTTGTAAGACAAGTTTAGGGTGAAGGAAGGGTAAACGATATTCGTGTCATGGCAGGAAGAAGTTGTTGTGGTACACCTAGGTGCGAATGATGTCGGAAAATTTACTCAGAGGTTTTGGAAAAATACACAGGATATTGGTAAGCAGCTGAAAGCAAAGGGTTGTGAGGTATGTTTTCTGGGATTCTCCAAGGTTAGAAATGTAAAGAAATTATGAGCAGAGCAATAGACGTCAACCAATGGCTGGAAGAATGGTGTAGGAAGGAAGGTTTTTCATTTAAGAAGCAGTGGGAATCATTTCAGGGACAAAGGGAGTGTTTCCACAATTATGGCCGTTATGTTAAATAGAAAGGGGGCAGCAAGGTTTTGCAGTGGAATTGAGGAAGGAATTCAGGCTTTTTTAGGTTATATGGAGGGTGGAGAAGGTATTTAAAGAAGGAACTGATGATGTAATTATTATGATTAGTTAGGCCAGGCAAGAAAATAGAATTTCAGAAGGGAAAAGTTAAACAATTTCCATACCAATGCCAGAAGTTTAAATAATATGATGGATGACTTGAGGCCAAAGTGGATAGCGAGGAGTAATGACTATAGTTTCCGTGAGTGAGACATGGTTTTAATAGGAGAGTAATTGGTGACAGGATTTGAAGGTTACAAGGTGCATCGGTGTTATTAGGAAGGAGAGAATGCGAGGAGTCACCGCAATCTGGGTAAAATACAGCATTGCATCAAGAGAAAGGGGTGACATTAAGGAAGGAATAAATGTAGAGGATTTTGTATAGATAGAGATTAGAGATTTGTAAAAACAGTAAGATAATGTAGGATGCATTTATTGGACTCTGGGTGTGAAGGCAGAGGAGGAAGAGGAGTACATGAAGAATTCAAAAGGGCATGTGGTAAGGGAAGAGTATTGATTATGGGGGATTTTAACTTGCCAGGGATAGATTGGGTCTTGGAAACAGGGAAAGGACAGAGCAGATGAGGATTTCTGAGTCAGTCCAGGATTGATTTAAACTCATTTTGTAGATTAAGCCCACGAGGGGGAGTGCAGTGTTGGACTTCCTTTTAAGTCTGGTATGGAGCATTTGCCTGAGCAGCGCGTCGCTGTGTCCACTCTCCGCCGGCACTCCAAGGGGCCTCCGTCTTGGCCATCCTCCAGGCAGACGCCTGGCCCATCGCCGCTCCCCGAGATGCTGATCAACCTGTTGCAACCACGAGGCACGTGGTCAGCCCATTGGCCTCCTCCACTCACGAGCTCCCTCGCTGAGAGAATCTGGTGAGCAGGATCAGCGTTCAGAAAATGAGCCTCCCAATATGGTGGAGGAGGTGGTGGGTCAGGGGAGCGTTTCGGATCAAGTGACCATACATTGTGTTGCGCAAAGACTCTGTTAAGGGTAAGAGTTCAGGATAGTAGAGTAAGACTTAGATTTTAGGAAGGCAAACCTTGAGGGGAAGGAGAGAGTTGGGTAATGTAGATTTGGAGAGGCTAACAAGAAGACAATCAGCAGCAGAGAAATGGGAAATCCTTAAGGACAAATGTGTAGAGTGCAGAGTAAGTACATTCCAATGAGGTGTAAAACTAGAAACAGAAAGAGACAGGGTGGTTGAGCAGTGAGGATAAGGGAATTGCTATTAGAGGAGAGCAGAAGCCATATTAGGTTTTAAAATAACGACTGGAGTTAGATTTATATCATGATCGGAGTAAACAGAGGCAAGTTAAGAAAAATAACTTGACAAGCCAAAAGAGAGTGTGAGGAGGACATGGCTAAGAATATTAAACTTAATAGCAAGGCTTTTCTTTTAGTATTCAGGGAAAAGAAAAGGTGAGGACCTGTGGTGCCCATTGGGGATAGCACCGGGAAGATGGTTAGTGATGAAGGTGAGATGGCAGGCTTATTTAACAGGCATTTTGCTTCACTTTTGTGGGGTTGACTGAAGCATGTCACCCTTCTGAGGTGGGTGAAATGAGAACCATTGTACTGGTATAGGGGCAGAGCATCAGCGGGATAGTCATGCCCAACAAAATGATAGCTACCCGGCAGCCAAGCTGCATACGCAAGAAGAGAAGGTTGTATTCGGAGGGGATCAATTATAAATCAAAAGAGGTAGTTTTGTCATTGTGCAGGAATTTTGGTTGAGGGCCACATCAAGAATATTGTGTGCAGTTTTTGATCCACCACAACTTAGAAGAACGTAGCTGCCATAGAGAGGGTTCAGCGCAGGGCTACTAGAGTGATTCCAGGCCAAGCTAGACTCAACTATGAGGAGCGGCTGAGGGGAGACAGGGCTTTATACACTAGAAAGGAGGTGGTTTACGAGGAGATATGTTCAAGATGTTTAAGATAAGAAAGGTAAAATAAAATAAGTGCAGTGAATTATTCAGCAGAGTAGACAGTGATAGGACCAGGGGCCATGGCCTGAGAATAAAGAAGAGGAGAGTTAAGATGGTAGCAAGGCAGGGGTCTTTACTCAGAGAGTAGTTAATGCATGGAATGGCCTCCCTGGAAAGGTAGTGGCAGCAGAAAAAGTAGATCAGTTTAAATTAGAACAAGTCTGGAGACGGCATGCGTTCACGAGCAATGTACACGGTTCGCCTTTTATTTTTTGACCTTCGAGGGGACGGCCACGGGCAAACTGGCGGGAGATCGGGAAAAACAGTAAATGATGAAGTTGAGTACTCGAAGAAGCACTACTTGCATACCAACTTTTATTCGAAACAGTTTGGAAAAACCCTAGGAGCTCGATGCCCATTTATGATTTTTTTGACATTTTCTAAGTTTCGTGACCTTGTGAACCTTTGACCTTGGGACGAAAATGAAAAATCGAGCTCCGTGGGGGCTTGCAGGTGCCATGGGTCTAACAAATACCGAACTCCTGCCAGATTCACCAAACCCCCCTCAGAGAGAGATGTAACTGAATCGGCTTACCCCCTAAAAACCGTTTTGGGCGTGACTCCGCTCATATGGGACTGTATATGGGCGTAGCACGCCCATTCTCTCCGCGAAAACACAACTAGATCATGCATACAAACCTCGCACCCGTTTTTAGCAAGATCGGATCAAAACCCACGCGAGCTTATGCTCGGGACAGACAGATAGACAGACACACACCCATAACAAATATACGTGCGTCACGTACTGACTCTGTTGAAACATAGGATGTTTGACGCGGACTTTTCGTAGCTGAGCATTGATGGTGATTGTGTGCATGTATACGCGAGCATTGTGGGTTCTGGAATCGTGGTGTTGTGTTTTTTTTTTTTTTAACAAGACCATCTACCCCCCATTGCCCCCTCCCTGCGAAAGTATTTAATAAAAATAATAATAACAGTGGTGCCAGGCCAACAAAATCCCGCCCATTTAAGCATAAAGTTATTTCTGGGGATTCAAATTTAAATTTGATAATCCTAAACTGAATGTTGATTATAAAGAATAGAATAAGGAATATTTGTCTTAGTTTGAAGTTCAATAAAACCATTTGATGAATTATGACCGTAAATGATTTTTGACCTCAAGGCCACGTAAGGTCAAAGGTCATTGGTGTCAAATGAAAGCCCAATAAAGGACTTGATATATGTCTTCCATAGTAACAGCATTAATTCTTAACCTTTTTTGATCTATAATTGAAAATTTGTAAATTTTGACCGATGACCATGACCCCAAAAACTTCGGACCCTACCGATTCACAAATATGCATTTTTTCAACTATAGAATGGGTTAGATATTAAGTGACAAATAAATAGGTTCACTATAAGCTGTTTTGATTAAATCAGATTCATTTTTGAAAAGGTTGATGAGCGGAAAAACGATTTTTGATCTTGTCGAACGTGACCTGACTTGACCTTTGCGTCCATTGGACCAAAAGTTAATGGGGTCGTTCCAATGTTCTTTGCCCACCTGTGGATAATTAAGTAACAAGTGTTGCTAAAAGGTTTTGCCGTAAAGTTGCTAACAGACAGACAGACAAACAAAACAACACAGACCAAACAAAAACTGGATGAGTACAATATCCCGTGTCCCTCCGGGGCAGGGATAATAATTATTATTACAAGCTGGAGACGGCGATGTTCACGAGCAATGTTACACGGTTCGCTTTTTTATTTTTGACCTACGAGGGACACCACGGCAAAACTGGCGGGGAATTGGGAAAAAACGTAAATGATTTGAAGTGTCAGTAATCGAAAGGCATACAAATCGACCACGAATTGCGAGATCCTAAACGTTATTCGCCTTTTCTATTTTTTTATGGTGGAATTCGGGAAAAACGAAGATGAAAAGTTGTAAGTAATCGTAGAGCACTACTTGCATTACAACTTTCATTCGAAACAGTTGGAAAACCCTAGGAGCTCGGATGCCCAATTTATTGAATTTTGAATTTTCTAAGTTCGTGACCTTGTGACCTTGACCTTTGGGATTGAAAAATCAAAAGCTCCATTGGTGCTATCGTTAGGTTGCCATTTAACGAAAATACCGAAAACCTGCCAGAATTCGACAAACCCCCCTCGAGAAGTAATGGAAACCGGCTACCCCCTAAAAACATGTTTTTGGGCGTGGCTCCGCCCAAAGGGCGCAGGCATTTGCCCATTCTCAGAAAACACAACTAGATCATGATAAAACTCCCAACCCAAAAATTTTATCAGGATCGGATCAAAACCCACGTAGCTATCGCTCGGGACAGACAGACAGACACAACAGACAGACAGGGACAGACACAACCACCATAACGATATGTGGTCATTACTGACCGTGAACCAATAATAAACTACAAAAAAATACACAAAAATCCAAAAACAATTTTTTTTTGCACTTTTTCTTGGTTTTGACTGGTGTTGGTAATTGGTGCGGGTTGATTGCGCAGCATGATGGGCCGAATGGCCTCCACCTGCGTTCAATTTTGTGTGTGTGTCCGTCCTAAGGGCCAACAATTTTGTTTCTCGTTTGCAACACTTCGTAATTGCCTTTATTTAACATTGTGCTTCTTAGATTGTTGTTGCGCATGGTATTTGGAAAGCCTGTACTGCACTGCGGCTCTGTGGGGATCGGCCAATTGAATATTGGGGTTTTCCGTCTTGTGCAACAAATCACACCAAATAAATTAATATTGCAGTCTTCAGTCATAGAAATTTGGCGAGCAGATTAAAGTATGTTCTTTTCAAATAGGCTGAGGCTGACTGCAGGGATTTGGGCCTGCTTTACAAAGTGTTACCTTCATCCTCATGTTGATTAACCCTCCACAATATCCTTGCACTATTGGCAAGTAGTCGCTGAGCCTCCTCCTCAGGTAACATTTTGGGCATCTCTCCATCTTCGTTATATTGTGATTTTACTTGCGTCTTCATGTGGTTTCTCAAAAAATTTCTTATTTTTGTTGGCCGAATGTTTTACTGAGGAGGTTCCTTGGATTCCTTTGTGGAATCGCACCAACAGTTTCTCTCAATTCTTTGGCATGTTTTTTTGTTGCATTTTCACATGCACTAAATAACAAGCAAGAGCAATCGGGGCCACTTTATGGTGAACGATGAACAGTAGTGCACGCATGTGGGCTTTGTTAAAGTGTATGATTTTGACCACTGCACTCCCCACCCCAACCATTGACCTTTCGGCTATGCCGCCAATACCGGCGTCCGAAGTCCAGCGAATTGACGTTTCACTGTACAAATTGATTAAACACCAAGCCTTCATCTTTTGTTTTCGATTCTGTGCTTTTTTATTTCCTCCTCCTCTTCCCTTCTACTGCCCCCCACAGCTTGCGTCATTGTGCCTCATCACTTGCAGATCATTTCCCACTGGAAAAACTGCACCGGCCGGACTTGCCCTGTGTGTCTGCCGCTCAAGAATGCGGAGACAAGCGCAATCAAGCAATGTGTGTTGCTCATGTGGAAACACCTATGACTTCTTACTTGGTCCGAATGAATCACAATCATAGTTTTATTTTGTTTCCTCCCCCACACTCCCTCCACTTTTTTTATTATTATTTTAATAATCAATATTAATTCCACTGCTGCTGCTCTACTCGAGGCAAACACACATCACTTATAAATAGACACTCAGAAAATGTTAAAATACCTTGTGCGTACATGATGTGTGCAGGAGGCGTGGGTTTGAATCCTGGATGAAATGAGGAAGATGTACATTTTTATTTCTGATGCGAACATGCTGGCATTAGGGATTGGGGTGGGTTTGCAGGGTCAGTTCTTGATTTCTGGTTTGTTTTAACTTGGTTATTCTTCATGTAACCTGTTTGGTTTATGAAGCACTATGTGTTATCTATTTTTATTCCTCTTCCTTATCTACCCTCTGCCCCACACACAGCTCTTTGAGCTTTGTACATGCTCCATTTATATTTCCCCCCCCCTCGCTCCCCCCTTCACTTCCTTTCCTATCTCCTGAATCCCTTTTTTCTTCTCTCGTCGTACACCCCCCTGCTCTCCCTTGTCCTTTCTATTGCTCCCCTTCATTCATTTTTTTTTCAGTCTAGTTTCTCTGCAGCCACCATAAAGCTTTACCTGTGCCTTTTTGAAGGTATTTACTCGGACCCCCCAGTCTTCGGTAGTACCATTTCATGTAACTCATATGAGATGCACTGTTTGGTCCCCACTGCAGGAGACACGGTTGCCACAGGATTGTGCCTTTTGACGCTTTTTTGTGCCGCAATCAGTAAATTGATCAAACTGTCGCGCTCACATAGCTCTTGGATTTGGACTGGCATTTACACTCATAGTACCGCAAGCGAAATTGAGTTTGCTCTTCCACAATTTCTCTTGTTATGTGTTGTGCTTGAATCGAGCTAATGTACGAAGTTCATTATTGGGGAGATCGCATCGATGAGCCCTTCTTTCCAAAATTGATTTTAAATGTTTTTCTTCTGGAATTGGGAAAACAAACAGGGAAAGTTATCTTGAAGCAACTTCATGCAAGTTGTGACTTTACTTGTGGAAACTAGGTATGAGGAAAATGTCTCTTTAGTGGTTATGAGTTTAGGTTCAAGTGCAAGGGCAACCTTATTCCTTGCACACTGGCCTCTGAGGCTCATGATAGCTTACATAATAATGATAATCTTATTGTCCCAATCCACGGAAATTTCCTCCTTGGAGTGGACAGAGTAATCAAAAGCAATATATAAAATCCATCAAAAAAACCAATAAGAATTAGCAAGTAAAATTATGGAAGATGGACGAAACAACAAAATGGGCTAATAAATTTAATTTAACACTCGAATTGCATGCGGTTGTAAATACTTTTGAAAAATGTTCTTCTCCATAGCACACGTGAAAATGTCTCACGAGGGATTGTTTGTATTTTCTTCAAAAAAAAGACCGTTCAAGAAATGCCTTCAGTTGCATGCATGGCATCGTCCTTCCTTTTCAAAGCTTCGTAGATATTGAAACTCCATTCAGATAAAATGTTCACCCACTTTTAATGCGCAGTGTAATGACCATTTCTCGGTCTTGAACTTATTCCGCACATTTAGATAAACTCCACAATAATCAATTAAATAATAAAAACACGATCAGCAAGGAATTGGTTGACATCCACGTCACGCACAGCTCACACCAAATTAATTCAACTTCCTGCTTGGAAATGACAATCTTTGTGTTGATTGAGTCGATTTATTTATTTATTTTAATACACGAGCACGGTATTTCATCAAAAGTTAGCTTGTTAACAATTAACATGCCGTGTTTGGGAATTGATTGAAATTTTTCCACCTTGACCACCTATATTAAACAGCTTTCATGTTATTTCTGGGATATTCACCTCTAGTGTTCCCTGGGCTGAAGAATAGCTTGCAGTTACACACCTGCTTTAGCTGTGTCGTCTGGGTTGATCATCATTGGAACGGAATGAACTATCCATCCTGATGCTTCACTGGGGAATTGGTTGTACGCGGATACTTGACCACATATTCTACACAAGCCACACCTACCATGCTGCAGCCAGCGGGCTAAATTTGAAATTTAATATCGTTCCAGTAGCATTCACCAAACGGTTTGCAACAAAAGCCATATTGAAGTGGAGTGTTAATTTTTGGGGATGAGGTCAGTTTATCAAAATTTTTACAGAAATTATTTGTTGGTTGGAGAAATTATTTATGAGGAACTTTATAATTAGAATGTTTTTCATGCTGTTGATTTGTGATTGTTTAAGGCAACTTTGCAAACAGTTTAAAGGTGACAAGTTATTAAAGGTTGTGCAAACTCCTTCAACACTGTTGGGTGAATTCGCCTTCAAACTGTTCCATTTGAAGAGGCGGCGGGGAGAGAGAGGTCGGAGGCAGTTGAGAGGAGGAGTTGTTCATCTGCCAACTTCACCTTCTTTCATATCGTTTTAAGCTCGACAAAAGCTTTCTTTGAATGCATACTATATGATATACATCCCGTATATTACGGAATTGATCATTATTGCACCCGCTGGTATGCTACATTACCGAGGCTTTTTGCTGTGCCACTGATTGCAGTGCCTCTCTCTGTACATTGCAGGCAGGAATTTTGGAATTTTTGGAGAAGTATTACCAGAACACAATGGCCTAATGACCTTTGGAAGGCAAACATGATGTCTTTAACGCCATGCTCACCGAGCATGTGAGACAGCCAGCTGAAACATTCCCTCCGAGGGACAACACACTCGCTGATGCAACGTGTCCTTCGTTGGCCTGCAAAGCACGAAGGTGACAGTTTATAGTTGATGGAATCGGATATAGATTAGATGCTCATCACTAGTACAAATGTCGTTAGTTCCAGAAAATAACTCATTGGTCTTCATTGGTGGCACAAGAAAAATAAAACGTGACAATACATTTGGTAAAATTCTCATGTAAAAGATCACAACCGTGCTGACATTTTGGGCCTACCCTCTTTTGCCCGGTTGAAGGATTAAAGGCGCCGAAACATCAACATTTGGAGTCTTAACTTTAAGCATTATTATTTTTGTTTTTTAATCATTCAACGTACATGACTTCTGGACTTGGTTCATGACAGCCATTTGTATTAAGCAAGTTGCTCTTCGTTCTTGAGGCCTCCTCGTCAACTCACAGCTGAGATATATCTCAAGTTGTTATTGCAGTGTATACATAGCTTCGGGCAACAAACACACAAAAAGTCTTTATCCCATTTCCGTCTCTTTAAAAACAAACTAAGAGATTTTCAGTACCAATTGTAAAATGAAGTTAAGCAGTTTTTTATTGATGACTTTAAGGTCGACATGCGTTGTGATGACGGGGAGAAAATGTTTTGCTTAAATTGGATCCTTATTTATTTGTTCAGCATGCTTCCTGGCCCTCATTGACGATTAACGGGGCCTGTGAACACGGAACGACACGTCAGCCGAGTGCTCCGCATTCCACCACCCCGAGTGCCATCGATTCCCAGCTCCATCAAGCGTTGCGTATACGGCTGGGTTACCCTACAAAAACCCCCGTCGCAAGGTCCCCAGAACAGGCTCCAACCTCGTGGCATTAACCCAGGAGTAGAGTATCTTATTTCCTATTTGATGGCAGGAGTATTTCAAGGGGCCTTGCCTTTAGATATTTATTGAAACTTGTCACATAGTTGGGGAATTCACCAAAACAGGTCGTGTCTATACAACGGACGTTGAGAAAAGAATAGGGAACGAGTTCATCTCACAATGAGCACTCGTGTGCACTGCTCCATTTGCCTTAAAGCCGTTCCTGCCAGTGAAATATGGCTTTCAGATTCCTCCTTTCAGCCACATCCTGACTGCTTCAGCCAGTTTCTCGTTCAGCGAATTCAGTTTCACGTAGATAAGACTTCAAATGCTGAACCGATAATACCAGCTTGGACGAACAGACCAGGTGGAAGCTCTACATGGATGTGATCCAGATGCTCAAAGCCACAGTTTCCTGAATCCATCTGTGCAGCATGAGCTTGAGCTATAGAAATTGTACTGTTGTGAAACAATTTTTTGAATGTTCTCGTCATTGTTCTGTCCTTCAATCTTGGAACTGTTGTGCTGTCACTCATCGAAAATATGCTGCAGCCTTCTGATTGAAAGGTTATCATTAATGGCGGATGTCTGATTTGTATTCTGTCAAATAACCACCAGTGCGTTACTTGGTTGCCTTAATTGCATTACTTCAAATCCAGGTTATCGATCGTTCCAACTATGTATACCTGTAAACTTTCTTTGGTTATTTGGAAAAACATTCCTTGGGCACAAAATAAAAACCATCGTGAGCACAAGGAAAGGATGCTGATGGAGGTGTTCAGCTATTAATCCCAAAGGGGTAGTCTTCGTGCTGCTCACTGCTTCACCCTGAAGCACAACACCTGGTGTCGGAACCGTGATATCTTTGCACTGAGGAGTGGTGGATGGAGAATTCAGCTTTAATGTTTGAAAGAAACCGTTATTGAAGGAATAAAAAACGCGGAGTTCCATGTACACTTGGCCGCCACAAGCCAGTATTCTCTGTTATAATGTGTCTGACAACCTTGCTTAAAAGTCAAAATGATCCAGCGAGATCACACTTTGCACGGCGTCTGTAGTCGGAATTAAAATGGAGATGAAGTGAGTTTTCTCACTCCTGCTCCACGGGGAGTTTTAGTCCTCCTTAGCTTTACTTGGGACACGTGCCGTTACTGTTTTGGCAGGCTCCACTCAGTCAACAGACATAATTGTCTTTGGAGTTGGTCGTTGGACTAACACTCGAGAAAAGCATGCATGTGGTATGCCCCACCGGCTGACTGGCTTTGTACCAGAAACGTGGGATCTCCCCCTACCACTCCCCACTCCTCCCCTCCCTCCCCCTTGTCCAGAGCCCACCCTCCCCATTTCACCCACCTCAGTAAAGGAACTATAAGAGGAGTGTTAATTGGAATCCACTTGGCAGGTCATTTGTTCTTTTTGGGCTATGCTGCATATCGATGGTATAGTTGTAAATTGTGAGTGGTTGCAGAAAGTTTTATTTCTGGAAACTGCTTTTAACTTTGTTGAGAAAAATGCCCGCTCGCGGCAGGGTGCGGCTTGGGGCGGGTACAGTTAAGGGGGGGTTGTGGGGCAAAGTCACTTAGTGCCCGTGACTAGTTAATAACCCACTTCCCTCTGCAGGCGGTCATGTAACAGGTGCAACAGGCCAGTCGCAAATGGTCCACCCACCCTTGTGGGGGTGGAGAGGTGGAATATTTGTGTCCATGACTCTGAACCATGGCTTACCCCTTAACAGCGTCTGCAAAATTTGGGAGATCGGCAAGCCGTTTTAAAATCTTATAACGAACAGACGCAAAACAAACCACTGTATTGGTTATGATTGGCGGAAGAGTAGTTGAGGAAAATTAGCTATGTCCATCTTGGACATGCCACTCCAAGCAAATGGATGTTTGCTCTTTTCAAACATTTTTCAAACCTTCGTTTCTTAAAATTTTCTTTTCTTTTGTCAATGCCACATTGGTTTCTGACATTTGGCTTATTTTGATATTATGTTGCCTTTAATCTATGTAAACTGAAAAGGGACGTTTGTGTGTCAACAAAATTCATTGGCATTCATTAAGTCTTTTAAAATTTCAATTGTGGGGCAATTACATTTACTCAACAATGTTTATTCCTACGCCCCATCGAATGGGGGCATTCCTCGAAAGCGTTTGCCGATGCAAGATGCATCTGCCTGTTTATAACTACGCGTGCCCTTCGTTCCATAATCATTGTTGGGTTTGCAATGATGTGCATTGGATAAAGGCAAACAGGACCAGTAACCAACATCTGCTAGCATTCTTCATACTGAACAAGAGCCCAGGGGTTTGCAGAGTGCGCAAATGGTGACTGTTCCACCCCTCTTCAAATGCTTAAATGTAATGAGAAAGAGACTGATTTGAGGATCGTAGCATGGGGAGCTTTTTTTTTTTTAACCTCGTCCATTCCGACATTATGAAACTACACATTAATGTTCATTCAGGTTTCTTTTCAGGTGCGGCATACTGCTCTTTATGTAGGAGATTGGCATGGGGAAAAAATGAGTCACCGAATGTGCTTACATACCAAAACTAAAAGTATGTGGATAGATAGCTCCCTTTCCCCTATGTCTAATGGGAATTAAGTGTACGTGCGCTGTGAAGTTATTTATAGATAGGATTTTTACCCCAACAACAACAACAACCCTCTACTTGCGGCATTGTCCATGCTCTTTGCGCACTCACCGGCATGCGGGCGTGTGCGTCGGCGGAATTCCATGCCTCAGGTGGTGTGGATTTCGCATCAAATATTGTCACGGAGCGCTTCGTTCTGGCTTTGCGCCAAATAAGGGTATGCGTCATTTTCCGCCCAATGGGCGACGCGCGGAACCGAACACCCGGAATTTAGGTCGTGACCCTCGGATAAGTCCGAAAGGCACGGGTCCCTTACAGGACCATGAATCGCCAATAATCCGACGGCGTGGGGTAGGGTTAATTGCCAAACTTCAATATACCGAAGTACCCACGCGGCAACGCGCGACGAGCCGTTATGGTGCCCGAACCGTGTGTAACCCGAGCGGATGGTTACCGAGGCCCGTCGGTCCAAATGAACAATTTACTGCTTCGCTATTTCTCAACACGCACCGTGGAAGCCAATAAAAGAAATGACAGGGAACGAGCTGGGGCATTCAACAATAGGCGTATTTATTTACAATAATCGGGGGACGAGGGGAGCACGTAAGGGCAGAGTTATCCGAATAAAGAAGGGTATCCATGTACAAGCAATTCCTTAAACAATTCTACTTAGAGACAGGGCCCAAGGACACACACACACACACACACACCACACACACACAACACACACACACACACACACACACACACACACACACCAGAAAGAGATGGACCTCAATGTCTTTATTGTCCCTTCAGCTCGGGAGGGAAGGCGAGCTGAGGAAAGAGAACGTGGCTGGCTACCTGGCCACGTTCGCGCGGCTGGACGACCGCACCTTCCGGAGCACCAGGCGCCAAAGAACGGACCATGGCAGCTGAACCCAGAGGAGACGAGACGAGGTGATCTCCCGTGATGAGATGGTCGACCGCTTGTTGTAATGCGCCAGACGAGACGCCTCGGATGCGCGGATGCAGTCAGCCGCAGACCCAGACAGAAGCGCGGCTCGAGCAGACGGGACGCAATCATCAAATCTTTGCCATCGTTTTTCGGGCGGGTCCGCTCCCCATCGCCTGCTCCCATTGGGTTGACGGCGTGTCGCGCGCTCCGCCTTCTTGAGAAGAATCAATCTCTCTCTTTG
>CM068968.1:36090295-36107299 GCA_035128595.1 Eptatretus atami
TGCCCAATTTATTGATTTTTTTGACATTTTCTAAGTTCGTGACCTTGTGACCTTGACCTTGGGATGAAAAATCAAGCTCCATGGGGCTATGCAGGTGCCATTGGGCTAACGAAATACCGAAAACCCTGCCAGATTCGACAAACCCCCTCGGAGAAGATGTAACTTGAACCGCTACCCCCTAAAAACATGTTTTTGGGGCGTGGCTCCGCCCATAATGGGCGCAGCATGCCCATTCTCAGGAAAACACAACTAGATCATGATATAAAACCTCCCACCCAATTTTATCAGGATCGGATCAAAACCCACGGAGCTATGCTCGGGACAGACAGACAGACCACAGACAGACAGGACAGACAGACAGACAGACACACACCCATAACGAATATAGTGGTCACTTACTGACTCGTGAACCAATAATAAACTACAAAAAATACACAAAATTCCTAAAACAATTTTTTTTTGCACTTTTCTTGTTTTGATCTGGTGTTGGTAAATTGGTGCGGTGTTGATGTGGCGCAAGCATGATGGGCCGAATGGCCTCCACCTGCGTCAAATTTTGTGTGTGTGTCCGTCCTAATGGGCCAACAACTTTTGTTCTCGTTTGCAACACTTTGTAATGCCTTTATTTAACATGTGCTCTAGATTGTTGTTGCGCATGTATTGGTAAAGCCTTACTGCACTGGGCTCTGTGGGGATCGGCCAATTGCAGATATTGGGGTTTCCGTCTTTGCAACAAATCACACAAATAAATAATATCTGCATGTCTTCAGTCAGAAATTTGGTGTAGCAGATTAAAGTATGTTCTTTCAAATAGGCTGAGGCTGACTGGCAGGGATTTGGGCCTGCTTTACAAAGTGTACCTTCATTCCTCATGTGTTAACCCTCCACAATATCCTTGCACCTATTGGCAAGTAGTCGCTGAGCCTCCTCCTCGGTAACATTTTCGGGCATCTCTCCATCTTCGTATATTGTGGATTTACTTGCGTCTTCATTTGGTTTCTCAAAAATTTCTTATTTTGTGGCCGAATTGAGGGATGTCCTTGGGATTCCTTTGTGTGAATCGCCACCAACAGTTCTCTTCAATTCCTTTGGCATGTTTTTTTTGTGCATTTCACATGCACTAAATACAGCATGAGCAATACGGGCCACTTCTATGGTGAACGGATGACAGTAGTGCACGGCATGCTGGGCTTTGTTAAAGTGTATGATTTTGACCACTGCACTCCCCCACCCCAACCATGACCCTTTCTGGCTTGCCGCCAATACCGGCTGTCCGAAGTCCAGCGAATTGAGCTTTCACTGTACAAATTGATTAAACACCACAAGCTCATCTTTTGTTTTTCCGATTCTGTGCTTTTATTTCCTCCTCCTCTTCCCCTCTACTGCCCCCCACAGTTGCTCATTGTGCCTCATCACGGCAGATCATTTCCCACTGGAAAAACTGCACGCGGCCGGACTGCCCTGTGTGTCTGCCGCTCAAGAATGCTGGAGACAAGCGCAATCAGCAATGTGTGTTGCTCATGTGAAACACCATGACTCTTACTTGGGTCCGAATAATCACAATCATAGTTTTAATTTTGTTCCCTCCCCCACACCTCCCTCCACTTTTTTATTATTATTTTAAATAATCAATATTAATTTCCACTGCTGCTGCTCTACTCGAGGCCAACACACATCACTTTATAAAAGACACTCAGAAATGTTAAAATACCTTGGTGCTGTACATGATGTGTTGCAGGAGGGTTGGGTTTGAATCCTGATGAAATGAGGGAAGATGTACATTTTATTCTGATGCGAAAACATGCCTGGCAATTAGGGATTGGGGGTGGTTGCAGGGTCAGTTTTGATTTCTGGTTTGTACTTTGGTTATTCTGTCATGTAACCTGTTTGGTTTATGAAGCACTATGTGCTTATTATTTTTATTCCCTCTTCCTATCTACCCTCTCCCCACACACAGCTCTTTGAGCTTTGTACATGCTCCATTTATTTTATTTCCCCCCCCCTCGCTCCCCTCTCACTTCCTCCTATCTCCTGATCTCCTTTTTCTTCCTCTCGTCGTACACCCCCCCCCTGCTCTCCCTTGTCCTTCCTATGCTCCCCTTCACTCATTTTTTTTTTCAGTCTAGCTTCTCTGCACCACCATAAAGCTTCCTGTGCCTTTTTGAAGGTACTTTACTTCGACTCCCCCAGTCTTGGAGTACCATTTCATGTAACATCATATGAGATGCACTGTTGCGTCCCCACTTGAGGAGACACGGTTGCCACAAGGATTGTGCCTTTGACGCTTTTTGCCGCAATCAGTAAATGATCAAACTGTCGCTCACATAGCTCTTGGATTTGACTGGCATACACGTCATTACACGCAAGCGAACATATGAGTTGCTCTCCACAATTTCTCTTGTATGTGTTGTGCTTGAATCGAGCTAATGTTACGAAGTCATATTGGGGGAGATCGCATCGATGAGCCCTTCTTTCAAAATGATTTTAAATGTTTTCTTCTGGAATTGGGAACAACAGGAAAGTTATCTGTGAGCAATTCATGCAAGTTGTGACTTTACTGTGAAACTAGTATGGAGGAAAATGTCTCTTAGTTGGTTATGAGTTTATGTGTTCAAGTGCAAGGCAACCTTTTCCTTGCACACTGGCCTCTGAGGCTCATTGATAGGCTTAATAATAATGATAATCTTTATTGTCCCATATCCAAGGAAATTCCTCTTGAGTGACAGAGTAAATCAAAAGCAATATATAAATCATCAAAACCAATAAGAATAGCAAGTAAAATATGGAAGATGGACGAAACAACAAAATGGCTAATAAATTTAATTTAACACTCGAATTGCATGCGGTGTAAATTACTTTTGAAAAATGTTCTTCTCCATAAGCATAGAGTGAAAATGTCTCACTGAGGGATTGTTTGTTTTTCTTCAAAAAGACCGTTCAAGAAATGCCTTTCAGTGCATGCATGCATCGTCTTCCTTTTCAAAGCTCGTAGATATGAAGACTCCATTCAGATTAAATGTTCACCCACTTTTAATGCCAGTGTAATGACCTTTCTCGGTCTTGACTTATTCCGCACATTTAGATAACTCCACCAATAAATCAAATTAAATAATAAAACACCGATCAGCAAGGAATTGGTTGACATCCACGTCACGCACGAGCTCACACCAAATTAATTCAACTTCCTGCGAAGATGACAATCTTTGTGTTGATTGATCGATTTATTTATTTATTTTAATACACAGCATCGGTATTTTCATCAAAAGTTAGCTTGTTAACAATAACATTGCCCAGGTGTTTGAATTTGTTGACAATTTCCACCTTTGCACCACCTATATTAACAGCTTCATGTTTATTTCTGGGATATTCACCTCTTAGTGTTCCCTGGGCTGACAGAATAGCTCTGCAGTTACACACCTGCCTTTGAGCTGTGTCGTCTGGGTTTGATTCATCATTGGACGATGAACTATCATCCTGATGCTTCACTGGAATTGGGTTGTACGCGATACTTGACCACATCATCTACACAGCCACACCTCACCAATGCTGCAGCCAGCGGGCTAAATTTGAAATTTAATATCGTTCCAGTATGCATTCACCAAACGGTTTGCCAACAAAAGCCATATTGAAGTGGAGTGTTAATTTTGTGGGATGAGGTGCATGTTTATCAAATTTTACAGAATTATTTGTTGGTTGGAGAAATTATTTTATGAGGAACTTTGATAATAGAATGTTTTTCATGCTGTGATTTGTGATTGTTTAAGCAACTTTGCAAACAAGTTTAAAGGGTGACAAGTTATTTAAAGGTGTGACAACTCCTCAACACTTGTTGGGTGATTTCGCCTTCAAACTGTTCCATTTGAAGAGGCGGCGGGGGAGAGGAGGTCGGAGGAGTTGAGAGGAGGAAGTGTCATCTGCCAACTTCACCTTCTTTCATTCGTTTTAAGCTCGACAAAAGCTTTCTTTGAATGCATAACTCATATGTATTCACTCCCGTATTGAGCGGAATTTGATCATTAATTTGACCCGCTGGTTGTACCATTACCGAGGCTTTGCTGTGCCACTGATGCAGTGCCTCTCTCTGTACATGAGGGCAGGAATTTGGAATTTTTGGAGAAGTATTGTACCAGAACACAATGGCCTAATACCTTTGGAAGGCAACATGATGTCTTTAACGCATTGCTCACCGAGCATGTGAGACAGCCAGCTGAACGATTCCTCCGAGGGACAACACACTCGCTGATGCACTGTCCTCTTGGCCTGCAAAGCACAAGGGTGACAGTTTATAGTTTGATGGAATCGGATATAGATTAGATGACTCATCACTGAGTACAAATGTCGTTAGTTCCAGAAAATAACTCATGGTCTTCATTGGTGGCACAAGAAAATAAAAACGTGACAATACATTGGTTAAAATTCTCTACTGTAAAAGATCACAAGGTGCTGACATTTTGGGCCTTACCCTCTTTTGCCCTGTTGAAGGATAAGGCCCGAAACATCAACACTTTGGAGTCTTTAACTTTAAGCATTTTATTATTTTGTTTTAATCATCAAACGTACATGACTTCTGACTTGGTCATGACAGCCATAGTATAAGCAAGTTGCTCTTCGGTTCTTGAGGGCCTCCTACGTCACTCACAGGCTGAGATATATCTCAAGTTGTATTGCAGTTGTATACATAGCTCGGGCAACAAACACACAAAGAATGTCTTTATCCCCATTTCCGTCTCTTTAAACAAACTAATAGATTTTCAGTACCAATTGTAAATGAAGTTAAAGCAGTTTTTATTGATGACTTTGAAGGTCGAATGCGTGTGATGACGGGGAGAAATGTTTTGCTTAAATTTGATCCCGTATTATTTGTTTCAGCATTGCTTCCTGGGCCCTCATTGACATCAACGGGGCCTGTGAACACGGGAACGACAGGTCAGCCGAGTGCTCCGTCACTCACACCCCCGAGTGCCATCGATCCCAGCTCCATGCAGCGTGCGTACGCTGCTCTGGGTATACCCTACCAAAACACCCCGTCGCAAGTTCCCCAGCAACAGGCTCAACCTCGTGGCATTAACCCAATGAGTAAGTATCTTATTCCTATTTGCATGGCAGAGTATTTCAAGGGCCTTGCCTTTAAGATATTTATGAAACTTGTCACATAAGTTGGGGAATTCACCAAAACAGGTCGTGTCTATACAACGGACGTTGAGAAAAGAATAGGGAACGAGTTACTCACAATGATGCACTCGGTGCACTTGCTCCATTTGCCCTTAAAGCCGTTCCTGCCAGTGAAATATGCTTTCAGATTCCTCCTTCAGCCACATCCTGACTGCTTCAGCCAGTTCCTCGTCAGCGAATCAGTTTCCACGTAGATAAGACTTCAAATGTTGAAACCGATAATAGCCACTGGACGACAGACCAGGTGGAAGCTCTACATGGATGTGATCCAGATGCTCAAAGCCACAGTCCTGAATGCCAGTCTGTGCAGCATGAGCCTTGAGCTATGAAATTGTACTGTGAAACAATTTTTTGAATCGTTCTCGTGCATTTGTTCCTGTCCTCAATCTTGAACTGTTGTGCTGTCACTCATCGAAAATATTGCAGCCTTCTGAATGAAAAGGTTTATCATAATGGCTGTCTGATTTGTTTTTGTCAAATAACCAACCAGGTGGTTACTTGGTTGCCTTAATTGCATTACTTTCAAATCAGGTTATCGATCGTTCCACTTATGTATACCTGTAAACTTTCTTTGGTTATTTGGAAAACATTTTGGGGCACAAAATAAAAACCATCGTGAGCACAAGGAAGGATGCTGACTGGGAGGTGTTCAGCTATAATCCCAAAGAGGGTAGCTTCGTGCTGCTCACTGCTCACCTGAATGCACACACCTGGTGTCGGAACTCGTGATATCTTGCACTGAGGAGTGGTGGATGGAGAATTCAGCTTTCCAATGTTTGAAAGAACCGTATTGAAGGATAAAAACGCGAGTTCCCCATGTACACTTGGCCGCCACAAGCCAGTTATCTCTGTAGTAATGTGTCTGACACACCTTGCTTAAAAGTCAAAATGATCACGAGATCACACTTTCACGGTCTGTAGTCGGAATTAAAATGGAGATGAAGTGAGTTTTCCACCTCCTGCTCCACGGGAGGTTTTAGTCCTCCTTGAGCTTACCTTGGGACACGTGCGTTACTGTTTGGCAGGCGTACCACTCCAGTCAAACAGACATAATTGTCTTTGGAGTGGTTCGTTTGACTAACACTCGAGAAAGCATGCATGTGGGTATGCCCACCGGCTGACTGGCTTTGTACCAGAAACGTGGGATCTCCCCCTACCACTCCCACTTCCTCCCCTCCCTCCCCCCTTGTCCAAGAGCCCACCCTCCCCATTTCACCACCTCAGTAAAGGAACTGTAAGAGGAGTTGTAATTGGAATGCACTTGCAGGTCATTTGTCCTTTTTTGGCTATGCTGCATATCGATTATAGTTTGTAAATTGTGAGTGTTGCAGAAAGTTTTATTTCTGGAAACCTGCTTTTACTTTGTTGAGAAAAAATGCCCGCTCCCGCAGGGGTGCGGCTTGGGACGGGTGACAGTAGAGGGGGGTTGTGGGGCAAATTCACTTTGTGCCCGTGACTAGTAATAACCACTCCCTCTGGCAGGGGTCAGTGAACAGGTGCACAGGCCAGTCGCAAATTGTCCACCCACCCTTGTGGGGGTGGAGAGGGTGGAATTATTTTGTGTCCATGACCTGACCATGGCTACCCCTTAACACGTCTGCAAAATTTGGTGGAGATCGGCCAAGCCGTTTTAAAATCTATAAACGAACAGACAGGCAAACACACGTATTTTGGTATGATTGCAGGAATAGATAGTTGAGAAAATTAGCTTGTCCATCTGACATGCCACTCCAAGTCAAATGGATGTGCTCTTTCAACAATTTTCAAACCTTCGTTTCTCTAAAATTTTCTTTTCTTTGTCAATGGCACATTTGTTTTCTGACATTTGCTTATTTTGTATGTTTGCCTTTAATCTATGTAACTGAAAGGACGGTTTGTGTGTCAACAAAATTCATTGGCATAATTAACGGTCTTAAAATTCAGATTGTGGCATATACATTTACTTCCAACAATGTTTTATTCCTATCGCCCCAGTCGAAAGTGGGCATTCCTCGAAGCGTTTGCCATGCAAGATGCATCTGCCTGTATAACCTACGGTGCCCTCGTTCCATAATATTAGTTGGGTGTTTGCAATGATGATGCATTGGATAAAGGCAAACAAGGACAGTAACCAGGACATCGTGCTAGCATCTTCATACTGACAAGAGCCAGGGTTTGCAGAGTGCGCAAAATGTGTGACTTTCCACCCCTCTTCAAATGCTAAATGCTAATGAGAAGAGACTGATATTGAGATCGCAGCATGGTGGAGCTTTTTTTTTTTTACTCGTCATTCCGAATTATGAAACTACACATTAATGTTCATTCATTCTTTTCAGAGTGCGCTACTGCTCTTTATGTAGGGATGGCATGGGAAAAAATGGTCACCGAATGTGCTACATACAAAACTAAAGTTGGAGTACCTTCTCTGAAAAGTTGCTAATTGGCTACATATGAGAACCTAATTGGTTCGTTCAGCTGATTGTCAAAGCAGGGATCACTTTTCAGTTCTCCAGACCATGGGGGGGGGGGGGGGGGGGGGGGGGGGGGAATAAAAGAAAAAAACGAGATCGGTCAAACCCGGGAATTCATCTTCTTGTTCTTAACAATAATAATAATCATAATAATAATTTTTTTCAGACATATTTCCGGGCTGCCTCGATTAATGGCAATGATTCTGGTACCATCCGACAGAGTTTTACCTCGTGCATCATCCTTTGGTATTGTAATTTTAATCGCTTGAAAGGATTCCACGAAACTTACGCAAAACTATATTCCTTTGTAAAAGAATAGGTAGGGATCCGAGGGGTGGGCGGGACTGTACGACTGTCAATCAGCCTGATGGGGGCGGGGCTGCTATGCATTTCCCTCAATGTCATACATATGGACATCAAATAATATCAGCAGAAATATCATGCCTCAGGAATTCCCTTGTTTTTCTAACAGCCCTCACAGCTCCCACAAACATGATTAATAGTAAATATAATTTTACACTTCCCCTGTGTATTCTCAATCTCCAGATATGTCCTTCCATCAGTATTCAGAAGCACCTAATCCAGGTACTCAGTTCATGCATTGATAGTGATCTGCCAGGAGTTTGTGTAGCACACGACTGTTCACTTGGGGCTTGCACTGATCCACATGGTCGGGAGTTTGCAATACGAGCAACTGCCCGTTCAGTGAGCTGAGAAAGTTATCCAAATTTTTCTTTGTGCAGAGGCACAGCCCTTTCTCTCAGGTGCTTTTCCAAGTATTTTCGGCTTATTTCAAAAGCTTCATGAGCCATTTTAAGTTACCATACTTATCTCTGACACACAGTGTACTGAACGTATGATGCCTTGAACGCCAACATTTTCTGGTGTGCCTGCACATGCATGCCTGTCATTCTGGGGCGGAATAAGTCATTTTGAAAGTGCCGTATTAGTGACTTTCTTTTCTCTTTTTGATTCATAGAGACCCTCCAATATGTATGATCCACACAACAGACATTGGGAAAATTGTGAATTACTACGTGGGGTTCAAGTTTCTCATCATCATGATCATCTTTTTTTTGTGGGGTGGAAGGGGGTGTTGATGTCATTATTATACGTGGACGGAAGAGCTAAAGACTAGGGACAGCAGACCAAGGAAACGTCTGACAAATGGAAGTGGATCGAAAGCATGGTGAATAGGCAGTTATGGATGGATGGACAATGGATTCAACAGGTGGTGTCAGTGAGTCGGTCTGTTGAAAGAATACAGAATAGAGCATGACTGGATGTAGTTTGTTTGGAATAGTGTTCTAAAGTCAGGAAACTCGATAGTTTGGAGATGAGTAGAGAGCCAGGACCCAAGAAATGGACTTGTAACAGAGAACCCTGGACAGGTATACATGGTCATGGTATGTATGCATGATCTGACTTATCCTTTGTTGTTGTTGTTGTTAATCTCTCTTTTTTTGGGATCGGATTGGTGAACTATTAAAGCACAGTGATTATATTCGCACCATGCTTTAGAATTGTAATTTAATGATGCTTGCACCTTATCAACATCGGAGCTGAATCTGAACGGGTCACTGGTCACTTTGCAGGCCAAGGACAAATGCCGAACATACCCGGAGGTCCCGTGGGCTTATCAACAGCGAGCCAACCTGGAGGTGTGATGCAAGATCCTAGTATCATGGTCCAAAGGTGAGCTGTCACTGATTTATGAGGATGTGACTTGTGCACTTGTCTCGTTTTTACCTTTTCATACCGAATGATCAAAATATGAAATTGATATTTGAGCTTGGAAGGGATGCAGGAAGGCAACAAAAAGTTCCGCGACATTGTTTTTTTGCAATGCGTGCCAATGTTTAATTTTCATGGGGATCAGATGCATAATCTGATTTAATGGCCTTTTTTATGAGGGCCATAATTTTAACAATCTCTTTATGTCAAGTATTGTCTCTTTTTTACTGAAGCTGTGAACTGTACAGTTTGTGTGCTCTCTGTAGAGCAAGGAACTTGCCAAAAACATGGTTTAATCCTCCTTTTAAAATCTTTTATTTTCAGAAATGGAATGTGTGTTGTGGGAATGGGCCTCGGGGATAAAACTGTATGGACTAAAGAGTAAACCTACTTATTTCTTAGTATGTGTTTGCATAAGAATGACGTACTATTCATGCAATATATATGCGTTTCGAGTGGATTCGATAGACCGTCCCTTCCCCTCCCTCAGTGTATTCCCAATCCCAGTTTCCCTTTTTATATTGCGTGTTCTTTTCTCGCATCTGTCTTTCGTGATTTCCCTTAGATCAGCCATACAACGCTTTTAACAACATCGAAGCAGTTCAGACCAGTTTTGCAGCCCCAAATGACCGAGACAGAAGACTCACACCCCTCCCCCGAACTGTGTGACCAATTGGTAGGGAGCCATATGCAGATTTGAGGATCAAGAACAGGCTGGAGTTGTGTCTAGCGGCCAGAGTGGATGTTTAAAAAGGAGATGGGAGTTGGTGAATTTGGAGCTTCTTGTTCGCCTGAGTGTGGGTCGCCTTTCAACTGTTGCCTGTTGTGGTCCTGTTTCAAGACTGACGTTGAGCCTGTCGCTGCTTCATGGGTTACTGCTGCTGCTTCAGTGGCTGCTGATCAGTCTGTGGACATTGGTACTGAAAAAGTGGAAAGCTGCTGCTTGGTCTAGCGAGGTCGTGGCCCAGACTGTGCAGTGTGCACTGTGGTAACCGCTGCTGGTTGGGGACTCATCACTGTTGTGAGGAGCATAGGACTACCTTTGAGGCGTCGGCTGTTGCTGACGTCAACCTCGTGCCCAAATCATCAGAAATGAAGACCAGAGCGAGATTTCCTCTCACCATGCGGTCGCATGGGAGGGGAAGGTGTGAGGTCGCATGGCACCCTTCGGCATCACAGGTCTTTGGCCCCACACAAACTTCTTTGAGGGATGCGACGGGCTCTGCTGAGCTTGGCGCCAAGGTCATCTGTCTTGTGCTTTCCCCCACTTGTCTTCTGTCAAATGAGTGAACAGGTCCAACTAGTTGTTGAGGAATTATGTGTGGGAATCACGTAGTGGGTAATTTGGTGGAATATTGCTTATTTGCTGTGGCTTTCAATTTTATTACAGTCCATGAACTGTTACTCTGCCTGGCCTCTATTCTTGCTGTACATGTGCTTGACTTAGTCAGGCACCCTTAGCGTGCATAATTGGGTTAAAGCGACTAGCACTCAGCAAAGTAACGTCCTGTGCGTCATAACCAGCCACTCTGTTATACATCTGACTGGTGCACCGTGCGAGCACAACACCCCTGATTGGCTTCATGCCCCCCTGACGAGGTATTGGGACTTAAGGCCTGTAACCTTGGTTTGGGGGTGTCAAACCCGCCTGGTGGCCAGTTGATGGCTGACGTGATTTTGTCATTCCTGGACCGGTCGCGTGGCTATAACAGTGTTTACCTGCCTGTGGTACATTTTATACTACCCTTGGGTACAGCATTGAGAAAAATATTTCACCCACTTGTCAATGGGTTGTTTAAAACTTTTGTGATAAGTTCAGTTGGGGTTGTAACTGGTCTTAGATACCTGTATTTGCAGCATTTGTAGTCTGTACCATGTGAACTCAACCAAAGTTTAAAATCGCCTTCTTGCAATTGCTAGCTTGAAAAGTAATTCAGTTCTTGTTGAAACGAGGAGAAAAATACATAAAATGTCGTCGCCCCGTGGTTTTAGTAATCTTACGAAACGAAGTTAAGGGGCTAGCCCATATTTACAAAATTTTATGTGTGTGCGCAAAGCCCCCATTTCAGACCAAGTTCAGCGGGGGGCTACAAAAAAAAGGGGGCCATGTGTGTCATGATGTTTTTGACAAAATCATGAGTTTGAAATGAACTTTTTGACATTTCACATGAACTAAGCACAACAATTGGTGAATTGTCTCATTACATTTTGCGTCTTCCACTTGCCATTCATTATTATCACGAGCAGAGTACCCGCCTTATGGGTGATCTTGTTCCAAGCATGTGATACGTTGTTCTGACACATGCCTTTTATTTGGCAGTTGTAGAGGCAACTGACAGCTCTGTATAGCAAAACAAGAATAAAATCTGATACATGCAATCATGCATTAAGCAAAAACATACCTACTACTAATAATACAAACACTCACAGCACTGGAAAACATGGGCACAGGAATACTGCACTGTAAAGGTTAGAGATTGTAATACCTTCCCCCACCTGGAGGCGGCGCTACATGATACACATTTAATGGAGAATTTGTGCCCCCCCCTCCGCTCCTTCCCTCCAAAACCACCAGCAACAATAAAACACCCCTCTGCACTAATTGGGGTCATGCTGATCCCATGTAATAAGTCTGGAAGTAATCAGCCAAGAACTGTAGGAACAGTAGCGTGACAAATGAACAAACACACACACAAACACGTCCGTGAACACCAGGGAGGGTGGGGATAGTGGGGGAGGTGAGGAACATATATTTTGTGTCATGGCTAATAATCCCTCTGTCTGCTTACACATGTGAATCCCTCTGTCTTACACATCCCTCTGTCTCAGAAAACCACTTGCACTGTGGTACGTGTACAGGCAAAAATTGTCATGCATCTCCGCCCCCCCCTCACGGGGATGGGTCTGTGCCCATGACTTGACTGCGTACTTTCAACATTTATGCAAAATTTTATGGAGGTCGGGCAAAAATCATAAGCAGTCACCATGATTTTGTGGATTTTTTTTTGTGGCTGCTGGTTCCAAGCATGTGATACGTTGTTCTGACACATGCCTTTTATTTGGGCAGTGTAGAGGCAACTGACAGCTCTGTATAGGCAAACAAAAGAATAAAATCTGATACGTGCATTAAGCAAATAGTGCACAATCCTGGACGTAAACCGTCCCCACAACGGGGGTGAATTTTTGTTATTATTATTATTATTATTTTTTTGCCCTTGACCTAACCTGGGTACTACCACATGCATATAATGTATTTTATTGTGCTCCAACAGGAATATAAACATGGATAATTGCTAGCATAAGGTGCCGTCAGTGGCTGGACATAGATACACTTGCTCCATTACATATAGATAGATTATTATTTATTTTACAAATCTCTCACGTGTCAAAAAATTCATAAATTCGATAAATTTTGGCCTTTTTGAGCCAAATTCCTGAAAAAGTCCACCAAAATGAAAGTTTTAAAATTCCCCAAAAAAACTCCCAACAGTTTACGTGCATATTTTGTCAATATTAAATTTAAAATTTCAAATGATTGGGTTGCGTCACTCGTGGATCCATCCATCCATCGGGACCATAATCTGTGCAGAGCGTTGGTGCTGCCGAAGCAGTCTCCTGGGCTATTGGACACAATCCTGGACGGGTGGCTACTCCGACGCAGGATACCAGCAAGCTGGCACTCATATTGCCGACCTGGGAAGGATGACAGGCAGAGTCAACCTCACCTGGTATTAATTCAACAGCCGAGCGGGATTTGAACTCAGGATCCTCGGATCCGAGGCCCACCACCCCAACCATTAAGCCAACACCAGGCACACTCGTGAATGTCATCATAGAAAAAGGGGTTACAGGGGTGGGATGGGGACACGGGTAACTATAGATAGCCGTGCTGCAGGGAGAATCTCATTCTCTCTGGCACGGACCTGTCCATAGCAAGATACTGTACGTTAAGAGTAAGCTTGGCAAATATGATTTATTTTGTTGCGGCCATGGAAATGGACCCCTCCAAGCCTTCAGACACATCGTCGTTCCCAGAATTAGTTATTTCATTAATTTGTGTGCAGAATATATTTCCTGCCCGTTGTCTCGAGGGATGGGAGACAAATGTGTTATGCTGGTTTAGCTAGGTCTTCCCCTTTTAATCTTTCTATCCTGTATTCCGTACCCCCGCCACGCTTCGCTCCTCGGCCCGAACCTCTAATTTCTCGTAACGTCTTCACTCTTCATACCGTGATTCCCTGTTATGCACACATCCCCCCCACACTCCGCCTCTCAGAACCTGCAACCCCCATGGGAAACCTCTCTCGCTTAACCTAAAATCACCCCTTTGCTCCTCCATCTCACATCCTCTGTTATTTAATCTCCCATTCTCCACCTCACACCTTCCCCTCAGAAACCAACCCCCCACCCCCTTTAGTCAATAGCCGAAACCATCACCCTTTCACCACAGAGTCACTCTCTCGTATATCCCACATAATCACCCTGCTAATTCCATACCATAAAATATAAGGGCACTTGGTAGAGCGTATGTACCTCTGCCCTGTCATGCCTGATCCATGAAAACATATCTGGCCCAATACATTTTTGATATCGTGCTATATATCGTTTTTGAGCCTTAACGCTCAATGGTGATGAATCACTTCAAAAATTCGAGTTGTCGGATCCGGATCTTCACCAAAATTGAATCAATTCTTCTTGTCACACATGTCCACCAAGTTTAATCCGAATCCGTGCACAACTTTTTGAGATATCGTGCTATATATCGTTTTGGGCCCTATCCCTCAATGGTGAAGAATTGCTTTCAAAAATTCCAGTATCCGGTACCGGATCTGGATCTTCACCAAAATCTAATCAGTTCGTCCTTGTCACACACCGAACATGTCCACAAAATTTCATCCGGATCCGTCCACAACTTTTCGAGATATTCTGGACACAAACAGACCAGCAGACACAAAGGGGTGAAAACATAACCTCCTTCACCTTCGGTGGCAGAGGTGTAACAATTCAGCGTGTGCAAATGACCAACGAATTGGATAAATTCCTTTCCTTCCTTTTTGAAAACCCTTAATTTAATCCACACATTACATGAGCATTACAGAATCGTGTGCTCACACAGCACACATATGGAAAGTATTGATTGTTCAAGAAAGGGTAGCATCCTATCAGTTGTGGTGGATAATTCTGGAAGACACTCGAAGATTCAACGAGCTAAGGAACCAATGAAATGAGACCACGGCTGAGTGGGAAGGACCTAAAAGCACGGCTGCGCTGGCCCCATTAAACAGGAAGTGCTTTGGTGGACAAGCGGAGCTGCCGGGGTGCAGGGCAGAGCCACCGGAGAGGAGCTGCTGGAGAGCAGAACCACTGTGCCGGACTAGCGAGGCTATGCCCTGAACTAGCCGTTAATTGCATGCATGAGTTATTGCCCAATGAGCAGGCCAGCGAGAACCTGAAGTCCCTAAACTCCCAAAACAAAGTTCCAAAACTCCAAACTCGTGTTGTGCCAAAAAGCGATGGTTTTTATTTTATGTTATTTTTATATACATTGTCGAAGTTCGTGGAAGAGCCTGAGATCAAACATATTTATTGTTGATTATCTTTGTGTTCATGTGATTTTTGCACTCTTAACACTGCCACGCTGGAGCACAAAGATTAATAAAACTGTGTTGCAAACACATTGGACTGTCAGAAATGAAACTGTTTATTTTGTTCCTTTGAAAGGGAGCATGTTCGTTTTTTGGGGAATTCATGTGTGTGATGCTCCAAAATATGACCTGTAAATTGCTCGGCTCGTAATTATGGCAAATTGTGCGTTTTTATTTTTTCAATGAGGTGTGTTTGAAGTGTTGAGATGCTCACTCACCCTTCACTGATCAGTGACCGATGTTCCTTTGGATCCCCCAGTCCGATGGCTGCTGATGGAACTCAGGGAGCTTTGTCCACGTCAGCAGCAACAGCGGCTCCAAGCACAGGCGTGCGCAAGGCATGGCATGAGCATGTTACGCAAGATCTTCGTAACCACCTCGTCAGCAAGCTGTGAGCACTTCTACATGGACCTCTGCTTATGTCTGTTTATTGTATTGTTTGCCTTTGAGGCTTCAGCAAATCTCTGTCTTGGTTTTATGAAAGCTATTTTCATTTTGCGTCACAACAAGGCACTGATGGTGTTGCTCGGTTGCTGTTCTCTGCTGTACCAATGTGAGTTAATCTCTTTAAAAACCTGAGAGCGTTGGGAAGTTTGTAAGCGGAAAGATGAGAGATGAAGGTGGTTTGTTTGTGACCACCTTGCCTCTACCCTTCCACTCATTTGGGCAAGGTGGTCACAAACAACCCACCTTTCAGAAACAAGCAGGCTGTCCCCAAACCCCTGATTGCTTGGTGGCGGGCTTTGATGCCCTGCCGAAGCCCTTTCAGGCAGTGGCTCTCCGTCGGTGGCTTTTCAGACTGAGCGTCGGCACTGACTGGGGCTGCCTGTTCGGCAGGGTGCAAGCAATCTTCCCTACGCCAGACCCTGCGGCACTCAGGGATCGACGCATGGGAAACTTGGTGGCGTACGCTCGCAAAGTGGAGGGTGACATGTACGAGTCTGCCAACAGCCGTGTAAGTTTTCACGCATTCTTTCTTGCACATTTCATCACTGTTTGTAATGTGCATTATTATTTTTCTCTTGAGGTCACAGCTCTTGATATTATATTTATATATATATATTATTATATATATATATATTATTTTATATATTATGTATTTATTTTTTATATTATAGTATGTATTATATATGTATATTATATATATATACATCATATGTAGTATATATAAGTATGATATATATATATATATATATATATATGTGTGTGTGTATATATACATGTTTGTACATATATATGTATAATATATATATATTAATATATATATAATATATACTAGTACGGGCCCGTACGTGCGTGGCCGTACGTGCAAAAAAAAGAAAGATTGTGGAGGTAATCGTGACGTCATAGCACCGTGTCCTGTCATTGGTTTAGTAATAAATGGCCATAACTTGGAAACACTTGTCGATTATATATCAACCTTGAAAAAGCACATCCACAGGTCCCCAGCAATATACCTGGCAAGTTTTAATAGATCCGACCATGTGTTGCGAAACAGCGGTCACAGACAGACAGACACACAGAGATTGCTGGAATTATAGATAAGATATATGCAGTCATGCGCCGCATTACGACATTTCGGTCAACGACGGACCGCATATACGGCGGTGGTCCCATAAGATTATAATGGAGCTGAAAAATTCCTGTGGCCTAGTGATGTCATAGCACTGCCAGTCATATAAAAGTAAAGTATAGCAAATACAATTATGTACAGCACATAATACTTGATAATGATAATAACTACTGTGTGGAGAGAGAGATGGAAATCGGCTTTCAAAACGAACCAATGTTTGCAACGTTTACCTTCCAGCAAGTAAATTACCTTTGAATTGAAGAATTCCGCGAAGAAATCGTTTTTACAGTCGAAATAAAAACACAAATTTCTTTTGGTGAAGCTTTTCATGTTGTTAAGACAATCGCAACTGTTCCGAAAATATATATCACAATTGACAGGTGCTCGTTTCTTCATTTATAAATTATAACATCGATGCAATGATTACGTA
>CM068968.1:36107324-36136952 GCA_035128595.1 Eptatretus atami
GGCACTGTTTATAACGGGATTGTGAGGTCCATAAAATGTCCCGAAAAAAAAGCGGGGTCGCGCTAAATCGGGATTCAAGAAAATCAGCGTTCGCACTGTTCCAACATTCGCACTGTTCCGAAAATATATCACACAACTGACAGGTGCTCGTTTCTTCATTTGTAAATTATAACGTCGATGCAATGATTATTTATAAAATCCAAACGCTATTTATTCACCTTTCTATAATCGATGCGAGAGAAGATTGTAAGCAGCGTGGCTTGATGAAAACTTTCCCAGAAAATGGATCGGCCGCCGCGGTCCGATCGAGTGGCCGGAACGCTCCTCAGACCTTACACCTCCAGATTTCTTTCTTTGGGGGCTCATGAAAGACCTTGTTTATCGTGAAAAGCCTCGTACCATTCAGGAATTGAAGGCTCAAATCACTGCAAAGTTTGAGGAAATTGATATCGAACTCTGCAGATGTTTGTGTCCCGCTTGTGCCTGCTCGGCTGCAAATGTGCATCGATCACGAGGGAGGGCACTTTGAAAATTGCAAGTAAAACATTGCAAGTAAAATTGCAAGTAAAACTTGGTACAGTTCCGTAATATTTTTTTCTTGAATAAATGGTTAGATAAACACGTCATTCATTTATTTCTACCTTCTTGTACACTGTAATACAAATGCCAAACAAACAATCAACTGACCCACCCTGTATATATATATATATATATATATATATATATATATATATATTTATGTATGTATGTGTATCATATTATTATATATATATATATATATATATAATATGTTATATATATATATGTGTGACATATATATATATATATGTATGTACACACAAATATATATATATATATACAGGGTAGCCCGAAAGTTACTTTACCCTTGATAAATTTCTCGCACTTCCCTCAGTCCCTTCCCCTCTGTCCTCGCCCCCTCGCCCGCTATGGTATGCGGAAACACTGACTCAGAATAATGATGGAGCTCATACAGATACAATGACAAATAAATTATTGTAAGTGCTGTACAATAAAACCTGTATATTAAAAGAGTTCAAGAACAATCTTCACTGGGAAGGGGTAAAGTGACTTTCAGGCCACCTTAGATGTATATATAATAGTATGTGTACATATATTATGTATGTATGTATGTGTGTGTGTATATATGTATGTATGTGTGTGTGTGTATATATATTATGTGTGTATATATATGTATGTATATGTATGTATGTGTATATATATATATTATATATATATTATTATGTGTATATATATATATGTATGTATGTTATATATATATATGTATGTATGTGTATATATATATATATGTATGTATGTATGTATTATATATATATGTGTATGGATGTATGTATATATATTGTTGCGAATTCGCGCCGCGCCGGCGTGCGATCGGCCACGTGACTCGAATCGCGACCGCCTCGCCCACCGGACGGACAATTCTGTCGTGACCCTCTCGGACTAACGCGCGGGATCCAGTCACGGGTGGGCCTTTCGGCCTCACCACGATCGTGCCAATCGGCCACACCGCGTGGGATAGGGTTGTTCGCCAAACTCGACCTACCTAAGTACCCACGCGGATGGTAAACCGGGCGACCCACCTCGCCGCAGGTCGACTTCGGATACGGGCCGCTTAAGCGACCCGTTCCGTGCTATCGGGAATACCGAGCGGTGTTATCGTCGGCCTCGACGGTTCCTGATTAATTATCGGGCGCCCCCGCGCCCACTACGTACCCTTTACGTAAAACAAGATGGAGACCCAACGAAGGAAGGACGCAGCGAAACGGGGGAAGAATTCAACAAGCAAGCACATTTATTTCACACACAACACATAGAGCACACATATGACAGCAAGTATTCACAGCAACAATAATAATTAAAGAAATGCACATATAAAGTGAAAGAGTTAAAACCCGATTACGCGACACACGGACCACTTACACAATACTACTTGCCGGACTGGCGCCACACACACACGTTTACACAAAACCCCAAAAGAAAATGGAAGTCGCGACTTCCCTGCGTTCAAGTCCTTGGCGACC
This sequence comes from Eptatretus atami, assembly GCA_035128595.1. Taxonomy (NCBI): domain Eukaryota; kingdom Metazoa; phylum Chordata; class Myxini; order Myxiniformes; family Myxinidae; genus Eptatretus; species Eptatretus atami. Next base: position 36,109,385 of record CM068968.1, read on the forward strand.
GTCCTCTGCCGTGGTCCGCGGCTCTCTCCGCTCCACTCGACGCGAGATCCTCCGGCGTGCTTCGTGCCTGCCCGTGCTGGCCCCTCGACCCCACGGACCGAGCACCGACGAACAGAGAGGGAGCACACGCCGAACCCAGAGAGAACCAGAGAACAGCACGCGCCAGAGAGAACCCGAAGAGCGCCGAACCAGAGAGAGAGAACCTCCTGCGCCTCTGACTCTTATACCCCCGGCGCCCCGCCCCCGCTGCCCCGCCCCGTTCGTGGCTCCACCCTCCTTCGAGAGGGTTCTGGAACAGGGGCGTTCCCTCACCCCGACCGCCTCACTCTGTCCATCCGCCAATCGGCGGCGAGCTGCCTCCCCTCGCTTCTCTCCTCCAAGCGCGGAGAAGCCAGACGGGAAAAACAGGCCGTAAACGTGCGCATCCTCCTGCTAGCGCTGCGGAGATCGTAGCCGCACGGAGCCTGTTGAACGGCGAGGGGGCGAAGATGTGGCTGCGTGGATGGTGGGGGGTGGCGCGGTTGTTGAGAAGCGGCGTTGTGGTTGGTGGTGGTTGTTCAAATTAAAGAAAGGACAGAAAAACGGCTATCTCGAAGGATCGCAGCCGAATGAATCACATTAATTCCCTCTAAACAATGGGTTTGGGCTAACTACACATGTACTTAAGAAATATATCTCACCTACGGGACCTGAATGGTGTAATGCGAATTTCCACAGCCGTAACAATATATTAATATTGTGTATGGATGTATGTATAACATATATGTATGTATGTGTATATATATATATATATATATATATATATATATATATATATTATATACGTATGTATGTGTATATATATTGTTACGGATCTGGAAACCATTTGCATTCAACATACAAGTCCTAAAAGTCAGTTATCCCGTTAATACATGTGTAGTCAGATCCCTTTCCTTTGGTCTAATGGGAGAATCAAAACGTGCATTGCGACTTCTTTGTTTGGTTATTACATCTCATCTTACATCTATCATCCCATCTGCATACCCAACCAGCCCATCATGCTCCATCACCGCCCGTTGGCCACACTCGTACCTTGATTTGCCGAGAGGGAGGGCCTCGCGGCTCCGGTCCTCGGGCCCCACAAACGATCGTTTTTGTACGGTGGGCCTTTCAGGGCAGACTCTGTTCTGCGCGAGCGAGGCCACGTGGCCACGTGGAGAATATGTGGTCTCCTTGCCAAGGGCCACGGCTCTGCCCCGGTAGGGTGCGGCCGTAGGCCAATGAGGGAGGACAGGGAGATGATTTCTCGCCAAGGCCCCTCCCGTGGTAGGAGGAGATGTATCTCGGAGACTCGGAGTGTGGATGTGGTTGGCGTTGGCGCTGGGAGAGTTTGTTCCGCGGTGGCGGAGTGGCAGAGTTTGGCTCACAGTGGCTGCACGGAAAAGAGGTTTTGTCGGCACGTGCACGGACAGGAGTCTAAAAAGGAGTGGTGGTCAGAATGTGCACGGAGAGGAGCCCACCAAGATCGTGTTATGCGCTGAGTCTGGTGGTGCGAGAAGGAAGGAGTCGTGGTTGGTACGTGCACGGAGAGGAGTTTGGGAGCTCCGACGATTCACCACGCAAGTTCCGTCAAGAGCCACGAGCCTGGCACGAACTCCCGGACGCGTGCCCCGACGACAATTAGCCATGTGAGGTGCCGCATTACGAGCACGGCTTTCCTGCGATGACAGGTACCCGTGAACTCTGACCCCCAGCTCGTCTATCCTCACGCTGTGAGGGATCAAATAAAGACTCTGGGGTTTCTTTTCATTTTGTGTGTGTGTCTGCGTGTGTGCCCGTCTTTAGGTAGAATTGTATAAGTGTTTTTGTATCATTGTAAATTCCTGCATATTCGTTCAAGTCTCGCCTCTTCTGTCTTTTGATTTTGCTGCAAATAAATTTATTAGAAATGAACCCAGTCTGTTTCCGTCCCTCCTTGTATTGGTCCAGCATGGTTCGTATCTGAGTTTACACGGGGTTTCATCCTCGGTAATCGGTACATCGTAGCCGGAACGTCCTGGGCAGGCCCGCTCGACTGCATCCGAGTCGGAGTTGGTCGGTGGAAGTTGATACACTACCGTAGCTGGTAGAGTGATCGGTTCGGCCAGACGTTCCGAGGCATGAGTCCCCGGTAGCCAAGACTGCGCAGTTACTTAGGTATATTGGATTGAGACAATTAACCCTACGTCACGCGGTCGAGATATGGCGTTTCACGTTCGATTAATCGACCCTCCGGCTCGCGGAGTTATCAAGCGACGGCCTACAATTCCGGGGAGTCTGGTGGGAGACAGCGTAAACTTCCCCACTTGCGGTCGTTCTCGCCACCGGCCACTACAATATATATATATATTATATATATATATATATATATTATAGTATGTTGTGTGTATATATATATATATATATGTATATGTATGTGTGTGTGTTATATATATATATATATGTATGTGTACATATATATATATATATATTAATATAATATATTGTTGCGAATCCGCGCCCGCCGGCGGTGCGAACGGCCACGTGACTCGAATGGGGCCGCCTCGCCCACCGGACGGACAATTCTGTCGTGACCCTCCGGGAACTATCGCCCGGAGCCAGTCACGGGTGGGCCTTTCGACCTCACCACGATCGTGCAATCAGCCACCCGCGTGGAATAGGGTTGTTCGCCAACTCGACCTACCTAAGTACGACCACGCGGATGTAAACCGGGGATCCACTCGCCGCAGGTCGACTCCGGACACGGGCCCTTAAGCGGTCCGTTCCGTGCTATCGGATAACGAGTGGTGTATCGTCGGCCTGACGTTCCAATTATATTGGGCGTATCAGCCCACTACGAACCCTTTTACGTGAAGCAAGATGGGAGATTCAACAAAGGAAACGAGCAGCGAAACGGGGAACAAGTTCAACAACAAAGCAATTTTATTACCCACACAGACCAGCACGGAAGTGCAGCGTATATTACAGTCACAATAAAAATGGACTTATAACAGCCAAAACACATAAAGCATGCAAGAAGAAAAAGCTAGTTAAAACCGACTACGCGCACACACGGTAAACACTTAAACAGTTCTACTTTACAGACACGCGCCACAAGATCATACAAAAGCAAAGAAAGCCACCCTCAAAGACAAGGGGCCAGACGGGGCCCGTGGGCCAATATGTGCGCATGACCTGAAGGAGCGGCCAGGCCGCGAGACCGGGGGGGGTCCTACCGCGTCCTTCGTGACGAGCCGCAAATGTCGCTGCGTCGGCGGTGCCACGCGACTTCGTGCTCCTTCGCGGGTTTCGGTGGCACCGCTTGGAGTGGGGTGGAACGGGGCCCCCTTTGTGCACTCTCTCAGCGCGGGGGAAAAGGGGGTTTGTTGATGCCCTGGGGAGGAGAATGGCTGGCTGCTTGGGTCCCGCGACGAGCGATCCACCACGACCTTGTCGCCGACCGCCGTCTTCCCTGCCTCGGACCCGAGCTCCTTGGCCTCTTCCCCAATTCTCCTCAGCCGACCGCAGAAACCAACTTGATGCCTTCGCCACCCGACTCGACTCCGTTCTTCAACCCGACTTGACTGCCCTAAAACCCTCTGCGCTCGGCGTTTTATAGGCCGGCAGGAGAACCCAGTATGCAAATTTCCGGATCAGGATCACCTCGGGGGCGGAGCCACGCTCGCCGATTGACGGAGGAAAAGGGGCGTGAACCTCCCCTGATCTAGAATTTGCATATCTCGATTTCACACAGACGCGCCTGGAGGCGGGGCCAAGCGCCCCGCGCCTCCTAATTGGACGGATCAGAGTGGGCGTGTAGCGTTCCTGATCCGAATTTTCCCTCGGAAAGGCCGCTATTTGCACTCGCGGCTCGGTGCGTATCGCTGAACGAGCCCAGGACAGCCCGACGCTCAGTGTTCACAGGTGCTGCGGAATTGGTCATGGTGCCGTGTGGGAATGGCATGATGCGATGATGTGGGAGCGAGTTGTGACGGTAAAGGTCGTGGCTGTTGGCGTTGGTTGTCTGAGGGTTGGAGCGTGGTTGCAGTTGGTGACGATGGCTGGCGTGGTGGTTAAGGTGGTTGCGGTGTGATGGCGGTTGGGACGGTGGGTGGTTTCAAAATAAAGATAGAAGAGAAAAACGGCTATCTCAAAGCGTCGCAGCCCGAATGAATCACATAAATTCCCTTTAAACAACGGGTTTGGGGCTAACTACACATGTACTTGAGATACCTCACCTACGGGACCTGAATGGTGTAATGCGAATTTCCACAGCCGTAACAAATTACAGTCATGCGCCACTTAACGACGGGGTTACGTTCTGAGAAACGCGTCGTTAAGCGACGTCGTCGTTGTGCGAACATCTTTTTTTTTTTCGTTTCGTTTTCGAACATCGTACTTACTCAAACTACACACCTAGGCTAATATGGTATAGCCTATTGCTCCTCGGATACAAACCTGGACAGCATGTTACTGTACTGAATACTGTCGGCAATTGTAACACACATCCCAAGAGAGACGGAAGACATTAGTTTTACCTTTGTGCTGTTCATGACGGCCATCGGTATTGTTAGACAGCAGCTTACAATCTCCTCTCGCATCGATTATAGAAAGATGAATAATAGCGTTTGGATTTTATAAATACGTAATCATTGCATCGATGTTATAATTTATAAATGAAGAAACGAGCACCTGTCAATTGTGATATATATTTTCGGAACAGTGCGATTGTCTTAACAACATGAAAAGCTTCACCAAAAAGATTTTGTGTTTTTTTTCGACTGTAAAAACGATTTCTTCGCGGAATTCTTCAATTCAAAGGTAAATTTACTTGCTGGAAGGTAAACGTGCAAAACATTGGTTCAGTTTTGAAAGCCGATTTCCTTGAATCCCGTTTAGCACGACCCTGCTTTTTTCGCGATGACATTTTTGGACCTCAACGATCGCATTATAACAGGGCCACACTGTCGTTTATTATCATTATTGAAGTATTATGTACTGTACAGCGTACATAATATGTATGTGCTATTTTTATACGACTGGCAGCGCTACGTCGGCTACATACTCGGCGATAGGAATTTTTCAGCTACATTTTTTTTTCATTATTTTTTTTTTTCAGAGCTGGCAGATCCGTCGTATATGCGATCCGTCGTTGCCCGGAACGTCGTTAAGCGGCGCATGACTGTATATATATATATAATATATATATATTGTTACGAATTTGGAATTCGATCGCACACAACATTCAGGTTCCTTTAGCTCAGTTATGTCGATAAGTGGCATGTTCCATAGATAGCTTACCTTCCATTGTTTAATGGGCAGAAATGCGATTAAATGCACTGTGATTTAATTTAATAGTTAGGGAGCGATCACAACACAAAGGAAGACGCCCTCCCCTCTTCTGCGAAGAGGAAGAAGAGCCCTCCCATCCCGTGATTCATGACGTAAACAACTCCCTTCACCGCGCGGTTGAGCGGGGATGGAGCACGAGGGCATGAGTCACGGCCGGGAGCGGGGAGGGGGCCGATAGGAATAAAAAAAGGGACACTCTGCTTGGCTCGAGAGGGTTCTGGGATCTTGTTGGGGGTTCTTGTTCTTGGTTCTTGTTGGAAGAGTTGTTCATCGGAGGAGTTGGTTCGGGTTGTCGTGTTCTTCTTCGGCCTGGTGTCGAGGAGTATCGGCTGGTTCAAGGGCTTCGAGCTGGTTCGAGGTTGTTGTTCTAGCTGGTGCTTCTTCGAGTTGGCTGTGCAGTCAGTGGTTTCAAAGGGTCGTGCTGGTTCTGAGTTTATCTTGGTTCGCCTTTGTTCTGCTTTTTGGCCTCATCTTGGTTGCGGCTGGCTCTACTTGGAAAAGCGACGCATCTTCGGGAAGGCTCGGTGGTCCGGAGCGCGAGGGGATCCGCTGGAGCTCGGGAAGGATCGCGGCTCACAGCGATTGCATCCAGCTCGCCCTCGCTGGAGCCGCGGGTCCGGACAGCTTGAAGACCACACGAGGTGGAGAGGTTCGAGATAGGTTCTGGGTTTCAGCTCATCTGTCCCTCCGAGTTGAAGTCCTTATTAAAGGCATCAGCCACCAGTTCTTGGGTGTGTGTGTGTGTGTGTGTGTGGTGTGCGTACGTGTGTCTCGTGGGCCCGTCTAATAAGTTAGGAAACTGTTAAGTGCTTTGTGTGCTGTAAATGATTGCATTGCATTTCGTATAGTCGGTATAGTTCTGCTCTTACGTGTTTCCTAGTTCCCCATTATTATGAATAAATACCCACTTGTTAAAATGTTTTCAGCTCGTCGCATGATTCTTTCATTGACTGAGCATGTTGTGGTTAAGGAATTAGAAAGCCGTTGGTTTGCCGTAAAGGGGACATTCGGACCGACGGTTCTCGCAATTAAGCCGCTCGAGAATCACGCACGGGACAGGCTCGCTTAAGCGGCTTGTTTCGTACGAGTTCCGTCGAGGGTGTGGAGGCTCGGTGGATCGCCACATGGTGTCTGTGTATTTTAAGAATTGGCAAAATAACCCTGTACCACGTGGTTGAAAAATTGGCCCTTCACGGTTCTTGCACAAGGACCCGTCGGCTTCGACTTTCTGCGGCGGCGATCTATATTCGAGCAGGCCGAGCCGGCTTGCGGCTCCGTCAGAGCGGTCGGCTCGTGGCCCGTAACAATATATATGTATGTATGTGTATGTATGTTATATATATATACCGTCGTGCCCCCAGAATCCGAACGCCCCATTGTTTGAACAAATTGGAATCCGAGCAATTTTTTCGAGAAAATTTTGCCCTAAAAACCGAACACATTTTCGGAAAACTGAACACAACGTGGCGTTCATGTTTGTTCACAGTGTCTCCCCCACCTGTTCGACCCGCATCTTCGCGCTTTGTTCATTCAGTTCGTCGGTGGAAGTCCTCGTGAAGCATCTCTCGTGTGTCGATCGCTACTTTAGCTCGTGTTTTACTTGTATTTGTGGCATTTTTTTTCAAATCATCACCCTTGTGGCATTCACCATGGGCACCCAAGAAGATGCAGTGAAGCAAATAGGAATAAGAGGAAGTCGCGTGAGAACGACAATTGAGTTGAAGAAATGAACTTATCGCTAAGCCATGAGATGGTAACGACGTGTGTCTGATCTCGCTTGCGCATGTTCGAGCTGCGAAATCGAACCCGTGTGTAGGATTCTGAAAAATAAAGAAGCGATTAAAAGCGCGAAAACCCGTCGTGGAAGCTGAACTCATTCAATGAACGCCCTGATGATCGGCTTAACGAACTCAACATTTTTTTCGCGGAGCATGGTAGTGACGTCTTGGCTTGCGTCACCCATCGCTTCACCTCTTGATTCTCTCCCGTGGAACTGCGGCGTTGAAACGGCACGTTTGTGTCTCCACAGAGTGTACTGGGATAAGTAACACCATTTGGGCTTCATGGGTTAATACATACCTACACCAAGGCTGTAACAGTTTACGTTTTGGATCCCAGATGGCCACTGATAGGCCGGAGCTGCATCCAGACCTGATAGAAGAAAGCGAACAACGCTCGCTGCTCATTCCGCCCAGGTTTGGAATGGAGATTCCAGTGACCCCAGAAAAGCTCATTTACTGCATTTATTTTTACCTTAAAACAGGGGTAATTTCAATTGAAAGTGTCTTGAAAGTGGTTTTTTGGGGTCCAGGACGGAATTAATTCACTTTCATTATTTCTTATGGGAAAAGTTTTTGGAATCCGAACTTTTTGGAATCCCAACAGCCTCTTGGAACGAATTAAATTCGCGATTTCTGGGGCAGCCACTGTATATGTATATGTATATATAGATTTATATATATATAATGTATATAACCAGTAGACTTAGGCGTAAGTCGTCAACCATCGGGACGCGAGAAAAATGACGAAACTTAGACATGTGACGACTTCCGCATATTTTGCGAACATGTCATGATGAGTGTGCGGTGAAGGATGAAGTCGCTGCGTGGCGCTGGACAGTACGTGTGAGAGGGCGCAAACAATCTTCTAAGCCGGCGTAATACAAGGTAAACACAATCCTTGGGGCATAGGTGGGGGTTCATTGTGTGTAGTGGAAAGTGATCAACAAAGAATGGAATGTCATGAATCACTTTATGAAAAAAGTAAAGATTAATGAACAACTGTGACAACTCATATAATTATTTATAAAATCCAAACGCTATTTATTCACCTTTCTATAATCGATGCGAGAGAAGATTGTAAGCAGCGTGGCTTGATGAAAACTTTCCCAGAAAATGGATCGGCCGCCGCGGTCCGATCGAGTGGCCGGAACGCTCCTCAGACCTTACACCTCCAGATTTCTTTCTTTGGGGGCTCATGAAAGACCTTGTTTATCGTGAAAAGCCTCGTACCATTCAGGAATTGAAGGCTCAAATCACTGCAAAGTTTGAGGAAATTGATATCGAACTCTGCAGATGTGTGTCCCGCTTTGTGCCTGCTCGGCTGCAAATGTGCATCGATCACGAGGGAGGGCACTTTGAAAATTGCAAGTAAAACATTGCAAGTAAAATTGCAAGTAAAACTTGGTACAGTTCCGTAATATTTTTTTCTTGAATAAATGGCTTAGATCAAACACGTCATTCATTTATTTCTACCTTCTTGTACACTGTAATACAAATGCCAAACAAACAATCAACTGACCCACCCTGTATATATATATATATATATATATATATTATATTATATATATGTATGTATATGTATGTGTACATATGTATTATATATTATATATATATATATATATATATATGTATATATATATATGTGTGTACATATATATTATATATATGTATGTACACACAATATATATATATATATACAGGGTAGCCCGAAAGTTACTTTACCCTGATTAAATTTCTCGCACTTCCCTCAGTCCCTTCCCCTCTGTCCTCGCCCCCTCGCCCGCTATGGTATGCGGAAACACTGACTCAGAATAATGATGGAGCTCATACAGATACAATGACAAATAAATTATTGTAAGTGCTGTACAATAAAACCTGTATATTAAAAGAGTTCAAGAACAAACCACATACATACGTATATAATATATATATATATATATATATATATATATATATATATATACACAATACATACATATATGTTATACATACATCCATACACATATATTAATATATTGTTACGGCTGTGGAAATTCGCATTACACCATTCAGGTCCCTTAGGTGAGATATATTTCTTAAGTACATGTGTAGTTAGCCAAACCCATTGTTTAGAGGGATTAATGTGATTCATTCGGCTGCGATGCCTTCGAGATAGCCGTTTTTCTGTCCTTTTCTTTAATTTGAACAACCACCACCAACCACAACGCCGCTTCTCAACAACCGCGCCACCCCCCACCATACGCACACATCTTCGCCCCTCGCCGTTTCAACAGCCGGCTCCGTGCGGCTACGATCCCGCAGCGCTAGCAGGAGGATGCGCACGTTTACGGCCTGTTTTTCCCGTCTGGCTTCTCCGCGCTTGGAGGAGAGAAGCGAGGGGGAGGCAGCTCGCCGCGATTGGCGCGATGGACAGAGTGAGGCGGTCGGGGTGAGGAACGCCCCTGTTCCAGAACCCTCTCGAAGGAGGTTGGAGCCACGAACGGGGCGGGGGCCAGCGGGGGCGCGCCGGGGCGGGTATACAGAGTCAGAGGCGCAGGAGGAGTTCTCTCTCTCTGCTTCGGCGCTCTTCGGGTTCTCTCTTGGCGCGTGCTGTTCTCTGGTTCTCTCTGGGTTCGAGCGTGTGCTCCCTCTCTGTTCGTCGGTGCTCGGTCCGTTGGGGTCGAGGGCCAGCACGGGCAGGCACGAAGCACGCCGGAGGATCTCGCGTCGAGTGGAGCGGAGAGAGAGCCGCGGACCACGGCAGAGGGACGGTCGCCAAGGACTTGAACGCAGGGAAGTCGCGACTTCCATTTTCTTTTGGGGTTTTGTGTAAACGTGTGTGTGTGGCGCCAGTCCGGCAAAGTAGTATTGTGTAAGTGGTCCGTGTGTCGCGTAATCGGGTTTTAACTTTTCACTTTATATGTGCATTTCTTTAATTATTATTGTTGCTGTGAATACTTGCTGTCATATGTGTGCTCTATGTGTTGTGTGTGAAATAAATGTGCTTGCTTGTTGAATTCTTCCCCCGTTTCGCTGCGTCCTTCCTTCGTTGGGTCTCCAATCTTGTTTTACGTAAAGGGTACGTAGTGGGCGCGGGGGCGCCCGATAATTAATCAGGAACCGTCCGAGGCCGACGATAACACCGCTCGGTATTCCCGATAGCACGGAACGGGTCGCTTAAGCGGCCCGTATCCGAAGTCGACCTGCGGCGAGGTGGTCGCCCGGTTTACCATCCGCGTGGGTACTTAGGTAGGTCGAGTTTTGCGAACAACCCTATCCCACGCGGTGGCCGATTGCACGATCGTGGAGGCCGAAAGGCCCACCCGTGACTGGATCCCGCGCGTTAGTCCGAGAGGGTCACGACAGAATGTCCGTCCGGTGGGCGAGGCGGTCGCGATTCGAGTCACGTGGCCGATCGCACGCCGGCGCGGCGCGAATTCGCAACAATATATATACATACATCCATACACATATATATATACATACATACATACATACATATATATATATATACACATACATACATATATATATATAAACATACATACATATATATATATACAAACATACATTAATATATATAATATATATATATATATACACATACATACATACATACATAATATATATACACACATAATATATATACACACACACACATATATACACATACAAATATATACACACACACATACATACATACATAATATATGTACACATACATATATATATACATCTAAGGTGGCCTGAAAGTCACTTTACCCCTTCCCAGTGAAGATTGTTCTTGAACTCTTTTAATATACAGGTTTATTGTACAGCACTTACAATAATTTATTTGTCATTGTATCTGTATGAGCTCCATCATTATTCTGAGTCAGTGTTTCCGCATACCATAGCGGGCGAAGGGGGCGAGACAGAGGGGAAGGGACTGAGGGAAGTGCGAGAAATTTATCAAGGGTAAAGTAACTTTCGGGCTACCCTGTATATATATATATATATATATATATTTGTGTGTACATACATATATATATATATATGTCACACATATATATTATAACAATATATATATATATATATATATACATACATATGATACAACATACATACATAATATATATATATATATATATATATATATATATATATATATATACAGGGTGGGTCAGTTGATTGTTTGTTGCATTTGTATACAGTGTACAAGAAGGTAGAAATAAATGAATGACGTGTTTATCTAACCATTTATTCAAGAAAAAAATATTACGGAACTGTTACCAAGTTTACTTGCAATTTTACTTGCAATGTTTTACTTGCAATTTTCAAAGTTCCCTCCCTCGTGATCGATGCACATTTGCAGCCGAGCAGGCACAAGCGGGACACAACATCTGCAGAGTTCGATATCAATTTCCTCAAACTTTGCAGTGATTTGAGCCTTCAATTCCTGAATGGTACGAGGCTTTTCACGATAAACAAGGTCTTTCATGAGCCCCCAAAGAAAGAAATCTGGAGGTGTAAGGTCTGAGGAGCGTTCCGGCCACTCGATCGGACCGCGGCGGCCGATCCATTTTCTGGGAAAGTTTTCATCAAGCACGCTGCTTACAATCTTCTCTCGCATCGATTATAGAAAGTGAATAAATAGCGTTTGGATTTTATAAAATAATCATTGCATCGACGTTATAATTTACAAATGAAGAAACGAGCACCTGTCAGTTGTGTGATATATTTTCGGAACAGTGCGAAATGTTGGAACAGTGCGAACGCTGATTTTTCTTGAATCCCGATTTAGCGCGACCCCGCTTTTTTTTTCGGGACATTTTATGGACCTCAACGAATCCCGTTATAAACGGCCACACAGTAGTTATTATCATTATCAAGTATTATGTGCTGTACATAATTGTATTTGCTATACTTTACTTTTATATGACTGGCAGGCTATGACATCACTAGGCCACAGGAATTTTTCAGCTCCATTATAATCTTATGGGACCACCGCCGTATATGCGGTCCGTCGTTGACCGAAATGTCGTAATGCGGCGCATGACTGCATATATCTTATCTATAATTCCAGCAATCTCTGTGTGTCTGTCTGTCTGTGACCGCTGTTTCTCGACAACCACTGGTCTGATCTAATTAAAACTTGCCAGGATATTGCTGGGGACCTGTGGATGTGCTTTTTCAAGGTTTGATATTAATCGGACAAGTGGTTCCCAAGTTATGGCCATTTATTTACTAAACCAATGACAGGACACGGTGCTATGACGTCACGATGACGTCACAAATCTTCTTTTTTTTGCACGTACGGCCACGCACGTACGGGCCCGTACTAGTATATAATTATATAATATATAAATATATATATAATATATACATAATATATGTACAAACATGTATATATACACACACACATATTAATATATATATATATATATATATACTTATAATATAATACATATGCATGTTATATATATATACATACATATATATACATACATATATATATAAATAAATAAATACATATATATAAATAAATATTATATATATATATATATATATATATATATATATATATATATATATATCACAAGAGCTGTGACCTCAAGAGAAAAATAATAATGCACATTACAAACAGTGATGAAATGTGCAAGAAAGAATGCGTGAAAACTTACACGGCTGTTGCAGACTCGTACATGTCACCCTCCACTTTGCGAGCGTACGCCACCAAGTTTCCCATGCGTCGATCCCTGAGTGCCGCAGGGTCTGGCGTAGGGAAGATTGCTTGCACCCTGCCGAACAGCAGCCCCAGTCAGTGCCGACGCTCAGTCTGAAAAGCCACCGACGGAGAGCCACTGCCTGAAAGGGCTTCGGCAGGGCATCAAAGCCCGCCACCAAGCAATCAGGGGTTTGGGGACAGCCTGCTTGTTTCTGAAAGGTGGGTTGTTTGTGACCACCTTGCCCAAATGAGTGGAAGGTAGAGGCAAGGTGGTCACAAACAAACCACCTTCATCTCTCATCTTTCCGCTTACAAACTTCCCAACGCTCTCAGGTTTTTAAAGAGATTAACTCACATTGGTTACAGCAGAGAACAGCAACGAGCAACACCATCAGTGCCTTGTTGTGACGCAAAATGAAAATAGCTTTCATAAAACCAAGACAGAGATTTGCTGAAAGCCTCAAAGGCAAACAATACAATAAACAGACATAAGCAGAGGTCCATGTAGAAGTGCTCACAGCTTGCTGACGAGGTGGTTACGAAGATCTTGCGTAACATGCTCATGCCATGCCTTGCGCACGCCTGTGCTTGGAGCCGCTGTTGCTGCTGACGTGGACAAAGCTCCCTGATTCCATCAGCAGCCATCGGACTGGGGATCCAAAGGAACATCGGTCACTGATCAGTGAAGGGGTGAGTGAGCACTCCAACACTTCAAACACACCTCATTGAAAAATAAAAAGCACAATTTGCCATAATTAACGAGCCGAGCAATTTACAGGTCATATTTTGGAGCATCACACACATGAATTCCCCAAAAAACGAACATGCTCCCTTTCAAAGGAACAAAATAAACAGTTTCATTTCTGACAGTCCAATGTGTGTTTGCAACACAGTTTTATTAATCTTTGTGCTCCAGCGTGGCAGTGTTAAGAGTGCAAAAATCACATGAACACAAAGATAATCAACAATAAATATGTTTGATCTCAGGCTCTTCCACGAACTTCGACAATGTATATAAAAATAACATAAAATAAAAACCATCGCTTTTTGGCACAACACGAGTTTGGAGTTTTGAACTTTGTTTTGGGAGTTTAGGGACTTCAGGTTCTCGCTGGCCTGCTCATTGGGCAATAACTCATGCATGCAATTAACGGCTAGTTCAGGGCATAGCCTCGCTAGTCCGGCACAGTGGTTCTGCTCTCCAGCAGCTCCTCTCCGGTGGCTCTGCCCTGCCACCCGGCAGCTCCGCTTGTCCACCAAAGCACTTCCTGTTTAATGGGGCCAGCGCAGCCGTCTTTTAGGTCCTTCCCACTCAGCCGTGGCTCATTTCATTGGTTCCTTAGCTCGTTGAATCTTCGAGTGTCTTCCAGAATTATCCACCACAACTGATAGGATGCTACCTTTCTTGAACAATCAATACTTTCCATATGTGTGCTGTGTGAGCACACGATTCTGTAATGCTCATGTAATGTGTGGATTAAATTAAGGGTTTTCAAAAAGGAAGGAAAGGAATTTATCCAATTCGTTGGTCATTTGCACAGCTGAATTGTTACACCTCTGCCACCGAAGGGAAGGAGGTTATGTTTTCACCCCTTTGTGTCTGCTGGTCTGTTTGTGTCCAGAATATCTCGAAAAGTTGTGGACGGATCCGGATGAAATTTTGTGGACAGTTCGGTGTGTGACAAGGACGAACTGATTAGATTTTGGTGAAGATCCAGATCCGTTACCGGATACTGGAATTTTTGAAAGCAATTCTTCACCATTGAGGGATAGGGCCCAAAACGATATATAGCACGATATCTCAAAAAGTTGTGCACGGATTCGGATTAAACTTGGTGGACATGTGTGACAAGGAAGAATTGATTCAATTTGGTGAAGGATCCGGATCCGACAACTCGAATTTTGAAGTGATTCATCACCATTGAGCGTTAAGGCTCAAAAACGATATATAGCACGATATCAAAAATGTATTGGGCCAGATATGTTTTCATGGATCAGGCATGACAGGGCAGAGTACATACGCTCTACCAAGTGCCCTTATATTTTATGGTATGGAATTAGCAGGTGATTATGTGGGATATACGAGAGAGTGACTCTGTGGTGAAAGGGTGATGGTTTCGGCTATTGACTAAAGGGGGTGGGGGGTTGGTTTCTGAGGGAAGGTGTGAGGTGGAGAATGGGAGATTAAATAACAAGAGGATGTGAGATGGAGGAGCAACAGGGGTGATTTTAGGTTAAGCGAGAGAGGTTTCCCATGGGGGTTGCAGGTTCTGAGAGGCGGAGTGTGGGGGGATGTGTGCATAACAGGAATCACGTATGAAGAGTGAAGACGTTACGAGAAATTAGAGGTTCGGGCCAGGAGCGAAGCGTGGCGGGGTACGGAATACAGGAATAGAAAGATTAAAAGGGGAAGACCTAGCTAAACCAGCATAACACATTTGTCTCCCATCCCTCGAGACAACGGGCAGGAAATATATTCTGCACACAAATTAATGAAATAACTAATTCTGGGACGACGATGTGTCTGAAGGCTTGGAGGGGTCCATTTCCATGGCCGCAACAAAATAAATCATATTTGCCAAGCTTACTCTTAACGTACAGTATCTTGCTATGGACAGGTCCGTGCCAGAGAGAATGAGATTCTCCCTGCAGCACGGCTATCTATAGTTACCCGTGTCCCCATCCCACCCCTGTAACCCCTTTTTCTATTTGATGACATTCACGAGTGTGCCTGGTGTTGGCTTAATGGTGGGTCGGTGGTGGGCTCGGATCCGAGGATCCTGAGTTCAAATCCCGCTCGGCGTTGAATTAATACCAGGTGAGTTGGACTCTGCCTGTCATCCTTCCCAGGTCGGCAATATGAGTGCCAGCTTGCTGGTATCCTGCGTCGGAGTGCCACCCGTCCAGGATTGTGTCCATAGCCCAGGAGACTGCTTCGCGCAGCACCAACGCTCTGCACAGATTATTGTCCCGATGGATGGATGGATCCACGAGTGACGCAACCCAATCATTTGAAATTTTAAATTTAATATTGACAGAAATATGCACGTAAACTGTTTGGAGTTTTTTGGGAATTTTAAAACTTTCATTTTGGTGGACTTTTTCAGAATTTGGCTCAAAAAGCGCAAAATTTATCGAATTTATGAATTTTTTGACACGTGAGAGATTTGTAAAATAAATAATAATCTATCTATATGTAATGGAGAGCAAGTGTATCTATGTCCAGCCACTGACGGCACCTTTATGTAGCAATTATCCATGTTTATATTCCTGTTGGAGCACAATAAAATACATTATATGCATGTGGTAGTACCCAGGTTAGGTCAAGGGCAAAAATAATAATAATAATAATAATAACAAAAATTCACCCCCGTTGTGGGGACGGTTTACGTCCAGGATTGTGCACTATTTGCTTAATGCACGTATCAGATTTTATTCTTTTTTTGCCTATACAGAGCTGTCAGTTGCCTCTACACTGCCCAAATAAAAGGCATGTGTCAGAACAACGTATCACATGCTTGGAACCAGCAGCCACAAAAAAAAAAATCCACAAAATCATGGTGACTGCTTATGATTTTTGGCCGACCTCCATAAAATTTTGCATAAATGTTGAAAGTACGCAGTCAAGTCATGGCACAGACCCATCCCCGTGAGGGGGGGGGGAGATGATTGACAATTTTGCCTGTACACGTACCACAGTGCAAGTGGTTTTCTGAGACAGAGGATGTGTAAGACAGAGGTTAGTGTGGGAGATTATTAGCCAGACACAAAATATATGTTCCTCACCTCCCCCACTATCCCCACCTCCCTGGTGTTCACGGACGTGTTTGTGTGTGTGTTGTTCATTTGTCACGCTACTGTTCCTACAGTTCTTGGCTGATTACTTCCAGACTTTTACATGGGATCAGCATGACCCCAATTAGTGCAGAGGGGTGTTTTATTGTTGCTGGTGTTTTGGAGGGAAGGAGGCGAGGGGGGGGGCACAAATTCTCCATGTAAATGTGTATCATGTAGCGCCGCCTCCAGGTGGGGGAAGTATTACACATCTCTACCATTTACAGTGCAGTATTCCTGTGCCCAGTTTTCCAGTGCTGTGAGGTGTTTGTATTATTAGTAGTAGGTATGTTTTGCTTAATGCATGATTGCATGATCAGATTTTATTCTTGTTTTGCCTATACAGAGCTGTCAGTTGCCTCTACACTGCCCAAATAAAAGGCATGTAGTCAGAAACAACGTATCACATGCTTGGAACAAGATCACCCATAAGGCGGGTACTCTGCCGTGATAATAATGAATGGCAAGTGGAAGACGCAAAATGTATGAGACAATTCACCAATTGTTTGCTGCTAGTTCATGTGAAATGTCAAAAAGCATTTCAAACTCATGATTTTGTCAAAAACATCATGACACACATGGCCCCCTTTTTTTTTTAGCCCCCGCTGAACTTGGTCTGAAATGGGGCTTTGCGCACACACATAAAATTTTGTAAATATGGCTACCCCTTAACTTCGTTTCGTAAGATTACTAAAACCACGGGGCGACGACATTTTATGTATTTTTCTCCTCGTTTCAACAAGAACTGAATTACTTTTCAAGCTAGCAATTGCAAGAAGGCGATTTTAAACTTTGGTTGAGTTCACATGGTACAGACTACAAATGCTGCAAATACAGGTATCTAAGACCAGTTACAACCCCAACTGAACTTATCACAAAAGTTTTAAAACAACCCATTGACAAGTGGGTGAAAAATTTTTCTCAATGCTGTACCCAAGGGTAGTATAAAATGTACCACAGGCAGGTAAACACTGTTATAGCCACGCGACCGGTCCAGGAATGACAAAATCACGTCAGCCATCAACTGGCCACCAGGCGGGTTTGACACCCCCAAACCAAGGTTACAGGCCTTAAGTCCCAATACCTCGTCAGGGGGGCATGAAGCCAATCAGGTGTTGTGCTCGCACGGTGCACCAGTCAGATGTATAACAGAGTGGCTGGTTTATGACGCACAGGACGTTACTTTGCTGAGGCTAGTCGCTTTAACCCAATTATGCACGCTAAGGGTGCCTGACTAAGTCAAGCACATGTACAGCAAGAATAGAGGCCAGGCAGAAGTACAGTTCATGGATGTAATAAAATTGGAAAGCCACAGCAAATAAGCAATATTCCACCAAATTACCCACTACGTGATTCCCACACATAATTCCTCAACAACTAGTTGGACCTGTTCACTCATTTGACAGAAGACAAGTGGGGGAAAGCACAAGACAGATGACCTTGGCGCCAAGCTCAGCAGAGCCGTCGCATCCCTCAAAGAAGTTTGTGTGGGGCCAAAGACCTGTGATGCCGAAGGGTGCCATGCGACCTCACACCTTCCCCTCCCATGCGACCGCATGGTGAGAGGAAATCTCGCTCTGGTCTTCATTTCTGATGATTTGGGCACGAGGTTGACGTCAGCACAGCCGACGCCTCAAAGGTAGTCCTATGCTCCTCACAACAGTGATGAGTCCCCAACCAGCAGCGGTTACCACAGTGCACACTGCACAGTCTGGGCCACGACCTCGCTAGACCAAGCAGCAGCTTTCCACTTTTCAGTACAATGTCCACAGACTGATCAGCAGCCACTGAAGCAGCAGCAGTAACCCATGAAGCAGCGACAGGCTCACGTCAGTCTTGAACAGGACCACAACAGGCAACAGTTGAAAGGCGACCCACACTTCAGGCGAACAAGGAAGCTCCAAATTCACCAACTCCCATCTCCTTTTTAAACATCCACTCTGGCCGCTAGACACAACTCCAGCCTGTTCTTGATCCTCAAATCTGCATATGGCTCCCTACCAATTGGTCACACAGTTCGGGGAGGGGTGTGAGTCTTCTGTCTCGGTCATTTGGGGCTGCAAAAACTGGTCTGAACTGCTTCGATGTTGTTAAAAGCGTTGTATGGCTGATCTAAGGGAAATCACGAAAGACAGATGGCAGAAAAGAACACGCAAATATAAAAAGGGAAACTGGATTGGGAATACACTGAGGGAGGGGAAGGGACGGTCTATCGAATCCACTCGAAACGCATATATATTGCATGAATAGTACGTCATTCTTATGCAAACCACATACTAAGAAATAAGTAAGGTTTACTCTTTAGTCCATACAGTTTTATCCCCGAGGCCCATTCCCACAACACACATTCCATTTCTGAAAATAAAAGATTTTAAAGGAGGATTAAACCATGTTTTGGCAAGTTCCTTGCTCTACAGAGAGGCACACAAAAACTGTACAGTTCACAGCTTCAGTAAAAAAGAGACAATACTTGACATAAAGAGATTTTAAAATTATGGCCCTCATAAAAAAAGGCCATTAAATCAGATTATGCATCTGATCCCCATGAAAATTAAACATTGGCACGCATTGCAAAAAAACAATGTCGCGGAACTTTTTGTTGCCTTCCTGCATCCCTTCCAAGCTCAAATATCAATTTCATATTTTGATCATTCGGTATGAAAAGGTAAAAACGAGACAAGTGCACAAGTCACATCCTCATAAATCAGTGACAGCTCACCTTTGGACCATGATACTAGGATCTTGCATCACACCTCCAGGTTGGCTCGCTGTTGATAAGCCCACGGGACCTCCGGGTATGTTCGGCATTTGTCCTTGGCCTGCAAAGTGACCAGTGACCCGTTCAGATTCAAGCTCCGATGTTGATAAGGTGCAAGCATCATTAAATTACAATTCTAAAGCATGGTGCGAATATAATCACTGTGCTTTAATAGTTCACCAATCCGATCCCAAAAAAAGAGAGAATTAACAACAACAACAACAAAGGATAAGTCAGATCATGCATACATACCATGACCATGTATACCTTCCAGGGTTCTCTGTTACAAGTCCATTTCTTGGGTCCTGGCTCTCTACTCATCTCCAAAACTATCGAGTTCCTGACTTTAGAACACTATTCCAAACAAACTACATCCAGTCATGCTCTATTCTGTATTCTTTCAACAGACCGACTCACTGACACCACCTGTTGAATCCATTGTCCATCCATCCATAACTGCCTATTCACCATGCTTTCGATCCACTTCCATTTGTCAGACGTTTCCTTGGTCTGCTTGTCCCTAGTCTTTAGCTCTTCCGTCCACGTATAATAATGACATCAACACCCCCTTCCACCCCACAAAAAAAAAGATGATCATGATGATGAGAACTTGAACCCCACGTAGTAATTCACAATTTTCCCAATGTCTGTTGTGTGGATCATACATATTGGAGGGTCTCTATGAATCAAAAAGAGAAAGAAAGTCACTAATACGGCACTTTCAAAATGACTTATTCGCCCCAGAATGACAGGCATGCATGTGCAGGCACACCAGAAAATGTTGGCGTTCAAGGCATCATACGTTCAGTACACTGTGTGTCAGAGATAAGTATGGTAACTTAAAATGGCTCATGAAGCTTTTGAAATAAGCCGAAAATACTTGGAAAAGCACCTGAGAGAAAGGGCTGTGCCTCTGCACAAAGAAAAATTTGGATAACTTTCTCAGCTCACTGAACGGGCAGTGCTCGTATTGCAAACTCCCGACCATGTGGATCAGTGCAAGCCCCAAGTGAACAGTCGTGTGTCTACACAAACTCCTGGCAGATCACTATCAATGCATGAACTAGTACCTGGAATTAGGTGCTTCTGAATACTGATGGAAGGACATATCTGGAGATTGAGAATACACAGGGAAGTGTAAAATTATATTTACTATTAATCATGTTTGTGGGAGCTGTGAGGGCTGTTAGAAAAACAAGGGAATTCCTGAGGCATGATATTTCTGCTGATATTATTTGATGTCCATATGTATGACATTGAGGGAAATGCATAGCAGCCCGCCCCCATCAGGCTGATTGACAGTCGTACAGTCCGCCCACCCCTCGGATCCCTACCTATTCTTTTTACAAAGGAATAAGTTTTGCGTAAGTTTCGTGGGAATCCTTTCAAGCGATTAAAATTACAATACCAAAGGATGATTGCACGAGGTAAAACTCTGTCGGATGGTACCAGAATCCATTGCCATTAATCGAGGCAGCCCGGAAATATGTCTGAAAAAAAAATTATTATTATGATTATTATTATTGTTAAGAACAAGAAGATGAATTCCCGGGTTTGACCGATCTCGTTTTTTTCTTTTTCCCCCCCCCCCACCCTCCCCCCCCCCCCCCTCCCCCCCCCCCCCCCCCCCCCCCCCCCCCCCCCCCCCCATGGTCTGGAGAACTGAAAAGTGATCCCTGCTTTGACAATCAGCTGAACGAACCAATTAGGTTCTCATATGTAGCCAATTAGCCAACTTTCAGAGAAGGTACTCCAACTTTAGTTTTGTATGTAGCACATTCGGTTGACCATTTTTTTCCCATGCCATCCCTACATAAAGAGCAGTAGCGCACTCTGAAAAGAAATGAATGAACATTAATGTGTAGTTTCATAATGATCGGAATGACGAGTAAAAAAAAAAAAGCTCCACCATCTGCGATCTCAATATCAGTCTCTTCTCATTAGCATTTAGCATTTGAAGAGGGGTGGAAAGTCACACATTTTGCGCACTCTGCAAACCCTGGTCCTTGTCAGTATGAAGATGCTAAGCACGATGTCCTGGTTACTGTCCTTGTTTGCCTTTATCCAATGCATCATCATTGCAACACCCAACTAATAATTATGGAACGCAGGGCACCGTAGGTATTAACAGGCAGATGCATCTTGCATGGCAAACGCTTCGAGGAATGCCCACTTTCGACTGGGGCGATAGGAATAAAACATGGTTGGAGTAAATGTATATGCCACAATCTGAATTTAAAGACCTGTAAATATGCCAATGAAATTTTGTACACACAAAACCGTCCTTTCAGTTACATAGATTAAAGGCCAAACATACAAAATAAGCAAATGTCAGAAACAAATGTGCCATTGACAAAGAAAGAAAATTTTAGAGAAACGGAAGGTTTGAAAATTGTTTGAAAGAGCACATCCATTTGACTTGGAGTGGCATGTCAGATGGACAGCTAATTTTCTCAACTATCTATTCCTGCAATCATACAAAATACGTGTGTTTGCCTGTCTGTTCGTTTATAGATTTTAAAACGGCTTGGCCGATCTCCACCAAATTTTGCAGACGTGTTAAGGTAGCCATGGTCAGGTCATGGCACAACAAAATAATTCCACCCTCTCCACCCCCACAAGGGTGGGTGGACAATTTGCGACTGGCCTGTGCACCTGTTCACTGACCCCTGCCAGAGGAGTGGTTATTACTAGTCACGCGGCACAAAGTGAAATTTGCCCCACAACCCCCCTCTACTGTCACCCGTCCCAAGCCGCACCCCTCGCGGAGCGGGCATTTTTTCTCAACAAAGTAAAAGCAGGTTTCCAGAAATAAAACTTTCTGCACACTCACAATTTACAAACTATAATCGATATGCAGCATAGCCAAAAAAGGACAAATGACCTGCAAGTGCATTCCAATTACAAACTCCTCTTACAGTTCCTTTACTGAGGTGGGTGAAATGGGAGGTGGGCTCTTGGACAAGGGGGAGGGAGGGGAGGAAGTGGGAGTGGTAGGGGAGATCCACGTTTCTGTACAAGCCAGTCAGCCGGTGGGCATACCCACATGCATGCTTTCTCGAGTGTTAGTCAACGAACCACTCCAAAAACAATTATGTCTGGTTTGACTGGAGTGGTACGCCTGCCAAACAGTAACGCACGTGTCCCAAGGTAAGCTCAAGGAGGAACTAAAACCTCCCGTGGAGCAGGAGGTGGAAAACTCACTTCATCTCCATTTTAATTCGACTACAGACCGTGAAAGTGTGATCTCGTGATCATTTTGACTTTTAAGCAAGGTGTGTCAGACACATACTACAGAGAATAACTGGCTTGGGCGGCCAAGTGTACATGGGGGGAACTCGCGTTTTTATCCTTCAATACGGTTCTTTTCAAACATTGGAAAGCTGAATTCTCCATCCACCACTCCTCAGTGCAAGATATCACGAGTTCCGACACCAGGTGTTGTGCATTCAGGTGAGCAGTGAGCAGCACGAAGCTACCCTCTTTGGGATTATAGCTGAACACCTCCAGTCAGCATCCTTCCTTGTGCTCACGATGGTTTTTATTTTGTGCCCCAAAATGTTTTCCAAATAACCAAAGAAAGTTTACAGGTATACATAAGTGGAACGATCGATAACCTGATTTGAAAGTAATGCAATTAAGGCAACCAAGTAACCAACCTGGTTGGTTATTTGACAAAAACAAATCAGACAGCCATTATGTATAACCTTTCATTCAGAAGGCTGCAATATTTTCGATGAGTGACAGCACAACAGTTCAAGAATTGAGGACAGGAACAAATGCACGAGAACGATTCAAAAAATTGTTTCACAGTACAATTTCATAGCTCAAGGCTCATGCTGCACAGACTGGCATTCAGGACTGTGGCTTTGGAGCATCTGGATCACATCCATGTAGAGCTTCCACCTGGTCTGTCGTCACAGTGGCTATTATCGGTTTCAACATTTGAAGTCTTATCTACGTGGAAAACTGATTCGCTGACGAGAACTGGCTGAAGCAGTCAGGATGTGGCTGAAGAGGGAATCTTGAAAGCATATTTCACTGGCAGGACGGCTTTAAGGCAAATGGAGCAAGTACACGAGTGCATCATTGTGAGTAACTCGTTCCCTATTCTTTTCTCTAACGTCCGTTGTATAGACACGACCTGTTTTGGTGAATTCCCCAACTTATGTGACAAGTATTCATACAATATCTTAAAGGCAAGGCCCTTGAAATACTTTCTGCCCAGCAAATAGGAATAACGATACTTACTCATTGGGTTCATGCCACGAGGTTGATGCCTGTGGCTAGGGGAAACTTGCGACGGGCGTGTTTGTGTAGGTTACCCCAGACAGCGTACGCACGCTGCATGAGCTGGGATCGATGGCACCGGGACTGAGGTGTGAGTGACGGAGCACTCGCTGACCTGTCGTTCCGTGTTCACAGGCCCCGTTGATGATCAATGAGGCGCCAGAAGCAATGCTGAAAACAAATTAATTACGGTCAAATTTTAAGCAAAACATTATTCTCCCCGTCATCACACGCATTCGACCTTCAAAGTCATCAATAAAACTGCTCTAACCTTCATTTACACATTGGTACTGAAAATCTATTAGTTTGTTTTAAAGAGACGGAAATGGGGATAAAGACATTTTGTGTGTTTTTGCCCGAGCTATTTTATACAACTGCAATACAACTCCCCTGAGATATTATCTCAAGCCTAGTGAGTGACGTAGGACAGCGCCTCAAGAACCCGAAGAAGAACTTGCATTATACTATGGCTGTTCATGACACAAGTCAGAATTCAATGTACGTTTGAATGATTAAAACAAAATAATAAAAATGCCTTTAAAGTTAAAGACTCAAAGTGTGATGTTCGGGCCTTATCCTTCAAACAGGCAAAAGCAGGGTAAGGCCCCAAAATGTCGCACCCTGTGATCTTTCAGTAGAGAATTTTAACAATGTATTGTCACGTTTTTATTTCTCTGTGCCACCAATGAAGACATGAGTTATTTTCTGGAACTAACGACATTTGTACTCAGTGATTGAAGTCAATGCTAATCTATATCGCTATCCATCAAACTATAAACTGTCACCCTTGTGCTTGCAGGCCAAGAGGAAACAGGGCATCAGCGGCAGTGTGTTGTCCCTCGGGGAATCGCTTCAGCTGGCTGTCTCACGATGCCGCGTGATGCAATTGCGTTTAAAGACAATCATGTTTGCTTCCAAGGATTAGGCCCATTGTGTTCTAGAGTACAATACTTACTCCAAAATTCCAAATTCCTGCCCTTATGTACAGAGAGAGGCACTGCATCATTGGCACAGCAAAAGCCTGCGTAATGTACAACCAGCGGGTCAAATAATGCAATTCAAATTCCGCTCAATACGGGAGTGGAATACATATGAGTTATGCATTCAAAGAAGCTTTTGCTCGAGCTTAAAACGAATGAAAGAAGGGTGAAGTATGGCAGATGACACTTACCTCCTCTCAACTCCTCCGACCTCCATCTCCCCCGCCGCAAACTCTTCACAATGGAACAGTTTTTGAAGGCGAAATCACCCAACAAGTGTTGAGGAGTGTTCCACACCTTTAAATAACTTGCACCCTTAAACTTAGTTTGCAAAGTTGCTTAAACAATCACAAATCACAGCCATGAAAAACATTCTATTATCAAAGTTGCCTCATAAAATAATTTCTCCAACCAACAAATAATTCTGTATAAAATTGATAAATATGCACCTCATCCCACAAACATTATAACACTCCACTTCAATACTGGCTTCTACGTGTTGGCAAACCTCTTGGGTGAATGCCATACTGGAACGATATTATAATTTTCAATTTAGCCCCTGGCTAGCCAGCATTCGGTGAGGTGTGGCTGTGTAGATGATGTGGTCAAGTTATCTGCGTTACAACAATTCCAGTGAAGCATCAGGGATGATAGTTCATCGTCCAATGATGAATTCCAAACCCAGACGACACAGCTCAAAGGCAGGTGTGTGTAACTGCCAGCAGCTATTCTGTCAGCCCAGGCGAACACTAAGAGGTGAATATCCCAGAAATAAACATGAAGCTGTTAATATAGGTGGTGCAAAGTGGAAATTGTCAACAAATTCAAAACACCTGGGCAATGTTATTGTTAAACAAGCTAACTTTTGATGCAAAATTACCGATGCTGTTATTTAAAATAAATAAATAAATCGATCAATCAACACAAAGATTGTCCATTCTTCGCAGGAAGTTGAATTAAATTTTCGGTGTGAGTCGTGCGGTGACGTGGGATGTCAACCAATTCCTGCTGATCGGTGTTTTTATTATTTATTTGATTTATTGGTGCGGTTATCTAAATGTGCGGAATAATCAAGCACACGGCAAAGGTCATTACACTGGCATTAAAAGTGGGTGAAATTTAATCTGAATGGAGTCTTCATATCTACGCAGCTTTGAAAAGGAGACGATGCATGCATGCCACTTGAAAGGCATTTCTTGAACGGTTCTTTTGAAGAAAAAACAAACAATCCCTCAGTGAGACATTTTCCACTCTTAATGCTTATGGAGAAGAAACATTTTTCACAAAGTTAATACCACGCATGCCAATTCGAGTGTTAACATTAATTTATTAGCATTTTGTTGTTCGTTCCATCTTCCATATTTACTTGCCATTCTTATTCGGTTTGGATTTATATAATTGCTTTTTGATTTACTCTCGTCACTCAGAGGAATTTCTGGATTATGAAATAAAGAATTTCATTATTATTAAGCCTATCAATCGAGCCTCAGAGGCCAGTTGCAAGGAAAAAGGTTGCCTTGCACTTTGAACAATAAACTCATAACCAACTAAGAGACATTGTTCCTCCATACTAGTATTCGACAGTAAAGTCCACAACTTGCATTGAATGCTCCACAGATAACTTCCTGTTGTTCCCCAATTCCAGAGAAAACATTTAAAAATCATTTTGAAAAGAAGGGCCTCATTCGATGCGATTCCCCCAATTGACTCGTAACATGTATGCTCGATTCAAGCACAACAATACAGGAAATTGTGCGAGAGCGCAACCTCATATGTTCGGCTTTGCGTGTAATGACGTGTATGCAGTTCCAACATTCCAAGAGCTAGTTGTAGCGACAGTTTGATCAATTTACTGATTGCGGCAAAAGGCGTCAAAGGCACAATTCCTTGTGCAACCGTGTCTCCTCAAGTGGCGGACGCAAAGGTGCATCTCTATATGATGTTACTGAAATTGGTACTCCAAGACTGGGGGGTCGACAGCTAGTACCTTCAAAAAGCGCACAGGAAGCTTTATTGGTGGTGCAGAGAAGCTAGACTAAAAACAAAAAATGAGCTAAGGGAGCTATAGTATAAGGACAAGGGCAGAGCAGGGGGGGTTGTACGACGAGAGGAAAAAAAAGGAGATCAGGAGCATAGGAGGAAGTGAGAGGGGGAGCGGGGTTGGTGGGAAATTAAAATAAATGGGAGCATGTACCAAAGCTCAAAGAGCTGTGTGTGGTGAGAGGTGTAGATAGGAAGAGGCAATAAAAATAATAAGCACATAGTGCTTTCATAAACCAAACAGTATACAATGACGAATAACCAAGACAAACCAGAAACAAAACTGACCCTGGCAACCAGCCCCCAATCCCTAATGCCAGGCATGTTTTCGCCATCAGAATAAAATGTACATCTCACCTCATTTCATAGGATTCAAACCCACCCTCCTGCAACACAATCATGTACAGCACCAAGGTATTTAACCATTTCTGAGTGTCTTTTATTAAATGTATGTGTGTTTGGCCTCGAGTAGAAGCAGCAGCAGTGCGAAATTAATATGATTATTTAAAAATAATAATAAAAGTGGAGGAGGCGTGTGTGGGGAGGGAACAAATAAACACTATGTTTGTGATTATTCGGACCCAAGTAAGATCATGTGTTTCACATGAGCAACACACATTCTTGATTGCGCTTGTCTCCAGCATTCTTTGAGCGCAGACACACAGGCAGTCCGGCGACGTGCAGTTTTTCCCAGTGGGAAAATGATCATGCCGTGATGAGGCACAATGAGCAACTTGGGAGAGGCAGAGAGGGGAAGAGGAGGAGAAATAAAGCACAGCAATCGGAAAAAACAAAAGATGAGCTTGTGTGTTAATCAAATTTGCTACAGTATCTCTCTTTTTCCTTTTAC
>CM068968.1:36157583-36174021 GCA_035128595.1 Eptatretus atami
GCCAAGAGGTCACAACCCAAGGACCGACGAAGACCAGACCAGCCTTCTCACCTCGCTCTCTCGATGTCCCCCCCCCCCACCCGTGGTTGGAGGGACGGCTCTGAGTAGCATCTGATTGGTGGGGGGGAACACAATCGCTGCGAGCGGGTAGGTCCTGAGAGTGATCTCACCCGCTGAATTGACGAGAGAACCATTCATATCTCGCTTGGGCGTGGTGGGGCGTGAAGCATCTCACCCCTGCTATGACCTGCCTCAAACACGGCATAATGTGCTGAAGAGTGGAGGGGATCGATGTACAAAACTAACTCATAAAATAAATTCGCAGCGCACACATGAAATTCATTAAATAAGGGCTATAAATACATACTTTATTAAATAACTAAGCTTAGGACTGCTTCTTTGGGCAAAAGGCTTCCAAATCTGTAACCAATCATGATTTAACCATTAAACCGCACCATGATATCTCTGAATAACACATAACCCACCATGAAGCCTGCTCATATACAGGATTTGAAACCCCTCCATATATCTTCATAACCATGGACACCCCACATGATATCTGAAAAACATGAGACACCACTCATATTGTACCTGATAACCAGAACCCCACTTGATTTGATCATTGATACCATGAACGCCCACCATGATATCTCTTATACCATAACCCCACATGAATCTCGGCAATATGAACCCCAGACCATGAATATAATGGATTAACCTGAACCCCACCTTTGAAGTCTATGATATTATGGACTCTACTGTATATTCTCATAACCGATGGACCTTCCTTGATAGCTCTGTAATTAATGGATCTCTACCTGATATGTCTCATTAACCATTGGACCGTCCTTACGTATCTCTGATGACCATGGACCTGACCTTTATACATATGCGTAACCAGAACCCTTTCCTTGATACTCGTATTTGACTCAACCTTTATCTCTCATAACCACGGACCAGACCTTATATTCTTTGTTAACATGAACCCAACCTCTGATATCCGTTCTCTGATTACCATGAACACAACCTTGATATCCTCTCTTGACAACCATAAACCCTATCTTGATTTTATCACTAAATAGTGAAATCCCACCGTGATTCTCTGATAAACCAGGAACCCCACCATGATACTTTGATAACAATGAATCCAGCCTTATATCCTCTCCTGCAAACCATGTACCTACAATGTCTAACTTATACCATGCAACCCCACCTTGAGAAGCCTGGATAATTATGGACTCTGCCTTGACTTGTCTCATACAAATGCACCATTCCTTAGATATCTCGGATGCCATAGACCTTGACTTAATACGGAGTATGTCTTGACAATCATTAGACCATTCCTTGATAGCTGTCTTGATAATTTAGACTCTACTTATATGTCTCATAAACATGGACCATCCTTGAATCTCTGATGACATGACCTGGACCTTGATACAGTAGCTGACAATCATAGACCCTTCCTTGTAGCTCTTATTAATTTATGACGACCTTGATATGGTCTCATAACCAGGACCATTCCTTGATACTCCTGTGACCGAGACCGTGACCGTGATACAGTATGTCGACCAATCATAGACCATTCATTGATACTCTGATAATGTATGGACTCTACTTTGATATGTCTCATAACCATGGACCATTCCTTGATATCTATTAATGACCAGGCCTGAACCTTATACAGTAGTCTGACAATCATAGACCGTTCCTTTATAGCTCTCATAATTATGGACTCGACCTTGAATGTGTTCATAACCATGGACCATCTCCTTGATATCTCTGAATGACCATGACCTGACTGTTGATACAGTATGTGATACCTTAGACCCTCCTTTGATGCTTTGAAATTATGGACCTTACCTTGATAAACTCATCACACGGACCTACCTTATTATATTGTTACATAACCACCTTGATTCCTCTCTGCTAACCATGAACCCCACCTTGATATCTCTCTAACCATGAACCCACCTTGATATATCTTTAACCATGAACCCCACCTTGATTATTACCTGATAACCATGACCCCACCTTGATATACCTGATAACCATGAACCCTCCGTTCATATACCTGATTAACCATGAACCCCACCATGAGTTATACTTGAATAACCATGAAACCCAACCTTGATAATACCGGATAAACCATGAACCACACCTTGATATACCTGATTCACCATGACCCCCCACTTGATAGTACCTGATAGACCATGGACCCACCTTGAATATACCCTGACACATGGACCCCACCTTGATATTTCTATGCTAACTCATAGACCCACTATTACCTTGATAAACCATGGACCCCACATTGATATCTCTGATCACCATGGGACCCCACCTTTGAACTTACTGACAACCAGACCGCACTTATATCTCTGATAACAGAACCCATCCTTATATTACCTGATAACCATGAACCCACCTTTGATAGCTTGCTAATTATGGACTCACCTTATGTCTCATACCATGGACCATTCCTTTATCTCTGAATGCCATGGACCTGACCTGATACAGTATGTCTGCTAACCAAGACCCTTCCTTGTATAGACTTTGTAATTATGGACCTGACTTTGATATCTCCATCACCAAGACCAGTCCTTTGATATCTTTTTAACCATGACACCTACCTTGCTCATTCCTCTCTGACTAACTGAACCCCCACCTTCATCTCTGCAAACTGAACCCACCTTGATATCTCTGATCACCATGACCCCACTTTATCTTGATCATCCATCGACCTGCCAGTTCTTCCAATCAGCATGAAACACCATTGATAGCCCTTCTCAGATCCACCATGAATCTTGCTGCCTCCACCTATCGGTAGTCTCAGATTAACCACAACCGAGTACCTCTGCTTTGATCACAAAGGTTCCAAAAGACAAGACGCCTTTGGGAGATACAAAGTTCCAATAGACACGGCCTTCGTCACAGTGTTTACATTTGTTACGGGATGACCTTCGTTTCCCGCACCCCAAACCATCTTTGTCACAAAAACCATCCGCACCGCGGGTCGTTCGCACTGCTTTGAAGACCTTAATAAAAGCAGTCATCGTCAGAGATCGCGGCGCGCCCAAGCGGACCAACTCATTCCATGCATGGAATGACATGAGAACACATACCCCTCAGGTTAAAGTCTAAATCGAACCTTCTCATTTATTGTTGCCAAAATGAGCTGCTTTCAATTCGTTTTCCCCAGTGTTTTATCTCAGTTATTTATTTGTGAAGAAACCACACGATCACGTCTTTTCTTCGACATCCACGTTTTTTATCTGTGGCGTTGTGCATGGCGGTTATTAAATCACATTATTCACTTCTGCTGGTTCCTAGTTAGTAAAGATAAATTAAAATTTCAAGCATTTTTCCGTTATATTTCTGGACTGCGCGATCCTATCTTAATAAAAAATTTTACATTCGAACTAAAACGTGGATTTACAAGCGCGTCATTAAAAACAACGCAACGCGAGCCAATGACGTCACAGTGTGCACGGGAACTGAAGAGAAAACGAGGAGGAAGAAGAAGAAGAGGAGAAGAAGAAAAAAACGGCGGGAGAGACACAGGCCGTCACAATTGGTCTTTCGTCACGTGCCACAGGCGAAACGACGATGAGCTTGAATAAAGAAGAATCCGCCGTTTGCGTCTCGAGGATTACGCTGCATGACGTGACTGGTTGTCATAAAAAGTGAGTCATCAGTTCCCACTGTGTGGGTTTGACGAACACAAAGAGAGCGGCGCACCTGAGAGAATGCAAATAACATGTTTCTCGAGCTCGGCTAGCTTCCTTAATCCGAATGTCTGTGCTGTGTGGTGGGGAGGCTGGAGGAGATCAGCGTGTTTGTTACACGTCACGTGAAGCATTTTTAAATCAACCGGGCATGACACGTAATCATTCGCAATCTTGAGGAAGTCCTCCTAATTATGGAAACTATCACACCACGTTACAGTACCCACCAATCATCACATCACGTTACAGTACCCCCCACCATCATCTCACACCACACAGTACACCACCAATCATCGCATCCGTACAGTACCCACCATCATCACATCAAGTACATAGCCACAATCATCCACATCACGCTACAGACCCCCAATCATCACACACCTACATACCCTACCAATCTCACATCACGATACAGTTACCCACCCATCATCACACCACGTACAGTATCACCAATCATCACAATTCACGTACATAACCACCAATTCATCACACCAGATACATAACCCACCAATTCATCACATACGTACATACCCCAACCCTCATCCACCACCTACAGTACCCACCATCATCACACACCTAACAGTATCCACCATCATACACACATGTAAATACCAACCCATCATTCACATTCACGTTACATACCGCAACCCATCATCACACGCACGTACTACCCACCCACTCACATCACGTACAGTACCACCATCATCACACCACTTACAGTACCCACCCATCATTAACACCACGCTACAGTAGCCCAACAATCATTCTACATCACGTTTACATACCCAGCCAATTCATCACACCACCTCCATACCCACCATCATCACACCACCTACCAGTACCAATCATCACACCACGTTCAGTACCCACCATATCATCACACCAAGTACATTACCCACAATCATCACACCACTACTGTACCCACAATCATCACATCACGTACAGTACCAACGCATTCATCACACCTACAGTACCACAATCAATCACATCACGGTACAGTACCCACAATCATCCATCACGTAACAGTACCGACAATCATCACACACGTACAGTACCACACTCAATCCACACCAACCTACCAGTCCACCAATCATCACATCACGTACAAATACCCACCCATCAAGTCACACACTACAGTGCCACCATGCATCGCAGTCCGTACATTACCCACCATTCATCACACCAGCTACAGTACCACCAAATCTCACATACTTACGAGACCCCCATCATCACACCACCTACAGCACCACCCATCATCACACCCACCTACATTACCCACCAATCTCACACCACTGTTACATTCCCACCCATCATCACATCACGACATTTACCACCCATCACAACACCACGTTTACATACCCACATCACACATCACCAGTTACGAGTACCCACCATCATCACACCACCACAGTACCCACCGCATCATCACACCACGTACAATACCACAATCACACAATCACTTACAGTACCCAACCATCATCAACACTACATACCACCCCATCCATCACACCACCTACAGTACCCACCCATCATCACACCACGTTCATCAGTACCCACCAATCATCACACCACGTACACCAACCATATCATCACCACACGTACGAGTACCCCAATCATCACTCACGATCAATACCACCATCATCACACCCTACAGACCCATCCATCATCCACACACTTACAGTACCACCAACTGATCACACCCCCCCACCAGTAAAAACAGTTACCGGACCCCATCATCACATCACGTACGAGTACCGACCCATCCTCACAATCAACGTACATACCACCAATCATCACTCACGTACTGAATATCCCACCCCAATCATCACACCACGTACAGTAGCCACCATCATCAACATCACTACAGTATCCCCAAATCATCACACCACCTCGAGTACCCACCTCATCACACCATGTTGTACAGTACCCCAATCATCACACACGACATAACCCACATACACACCACGTACAGTACCACCAATCATCACCACGTACATTACCCACCAATATCACATAACGTACAGTACCCACCCCTCATACACCAACAGTACCACCATTTTATCACAACCACGGTACATGACCACCCATCATCACACACGTTACAGTACCCACCAATCATCACATCCGTACAGTCACCCACCCATCATCACTCCAGCGTATCATACCCACCAATCATCACATCAGTACAGTACCACCAAGTCAATCACACCACGTCCAGTACCCAGCCAAATCATCACATCACGTACGAGTACCACCAAATCATCACACCACGTACAGTACCCCCAATCATCAACATCAACGTACAGTACCCACCCATCATCACACCATCCTACAGGTACCCACCACATAATCACGACCACCTTTACATACCCACATCATCACAACCCGTTACAGTTACCCCGACCCTCCATCACCATCACGTAACCAGTTACCACCATCATCACACCACGTACTATACCCCACCAATCAATCACTCACGTCCAGTACCTACCCATCATCATCAACCACTTACAGTACCACCCATCATCACACCACCTACAGTACTCCACCCATTCATCACACCACGTACAGTCCCACAATCAATCAATACACGGTCACAGTCAACCCACATATCATCACACACGTTACAGTACCACCAATCACACACCACGTACATTACCCTACCAAATCAACACACGTACAGTACCCACCACGCAATCACATACGTTACAGTACCACCCTCATCAACACCTACAGTACCCACCCATCATCACACCCGTACACTACCCACCAATCATCCACCACGTTACGAGTACCGACCCTCATCACACACCTACAGTACCCACCACCCATATCACCACCACGTCCATACCCACAATCATCACATCCTACAGTACCGACCCATCATCACATCAGATATCAGTACCACCACATCATCACATCACGACCAGTAGCCACCAATCATCACACCACGTACATAACCCACTATCACACCACGTTACAGTACCCACCAATCAGCACACACTACATACCCACCCATCATCACACCAATTCAGATCCCACCAACTCATCACACCACTTACAGTACCACTCATCACACACGTACCAGTTACCCACCATCATCACCACGTACAGTAGCCCACCATCATCACATCACACAGTACCCACCCTCATCACACCACGTAAGTACCCCACCCATCATCACCAACGTACAGTAACATACTAAATCATCACAATCACGTACGAGTACCCACCCATCACACCATGTACAGTAGCCACCCATCAACCACGACCAGTATCACCCTATCATCACACCACGTTACAGTACCCACCATTCACACACGTACAGTACCACCCATCATCACACCACATGACATTACCCACCCAGTCATGCACCACACGTCAAGTACCCACCCATCATCCACCACGTCAGTACCACCCATCCATCACACCACGTACAGTACCACCCATTCATCACACCACGTACGTACCCTTCGATCCCTGTTTGCAGAACACCTACTGGTACGTGTTGTTTTGTTATCCACCATCTAATCACACCACGTACGACGCACCATCATCTACACCATGTTACAGTACCACCAATATCACACATTACAACCACCAAATCGTCACACACTACCAGTACCCACCATCCACCATGTACAAGTACCCACCAATCACCCACGTTACAGTACCCACCACTCATAACACCCATACAGGTACCCCACCAATCATCACACCACGGTACAGTACACCCATCATCACACCATGTATCAGTACCCACCCATCATCACACCACGTACAGTACCCACCCACATCACAACACGTACAGATACCCACCCATCATCACACCACGACAGTACACCACCCATCATCACACCACTCAGTACCCACCCATCATCACACCCCGTTTTTACATGTACCCCACCCATCTATCCAACCACTACTTACCAGCTTACCCACCATCATCCACACCACGTACGATACCACCATCAATCACACACGTTTACAGTACCCACCCCATCATCACACCACCATTGGGATGCTTCATGTAAACGTGCTACACCTTTTTCAGCGAAATTTACACCGTTCAGATTCACTTTTTGTGCAGGTTTGTATCCACTGTAAAACGTGTCAATTTTCAGAACCCTCGGGGCCCATCGGGGCCCATTTAGGGCCCCCCCCCCCCAATCTTGCGCCCGCCCCCCCCCCTCCGTTGACCACATCTCAGTGGCCATATAACGTTTTATGGTCGATTGGAGTATTTCGTATCAAAATGCCTGTAAAATGAATCTTCGAATCGCGTAAAGTTAAAATACTCCTGAAACATTAATTCAAAAGTTATGTTTGGGCCTTTGACCTTGGCCCCCGCCCCAGCCAACCAATGATCCGATTTTTTCGTGTGAGATATCCCTTCATATATCCAACACCTCAGCATAAATGAAAATGTGATACTAAGATTCAAGTGTATGATGGTTTTATTTTTTTGGTCCAACATTCAACATTCTTGATGTCGACAGCTTGGGCACGTTCGCTTACGTGTCAATACGTCACCCTGCTGCAGGCGCGTCTAGTCTGAAATTTGACAATCAATCATCGCTGGCTTATTATATATATTAATTATATATATATATATATATAATATAATATATATTATATATATATATTGTTGCCGAATCCCTAGTGTGTTATTAAAATAGGATTAGCCCAGATCCCCCATTTAAAGCATGTTAGCAGGTTGTTTCAGGTTAAAATGATTCCTACATATGTGTTCGGAGGTGCAAGAGCTTTCATCGTGGTACTGTGGTGACCGCAGACTTCTTCTTCCTTCTCTCTCCGTAACAATAGCCCCGCCCAGCGTCTGAGAGGCGCGGAGATTGCAAGAAGAGTGAAACTGAGGGAGGAGCCAGCGGTTTTGAGCGAGAGTTGAAGGAAAAAGACTGCAGAGCGCCAGGAGACGTTGTAAAACTGAGCGCCGGGTGTTGCGCGCGATCGCTGAAGAGGAGCTGGCTGTGTGTTGGAGTCAGCAGTCAGCTTTGAGCGACGCGGTGAAGAAAAGACTGCAAGCGCGGAAGCGGTGTAACTAGCGCGTGTGCGCGATCGGCTGAATAAGGCTGGCTGTGTGTGATCAGCAGTCGCTTGAGGCGAGCGAGGCCGAAAAGATAAGTGAACTGAAAAGTAAAACTGCAGTGGCTTCAGCGCGACGAGCAAATGAAAGCAGGGTGTCACTGCGACGAGGAAAAAACTGAACTGATCGCGCCGAGATCTGCAATCGGCCAGTGGTGAAACTGAGCCGGGGTTGCGAATCGGCTTTCGCAGGAGACATCGACAGTTCATCGAAAGTCCAAGTGACGGAGCCTCTGACTGTTCCCTACTCATCCGCCGTCAACACGTCTTGGAATCCATGACCCGCCTGCGCCCACCCTCAATTTTGCCTGATCTGGTGAGACAGCCAGACCTTGTCTGTATGCTGACCTTGTGAAAAACCAGCTGCGAGCATACCCCGTGGATCTTTTCTCTCTGGCATTCGACCTCGGGGTTGAACGCGGAGGCTGCTGTGCTGTTAGGGCTGTGACGCATGATGGCGCCCCATTTTCAACGCGTGTTTGACTTGAGCGCTTCGGAATCCTAGACATGAGCTTGTCACGAGCCACATTCTGTTTTGACACTTTCTCTGTTCATGAATCCATCACCAAGTATCGGTCTTTGTCTGCATGCTTCCGTCTTGTCTTCATGTCGTTTAGTTATACTCTCGTTAGGGTCCCCTTCGAAACCCTAATCCGTAGTCTCCCTAGTAAGAAGGGTTATAGATTATTTATAGCATTGCCGTCGACTCTTGCTGTGTCGTATTCTCCGATGTGTCCCCACTAATCTGGCTGATTTCTTACTGAAGTTCCGCTTTAATTAGGATTTTTGTCGGCGCCGAGGAACGATCTGTTCGATTTGGATATAAAAACCAAAATGGTTACAGACTGCAGAAATTCGCTCGTACTCTGACAAAACCAGTCTAACCGGGTATATTTCCCAACTGAAGGCCAGGTGTACGTTGTATCACGATTCGATGACCATATCGAGCCTTGCCGAACCAGCCGTGTCTATAACCCCGGAGACGCGGTGGCTCGGGGTGGCGCCGAATCTGCTAACATATTGGCTTCGAGAGTAGGGTGCGAACCCAAAAACTGTTACGACAGTGATGACGCCATCGTCCGAATCCCCACCGCGGAACCTCAACACTGGTATCGAGGGAATATCTTGACCTGGTGCATTTCCACGCCACAATTGTTACGAGAGACCGAAGAGAAAAAAAAAAACGGTCAAATTGCTGATTTATTTTGACGATCGGTGTAAAACTTCGAAATTATAAGAAAACTGGAGTCGCAAACAAAATGGCGGTGCCTGCTGCACCTCAGTGCGACATGACGGGGGCTAATAATAGCGCAACAGCCGCACGGGCACGAAGAAAATCTCCCGCCCACCGTTCAACCACTGGTCATGGCATGCGAAGCAGAGACGACATTCGACATTGACGATTTCATGCACTATGAGTATACCCTGGAGCAGAGAGGGGGAGGAAATTGTATAGAGGATTACAATATTAAACTGTACGGTCAGCTACGCAGCAGACGAGGTTCAGAAAGAAATTATGTGTCCCAAACAATTAGGCCGATGCACAGGAA
This sequence comes from Eptatretus atami, assembly GCA_035128595.1. Taxonomy (NCBI): domain Eukaryota; kingdom Metazoa; phylum Chordata; class Myxini; order Myxiniformes; family Myxinidae; genus Eptatretus; species Eptatretus atami. The sequence goes on from CM068968.1 coordinate 36,167,965, forward strand.
AGAATTCTGGGGCTGGAGAGCGCTTGGGCCAACACAAGCGTGAACTACTGCGAGAATGGATTAAAGTAGAGTGATTACCATTCAATTGTGGGGAAAGTCAAGACAGTTCGAGGGAACTACAGGTAAAATGAGAAAGTAGAGTGTTTATCGTAGTTTAACTGAGAAAGAGCGGAACTGAACAAAGAATAGAGAGGAGGCAGATTAGTAAGCTCCACGATAGGGAGAACTGGAAAAAGAATGGAATAACAAAACTGGAAAAAGGAAAACGGAAGCTTGACTACTAATAAGAGCGTAAGATCAGGCCATCAGATAAGGGAGCCAAGGAACAGCTAATAAAAAGAGCGAGAGAATATTGGGCAAGAGAGTGAAGAATTGTGGAAAAGCAGACAGTGATGGAAATCGGAGTGCAGGGAAATGAACTAGCACGATCAACTAGAATATAGCCGAAGTACGGTAAGAGAATGACGAAAGGAGGGGAAGCATGCAAAGATGCGGAGATGAGAGAGGAATTTGGGAAAAAGCGAGGAGAAAGCAAAAAGAAATGAATGGAAATTGACAACTAACAGGACAGTAGCAAGTTGGAGTATGCGGAGATGAGCGCAAGAATTATGAAAAAAGCTTCTGAGTTACAGAAAACACCAAAGCAAAGGAGGAATTACAAAACGAGCTGAGATGTAAGAAGGCAAGAAAGAGGAACGAGAATGATAAAGGAACACACTGTGCAGACTCTAACAGTTAGAACCAGGACAAGATTAAAGAATGAACTGGAAGAAAGAGTGTGAAAGTAACACACGAATGAAGCAGAAGGGAAATCGAACATGAAGAAACGCAGATTGTGAGAGAAAGAACAAGGAGACAGTGGAGAGAAACAAAAAAAGAACCATTGAATTTTGAAATTGAACAACTAAATGAAAGCCAAGGTTGGGTATACGAATAGTGAAAGAACAACGAATGAAACAGGAAAAGGAAAATCACAATTAGAGAAACGACGAGATTGGAGAATGAAGAACATGCGCGGTGGATAGAAAACAAAAAGAAAACAAATTTGAAAATTGACAACTAAGAGAGAGCAATGTTGGACAGTACGGAGATGGAAAAACTCGGAAAAATACGAACAATCTAAAAAGCTCCTGAGAGGAAGAACGACTCAAATGAAGTAAAATGCAGGAAGAGATAGAACAGCAATAATATGATTGTGATATACACCACAGGAGAGTAAGTGTAGTGGTGCAGACTTGATTACATCACCTCGCGGAATGACACCACAATTAGAGCCAAACCCTGTAAGGAGCATTGATGAGCACACGCGTCGTGCGAATGAACACATTTTAGCAGACGTCCAGTATTGGAGCTGCCAGCCCCAGAGGAAGTGGCGAACAGATGAGATAACCTGCTGGAGAGAAGCGATCCGACAGAGGATTCTGGGAACGAGCATTGTACTGTGGCACATGCATACATGGTTGTGGACGATGAGCTCTAAGTAAGGAATTGAATTTATGTAATGACGAGGACATCTCCGATGGGGGACATATGCGTGATCCTCTGAATTGGTGTGGAATGCCTCGTGAGATGAATGCGGTGAGTCCACACTCAGCATTACAGCACTGTGTTGCTGCCAAGGTCGAACGTAGTTGGTACTCACGTGGCGTTCGGAATGTGGGCCCTGGAGTGCGAGCAGTTGGTCAGTACGCAGGCAAGGTCTGATTTGCTGAGTCAACAAAATCCTTGGGAATGTGTGCCGCCTCCTGTGTGTGGGCCTGAGCGTGGAATGCAGTGTGACGTCAGGAAATAGGTTTAGAGGTGCAGGGAAATGAAATTGCCCACCCAGATAGAACTGAGCCAGCGGACGGAAACCATAAATGGACAGCTCCGCATGGTTCTGTACCAGAGTTGGAGCTTGCTGACCCAGGAAGCAGGCTTAAAAGGATTTTTTCAATTCTCTATCAGCCTCACAGGAACTTTGGCGTAGACGCAGATGATAGCAAGTTGGCACTGCGTATTCACTGTCCTTCAAACCACTCATCTGAGACACGAGGTTGGCCAAGCTGAGTGGTTTATTCGTCTTTCGGAGATTATGGAGAAAGGGGAGGCCGCTTCTCCATGGTTACCTGTATTTCCGTTGAACCTGCAGATAAGAGGGGGGGCGCCTCCTTCAGATTGGGGTACCTGACTTCTGCAACCCGTGAGAAAAGGAGGGGGGACCCACAACCCCAATTGAGACTGACCCCTTGAAGCCGTGGCGAAAGGCGGGGGTCATGTAATGGAAATGAGCGATTTTGTTTCCTCACTCCCCTTGCCAATAGCAAAGAAGCAGCCATCATTGGGATGTAAGGAAATTTTGATGGAAAATAGTACCGAAAAGTATTCGAAATTGAGAATACAGAAGGCGTAAGAGGGCGCGAGTGGTTTGGCGTGATTATGAAAAAAAAATGCGGCAGAACATTACAGCCAGACGTTAAACACACGAAACAAGTCAATGACAAAAGAGGTCTTGTTTGGAAGACGAAATGCTGTTTGGAAATCCATGCAGAAGTTCCATGGAGGCCGTGAGAAATTTTGATGTTTCGTTTAAATTTTGCAAATTAAACGATTAGGCAGTTGAGAGCCAGCGACGCGAGTGTTAGTGGACAAATTAATGGTTTGCATGAAAAATGTATCTGGGTTTAAAATTGATGACCAAGTGGATCGCAGGACTGCTGTGTTTTTGTTTCACATTAAAAGAAAATGTGTTGGATGTGTTGTGACTGGATGTCAGCATCTGTGGAATGATATGACTAACAGTGTTTGCAGTGAATGGCATTGTGCGAATGAGGAGAGTGAGTGCAAACAACGTACCCTGTCTATAGAGTTCTCCTAACCATGTAGTGTAGTTAGGGACTATCAGAGGATTGACATGGATCTGGCTGCTGTTCCATTGTGCTAGGCAGACGTGCTAGGGGTAGGTGCGGCAGTATGTGTACTGGCTGGAGTGTGACAATAGGGTATTGGAGTTTGAGTCGGAAATAGGCATCCAGGCGCTTTGGGGGTTCCTGGCAGGATGAAGGCTGTCAGAGTGCCAGGAAAGCACGGTGTTTAGTGCCGAAGAGCCGGTATTGTTCAGCCAGAGAAGCCGGTAGTTAGTGCCAACGAGAAGCACATTAGTTGCTAGGAGAGCACATATGGGCAGAGAGAGCCCCTTAGTCAGAGCACCAACATTGCTCACGGTAACCCGAGGCGCTGGTGTCCTCCACCCGATTGGAAGCAGCAAAAGACCGAGAGATCACAATCCCCTTGCCAGTGAAGTTAATGCTTAGACACCAAATGCTGAAAAAAGAAATAAGGCTTCCCAGGTTTAATAGAATGCGATACAGAATGTGCATGGTCAGGGAAAATGGGTCATGAGGATCATTTCTAGCCATAGCAGGGTTTGTTGCATTATTCTTAGAACTAAAAAGTAATATGTTAGGATTCGATGGACTCTCCTCGCACCATTTCATGTGTGAACCTGGTACGAGTAGTGATTGGGGAAAACTTTGTCTCTCAGGGCCAGGCTAGGTCACCCTCTCCATAGTGCCAGACGAGGCCCCAGTATTGCATGACACACACCCACGAAGATTAACTTCTGCAGTAAGAAAACACACCATCTGATCTTAAAAAAAAAAAGAGGAAAAAAAAAAAAAAAAGAGAACTTCACCGAACAGTCCTCCATAGCAAGTCAGCAAGAAAAGTTAAAGGCTACACTCCATCTCACCTGAGTCTGATGGCATCACACCCACTTGCCGTCCTCAAAACGCTCAAACTGCATTGCTTGACCATCGACTATCACCGTTTCCACTATTGCTCGTGCTCACCTGCTTCCAATGCGGCGCTTGTTGTCTCTCACTGTTGTGCGATAGCCAGTATGGCCGAAAGCATTTTTGTGGGCCATGGGCCAAAGTGCTTTTTTGGGCCGTATCGGCCGAAATTATGCCATTTTGTGCTCAGTGGCGACAGAACACGTCTTTGTGAGACTAGCGAACCTGGTCGACTAACTGCACCTGTGACTGAGCCTATAAGCCATGAATGAGAAACCTCACGGGTGACTATGACAATACTGCCGGCAGGAGGGGCATGCAGGAGCAACAGCGTAAAGCAACTTGAACCTATGAATGTTCTGCTCCTATGCAAATATGGTGTAAAAGGATAAAATTGAATGCGCCTCCCGTTCAAATCCAAATTAGAATGTTAAGTAGTGTGCATAGAGTGTTATTATGTTTTTTTATGATGTGACCGACACACGAGAGATAGGACATGCCAATCTTACTGACACTTTGGTTTGGAGTTAAAGTACCTTCCCCATGGTGGTTAGATAAATGGAGATCTTGCTGTACTGTTTAAGGGAAAAAACCCCCAGGGGGCCCTTGGCCCCCGGTGGGGGGCCTTTTGCCCCCCCAAAAAGGATGAGGGCCTCGAGAGGCCTCGATGAACGGTGGGTGGTGGCGGAAATCCCTAGTGTTATTAACTATAGGTATTAGCCCAATCCCCCAAAAGCATGTCATTAAGCCAGGTTGTTCGGTAACATGACCGACATGCGTGTCGGGAGGTGAAAGCTGTTCACTTGGTACATTGCTGTGGACGAGATTATTCTCTTCTTCCTCTCTCCGACAATCATCCTGCCAGCACCATGAAAGGAGTGGCCGAGAGACGAAGTGACACTGAAGAGAGGAGCCAGTCGGTTTTGAGCCGCGAGAGCGACTGAAATAAACTGCGACCCGGTTGGCGGCATCGGCTGATTAAGCGCTTGTGTGGATCAGCAGTCTCGGCTTGAGGCACGAGCAGGCTGAAAGGAGAAGTGAACTGAAGAAGTAAAAACTGCGTGGCTTGAGGCGACGCGAGCAAAGGAAAAGCAGAGTGAATCTGCCAGAGAAAACAACCGACGGCCGAGTCATGCGATCGGCATGGAAATGAGCGCCGAGGGGCGGGCGATCGGCTTTCGTGAGGAGACATCACACGTGTTCATCCGGATCCAGACGGAGCCTCCTGACGTCCCTACTCACCTCACGGCCCTCAACAGTCTGGAATCCATGGACCAGCCTGCTGGGCCCAAAACCTCAATTTTGCCTATCTGAGGAAACAGGCCCATACCTGAATTGTATGGCTGACTGGAAAAAACCATCTGGAGCATACACACCGTGATCTTTCGCTCTGGTGCATCGACCTCCGAGGTCTGAACGCCCCGGCTGCAGGTGCGTGCAGGACTCTGACACATGACCGAGCCCATTTTTTGCATACGCAGGTGTTTGAGCCTTGGCGCCCGAATCGTACGACATTGCTCTCTCACGGGCCACAATTCGGCTTTTGACACTTTCCTTCTCATTCAGTGAAAACATCCACCAATATTCGTCGTCTGTCGCAGCGATCCATGGTCTTGTCTGCATGTCGTTTAAAGTTTAGCAGTTAGGTCCCCTTCGAAACCATTAATCCGATAGCTCCACTAGTTTAAACGGTGTTATAGATAATATATAACTATTGTCGTGAATGCTGCTTGTGTGTATTCCACCGAGTCTCCCAATAACTCTGGCTGATTCGTATGAACTTCCGCTTTAATTTCGTGCCTCCTGAAATTCCGCTCGATTGGATATAAAACATAAACAATGTTACATAAGACTGGCAGAGATCCTCGGTATCGACAAAACCAGTCTGTCAACGGGGCTATTTCCTTCAACTGTAAGTCCAGTACGTTGGTATCGCGATTCAACACCGGACCTAAGCTGAATGCGAACCCGCCGGCGTTATAACCCGAGACTCGGTGTATTAGGTGGCGCCCGAACTTATCTCTCTCGTATCAAAATAACTGAACTGCGGGGACTGCTGACTGTCTGTGTGCAGGAGGCTTCCAAATCCGTAACAATATCATGTGCTTTTGACACGGTCTGGTACCCTGCCCTGCTCACCAAACTCTCTTCCGATGGTAACTAAGGCCATCTCCACTCATGGCACGCAGACATCCTCTCCTGTCACAGCCAACGTGTGGCCCTAAATGAGGTTCTCTCATCCCCCCTTCCTGTCCAGGCTAGAGTTCCTCAAGGTAGCGTTCTG
>CM068968.1:36180323-36191564 GCA_035128595.1 Eptatretus atami
AGATTACTACGGTACAACCCTACTCAACGAGATAACCAAGAGAACTGAACGAGTGAGTGGCGGGAGATGCATGAAAACGCGGGAGATGCGGGTGTTCGCTTGCTTGGCTGTGCGCGTCTCAAAGCTCGCTCCACTCGTAACTCGGATCTCATCGACTATCTCAATGGATCCCGGGGGTTGGAGCTTAGAAATCCGAAGTTGAGGAATTAAGACACCTAATGTGTATATATAGTATATAATATATTATATATATATATATTATATATTTATATAATATAAAAGATGTTGGTACTACAGAACTTTAATATGGATACAAAACAAACGATATAATAGTGACCAAATAGTGACGAAGCTTTTCGTGCTGACTTTCAGGGTAAAAGAATCGAGCAAATGAAGAAGGAAGTGAAGGCATGTGCTGTAACGACAGGTCTCAATAAGAGACGCTGATTGGTTAACCGTAATGACGTACGGTAATCGAACGCCCATTGTCGGCTCCTATCTTACCTGAGCTCCCATTGGCTGGAGCAGAGTTCGTCAATGATTGACAGTTGCAACCACATCCTGGCAAGAGGGATGGGTTTCCCCGAACAAATGGTTTATAATATACATATTAGTAATACCTTGACATACGAAGACTAACTTAGAGTATCCGAGTATACGAGAAGTTGCTCTGACGATTTTTGCTTTGTGTTACGAGTCTAGATGAGTTACGAAGTGGAGCGAGCTTTGAGCGCGCACAGCAAGCAAGCGAACACCGATCTCCCGGTTTTCATGCATCTCCGCCACTCACTCGTGTCAGTTCTCTTGGTTATCTCGTTGAGTAGGGTTGTACCGTAGTAATCTGCGTGTGTTTAGTTTGTTTTTTCATTGTGCAGTTATTTTGGTGCATTGGTGAGCGATAAGTGAATTGAAAAAAACAAATGAAAAAAAATTGTAGCAATTAAGTGTAACGGCAAAGGGAATAAAAAATAAAATGTAAAAAAAAATTGTAGCAATTAAGTTTTGCGATAAAGTGATTAAAAAAAAAATTGTATCAATTACATTATAGCGATAAGTGTGATGAGACTTCAAATCTCTCCGCCTATCTCTCCATACCAACTCCACAACCTCCACCTCCACAGAATCTTCCGTAAGCGAATCGGTCTCATCTCCAAGGTAAATACCTTATATAAAACCAGTTTATTTATTTATATCTATTTTATTATCTTTGTATTATGTTTTATTAATTATTATTATTTATAATATTTCTTCATTTTAAAACCATGTAACAAAGAAATTAGGGTGTTTTTTGGGGGCTGGAACTGATTAATGGTATTTGTAATTAATTTCAATTAGGAAAAGTTTTGATATACGAGCAAACGAGTTACGAGCCGGTCACAGTACGAATTAAATGTATGTCAAGTATATATATATATTATATTATTATATATATATATATAATATATATATATATATATATATATATATATAATATATATATATATATATCATATATATAATATATATTATACATATATTAATATATATTGTGTCGTATTGGTTGTGTATGGCTGCTCCTTAGGGTCACCACAGCGGATACCGTTATGATCCGCATACTGATTTCACAGGTTTTACGCGAGCCTTCTGACGCAACCCTGGTCGCCTCTTACGACACAGGAATATATATATATGTTGTATGTATGTATGTATGTATATACTATTACATATATAACATTAATATATATACATATATATACATAGTATATATACATATAATATACATTATATATACATATATAATATATAATATATAGTTATATATAATTATACATATTAAATACATATTATACGTATATATAATATATAATTACATAATATACATAATATATACATATATATACATATAATGAATATTACATATACATATATGTTCATAATCATATATATATTATAGCATGAATATTATATATGTATATATATATGTATTATACATACACATCATATATATAAACATATCATACATATACAATATATATATTATATTATATATATTATATGTATATATATATAGACATGCGCCACTTAACGACGGAACGTTTGAGAAATGCGTCGTTAAGGCTAGGTCACATTTGCCACGGAGCCGTGGGGTCTCCAAAACTACGGCCACTCGCAATTAACGGCGGCCGCAGTATTTCACGGTCACCAATGTAGCAGTCACATGTTTTTATTTTTTGGGGAGCCGCACGGCGTATTTAGGCTAAGTCACATTTGCCCGGCGGCGTGGGTTCCAAATCTACGGCATAGCATTATACGGCGGCGCGCAGTATTTCACGGTCCACAATGTAGCAGTCACATATGTTTTTTATTTTTCGGGAGCTGCACGGCGTATTATAAATTGTGGAGACGAAACGTGGGGTGTGTCGCACGGTGACCTTAGGGCGTTCCTGCGGCGGCCATAGAATTTTCAGGCAGACGCAAGGTGCCCGCAAGGCGACCGCAGGAGAACCGCAGGGCGGGCCTAAGGGCGAACGTGCGGCAGACGGACGTAACGATGGGTTAATTTTTTTATTTTTTTTTACCAGTTTTTTTTTTCGGTTGTCGAATTGCTACGGAACGTAGAAATGAAAAAATTATAATCCGCGTTATAATTCCACGGCGACTTACGGCCTGTAAATATAGCCAAACGGCGTAGGCCACCCTGAGGCCACTCAGAAACTCTGCGGCCGCCGCACGTTCTGTCAATTCAGAGGGGTACGGCCGCGATTTCCCGGTAGAGCAAATGTGCTTAGGCCTAAGCGATGTATCATGTGCGAAATCATAAGAGTGCACTTAACAAACTAGATGGTATAGCCGACAACACACCTCGGCTATTGGTATAGCCTATTGCTCCTCGCTACAAACCTGTACAGCATGTTATGTATTGAATACTGTCACAATTGCAACACACATCAAGATCGACGAAGACGCGTTAGTTTTCTTTGTGCTGTTCATGACAGCCATGTGTGTTGTTAGTGGTGCTTACAATCTTCTCTCGTATCGATTAATTATAGAAAGGGTGAATAAATAGCGTTTGGATTTTACAAATAATCATTGCATCGATGTTGTAATTTACAATGAAGAAACGAGCACCTGTCAGTTGTGTGATATATATTTCGGAACAGTGCGAATGTTGGAACAGTGCGAAGCTGATTTCTCGATTTAGCGCGACCTGCTTTTGTTTTCCGATGACATTTATGGACCTAACATCCGTTATACGGGCACATGTAGTTATTATCATATAAGTATTATGTACTGTAATAATTGTATGTGCTATACTTTATACTTATTATATGACTGGCCGCGCTATGACATCATAGGCGATAGAATTTTTCAGCTCATTATAATCTTATGGGACATAGTCGTATATGAGGTCCGTCGTTGAACCTAAACGTCGTAATGCGGGCGATGACTGTATACATACACAATATATATAATACATATATAATATAATATACATATATGAGGCGCGCGAGGAGGAGTGAGTAAGGAGACATCAGCATTTTGAAAGTTAATGCATATAGCACTTTTTAACCTTACCCTATATCCGAGCCTATCTAAATATCATTAAAATGTCGCTTACATCACTCTCCTCGCGGCGCTATATATATTATTACATATATACATAATATTACACATATAGATTATATAATATATATATATACAATATATATATATATATAATATATATATATACAGTAATTCCCCTATATCGCGTTCACCTTCATCGCGGGTTTTCCTTGGAACCTAACTAATTTTTTCTGCGGATTCCCCGGTATATCGGGTATTAATGTTATAAAATATAATTAACTTAAGCAATAAATTATTAACGCGTGGCGTCGACCAGTCACACAACGCACGAGACAAAGATCGCTTGTGAACTTCGATATATTTCTACGTTTTTCTCCAAGCCCTACTGATGCGCCCAAACGCCCTGCACTTCTAAAGCTTCTGGCAAGGAACCGAAGCGCAGAGGAAGGTCCTGACGCTCCAGGAGAAGGTTAAGGTGCTCGATATGCTTCGGAAGGAAAAGGTTTTCCGCGGTTGGACGAGCATGCCAAACCGACCAGACGAGTCGATCTCGGCACTCAAACCCGATCACTGCAAACCGACAGACCAGACCGAGTCGATCTCGGCACCTCGATCCGATCACTGCAAGGCGACCAGACCAGACGAGTCGATCTCCGGACCTCGAACCCGATCACTGCCAAGCCGACAGACCAGACAAGTCGTTTTTTTGGGAGGCATCCATTCATCGCGGATTTTCACTTCTCGCGGGGGAGTTTATAACGTAACCCGCGATAAACAGGGAGGACTGTATATATACATACATAATTATTATATATATTATATATACTATATATATATATACAGGGGCTGTAAAAGTAGGTATACAGTAATGATCAAAGGTATACAAAGGTATCAAGGCATAAGATACAGAACTGTGCAGCCTACTTTTTACACCCCTGTGGTATATATATATACATATATATATTAATATACACACATACACACATATATATATATATTATATATATATATAATATATATATATATATATATTATATATATATTATACACACCAAACATACATATATATGTGGAAGGCTTTTAACAGAAGATCGGTTTGAGTGGAGGAAGTAAAGGACCAGCTCGTAATCTAAGAGTAGATAAGGCTCCGGGTCAGATTAATATGCAACAGAGTATCTTCCCTTTTAATGTGTTGTGTGTAGAGCAGGTAAGCAGGTGGCTGAGCAGTGTAAGCGAGAATGTTAACGGATGTTTTCAATAGCTCACTGAGTCAGGACAGGTAACGGAGGATTGTAGAGTCGCAAAAGTACACCATCATTTAAGAAAGGATCAGAGAAGAATGGGAAACTCTAGACCTGTTAGTTTGACTTCAGTTGTGGGAAGGTGTTGGAGACAGATGAAGAACATTTAAACAAATGCAACAATTAAAAGGTAGCAGCATGGGTTACAACGGTAGTTCCTGTTTCACAATTTTGAGAGTTCTACGAAGCAGTGTCTGATTGGTGGATGAGGGAAAGGCAATGGACATTGTGTAGCTTGACTTTAAGAAGGAATCTTGACTTTACAACGTCGGAGGTTGTTAGCCAAAGTGAGGGCTTGTGGATGGTTGGTCAGGTAGCCAATTGGATTTGCAAACTGGTTAGTGGTAGAGAAGCAAAGAGTGGCTGTGAGTGGGAGGATGTCTTTGCTGGGAGGATGCCAAGTGTCGAGGTACTAGGGTTAGTACTTGACCATTATATTCATTATTTACATCACGATTTGGATAATGGGGTAAGAGTAAGCTTTCCAAAATTTCAGAGACAAAAGCTTGAGGTAAGGTGGATAGCAGAGGGTGTGGTGATCAGATCAGGAAAGTATTGTACTTGCATAGATTGGGCAAAAGGTTGGCAAATGGAATTAACCGAGCAAGTTATGGTGTTGGGGATGGGAAAGAACAATGAAAATAGAGATTACAGGATGCAAGGGTAACTTTGGAGTGCATCAACAGGAGAAGGATCTGGGTGGTAATAGATATGGAGGAAAGCTGGCAGCACAGTGCAGGCAGCGAGACGGAAAGCAATAGGGTTTTCGGCTGTATCAGAGGGCATCAACTATTTTTATTTTATTATATTTTTTTTTGTATACTTGTCAAGGCTCGCGTGAGAGCGAACACACAACGCACATCAAGGGACATGACAAGAGGGGCGGGAGTGGGAAGGACAAAACAGCTGGGAACAGAGACACCAGGAGATTGTGAGGGAGAGGGATGGGTGGGGTACACGGGGTAAACAAGATGGACACTACAGGGATTTAGAAGGAAAGCAGGAATTTTGAAGGAAGTGGGTTTGGGGTGGATTCGCGGGCAATGAAAGATTTTGGTTTTAGGATGGGGAAGATAAGAGCTGGTGTGAACAGCTGTTTTTGAAGACTGGAGAGGAGAGGTAGGCTTGAACAGGAGAGGGAGTTTATTCAAAGGCGGAAAGAGAGAGAATGAAAGCGTGATGGTGACAGTGATTCGTGATTTTGGTACTTTTACCAGAAGGGAGTTGTTGGTGAACCTTGAGCGCCTGCGGAAATATGGTGGGCAAATCACAGACAGAACAGGGGGACGAGGGGGGGCGAGACCGGAGAGGAGACGGTATAAGACAGAAAGACCACCGACCTGCTGCGGTGAAAGAGAGAGGGGCCAAGACTCAGCCTCATCGCGGAGAGATACCAATGATCCGAATGCCTGGTTTCCACAACGTGAGCGAAAAAGGTAGAGGCAGGAGCACCATCCAGGGGGAGAGCAGGAGTCTCAAGGCTGCGAACGAAAGCTTTGTTGTGGTCAGGAGCTCAGGTGGGCCAAGGAAGGACTCTTGCACGACGGAGGATTCCGGTTTGGCGACTGGCTTTGGAGGCCAGGTTGAAATGTGGCTTTCCAGGAAAGATCATGGCAGATAATCAGACCCAGAAGCTTGAAAGAAAGGACTTCTTCACAGGATTGAGAAAGTAGATGGGGGTTTTCCAAACAGTCCTTTCGGAGAGAATAGTGAGAGTGTGGGAGTTTGTCCGGAGTGAAGACATGTTCCACGGGGTTAGACGTTTGTGATTTTACCTGGATCTACAGAGAGCATGAGAGAGCTGCTGCTTGTGTCTGAGGGATGACAGATGGCACGGCAGGGGTGGAGTCATATGCAAAGAGATAAGGGATTTTGCAGAGTCGGAGAGATCATTGATGTGAAACCAGAAAAGAAAGAGACCCAGAACGCTACTTGAGGAACTCTAGCCTGGACAGAAGGGGGATGAGAGAACCTCATTTAGGCACACGTTGGCTGTGACAGGAGAGGATGTCTGCGTGCATGAGTGGAGATGGCCTTAGTTACCATCGGAAGAGAGTTTGTGAGCAGGGCAGGGTACAGACCGTGTCAAAAGCAATGATATTGTTACGGATTTGGAAGCCTCCTGCACACAGACCAGTCAGCAGTCCCGCAGTTCAGTTATTTTGATAAGTATGTGTTATAGTTAGGGTCCTTATGTCTCATTGGAATTTCATGTGTGCTGCGGGTTTCTTTATCGTCAGGTTTTTTACATTTGAAGCGCACAACACCACAAAACCCTCGCTTCACTCTCCTCCACTCTGCGGGTGAACAAGCGTTCACCGCCAGCTTTCACTAGTTCGCACCATCGACGCCATTGCCACGTGCGTTCGACCACGGACGTGAGCGGAGGTTTCTACCTCAGAGCTCCGACTCCGCCCAGGAAAGGAGGGGGTCCTACCTGTCCAATCAGGGCAAAGATAACCTCAGGACTAACCCGCTCCAGCGAGATGTAACTCCCCCCCTCCCCCCCCCCCCGACCAATCCAGAGGCAAGTTACCTCAGACGGTTCTCCACCCGCGGGGGGGGGGGGGGGGGAGGGGGGATAAGAGGAGAGCGAGCGTGAGGAAGCGTTGGTCTGGTCTTCTCGGTCCTTTGGGTGTGTGAGCCTCTTGGAGTCGTCTGGAGTCGGTCTTTTCCGTTGTCTTGTCGTGTTGGTGCTCGTAGTGGTTCAACATTGTTCGAGCTGGTCGGCGTCGTTCGGATCGGTGGCTGCGCTATTTGGATTCTGGATGTGGGTTCGAGTCCCACCGTGGTGGGTTGTGTTGGAGCGCTCGAGTTAGGGATCCCCGTTCCCTCCACGGACCCCGAGCCAAGTGCAGGCCGAAGAAACCGCACGAGCGAACAGGTACCGGGCAGACTCCGACTCCCAGATGACCTATCCTCCTCGCTGGAGGGTCCAATAAAGACCGACGGGATCCATTTCTGTGTGTGTGTGTTTGTGTGGTGTGTTGTGTGTGTGTGTGGGTGTGTGTGTGTGGTGTGTGTGTGCGGCCGTCTTGTAGTGAATTGTTAAGTGCTTTCTCTCACTGTAATTGCATTATATTCGTGATAACGTCTGCTCTGTGTTCCCTCTTATTGAAATAAATTATCTGGAAATGTTCCAGTCGTATGTCCGGTTTTCTTTCATTGGCCGAGCACGGTGCGGGCGTTGAGAAAGTACTAATGCCGTTTGGCCGAATTGTCATGTGACGGCGCGGCTCTGGTAACTCTGCTCGTTACGCCGGACCCGAGCCGGTACATGCGACTTGGTTCGGACAGAGTCGGCCGAGGGTGTGGCTCCCCGGTAGCGAGACGGCGTGAGTACTTAGGTAAATTGGAATAGACAAGTGGACCCTACCTCAGCAGTCAAATATGGGGACACGGTCTTTTTAAGTGACCAGTCGACTCGGAGTTATCCGGGTGACGACCTTTAATTCCGGTTTTCGGTGGGAGACGGCCTGATACTCTACTCGCTTTGGCAGTCGTCCTCGTCACCGACCCCGCCACAACAATATGTCCAGGATATGGCTCTGATTTGCACTGTCGGCATGAGTTCCTCCAGCAGAAGCGCATATCACGGGAGAGTGAACTGGTCTGAAACAAGACTGAAATACATCGGAATCAGCCATTGAGAAGAGGAAGGATTAATGTCTGGAAGCGTGGATGGATTCCATAACATTGCTGATGATGGAGGAAGCGATTGGTCAAGCTAGTTGCAGGATCAGTTTGTTGCACCTTTTTATTGCAGGGCATAATGGTTTGCTGATTTCCAAGCAAGATGGCAGATGTCCTTGAGCAAATGAAAGGTGGAACGAACAGAGAGAGGGTGAGCGATAAGCAGAGGAGCAGGTTGTTTTAGGACACGTACCCAAGCTAACCACTTTGTCAGAAGAAAAAGACACAGTGTCCAGGGACAGTTGGTGTGCCACTGGGTATGCGTGAGGTGGAGAAAGCAATGGGTTCGGACAGAAGATTTCAATGCAAAACACGAGTTGAGGCATTCAGCACTTTTCACAGGTGCGTATCAGCCAGTCGACCATTTAGAGTAAGGAGGAGATAGAGGGGGAACATAAACCAGAAACAATTTGTTAGACACCCAGTATGTGGAGAGGGAAGAAGAGGTTTGAGAGTTCAGACTTGAGCTCAGAAAAGATGTTGTTTACTGGCTCTCCTGAGGGTAGATACCACACTTGTTTCGAAGCTGTTGAATGGAAACTCAGTTACATCTCAGTTGGGTTTGCTCTTCATGAGGGAAGGCACAGTTGTTCAGGACATCCATCACACAAGCTTCAGTGAACGATGGGCATGGAGGAAAGCTAGGACAACTTGGATGACGGGGATACATCTGTGCAATGAGGGAGAGCGAGTTTCTTTGAAAGAATTCCAGGATGAGTTGGATGTTTGAAGAAAGTAGGAGAGAGAACCAGCTAGAAGTTTTGATGGCTGCTTGGAGACCCTTCCAGTCAGCCCTGAGGGTAATGCCAGACCGACCGGTGCTCGAGGTGGGTTCTCTGATAACAGCCGAGAATGTTATCTTGGACAAGACACGTGGTCGAAGAACGATTGGAGCGGAGGAAGACACACATGATATTTTCAGGGAAATTGTGTCAAAATTAGATCCAGAAGAGATGGAGGTACATTGGCTTGGGTCAGGAAAGTACATCCGGGTAGGGAATTATTGGACCGAGTTAATCGTCCCAATGAGATCGAGAAGTTTTTGCTGAAAGTGTCATAGCAGGTGATCAACAGAATATAGGAAAAGTTGAGTGAGGGCGAAGCCCGAGGGCAGGGCACGCAAGGGGTTATCCCGCCTCGTTCCAGAAAACTTTTCTTAATTCCTAAGATAGCTTTTGGATTGTATTGAAGATCCAAAAATAATTTTTACTTGGTTCCTATTACTCACTCTAAATCAAAAATAAAACCTTCAACTTAAGTCTGTTTTGTCATGTTTTGTTCAGAAAATCAGTCCTCAATAATCAAAGCATCAGCAGCTATAACTCTCTGAAATTGGTTTCCGTAACAGATCACAATGTGTTTAGAGCCCAATGTCTAGAGTCGATAAACAAGTAATTTACTAAAGGTAGTCACAGTCAAACCAGATTTATAAAGGGGACAGCATTTGTGACAGAAACACAGGACACATCGAGAAAAGCAGGTACTTCTCATCAAGATTCTTCTGATGGCAAGTTCTAGCAGTCTTTGCTGCCAGCATACTAAGCTTCTTTCGCCTTCCCTCTTAGTGCACTAGTGGTGGTTCTTGACTCGAGCATAGCTTCAGTCTCTTTTTTCTCTCCTTGTCTCTTTCATCTGAGCTCTTTTTCCACGCTTGTAGGCGTGCGCAGTGTTTTTGACCAGCAGTAACATTAACGGATCAAACTTTGGGTCTCGCCTCTGTAAAGTAGTCCAACTGTGACATTTCCAATGCCCTCAGTGAATATTTTACAGTCTGAGATAGCACTGTAATGTCTCCGGTGGCAATTTGCTGTTTTGGAGTGATATAACGTCTCCCATGACATTGAGGATCCTCATCAACTGGGGTCCATGGAAGCAAGACAGAAGTGCCCTTCACAAGTTTACGCTTAGCGAGTATACTTGTCCTTGGTTGAAGACTGGTTTGCCCACACTCATCATTCGCATCCATCTTCTGGGGCAGCCAAGTTGCATTACATGTAGCGTTCTAGCTCGAAGGTACATAGCAACCTTCTCTTCGCTCATTCAGACTTAGGTCTCAAGTCTGAAGTCGCAACATAAGCTTTCACCAGTCAATCGATGGCTCTACAGGTTTGGGCAATAGCTGTGCTGCACGGAGAAATGGATTCAGATCGGCATTTCTTTCAAGAGGTCAATCCCACATGGTGCTAAAGGCTTCCTTCGAATGGTTTTTGAAGTCTTGACAGTCCGGTTGATGGATGTAGGACAGTTTCAAGATGGACTTTGCTGTTTCCCATGAACCAATATCTTCAACATTCAACAAGTTTGGGCATTCCGGGCAACTTGCAGTGATTGTAGCTTCATGTAGACAGATCATTTAATCACTGGGGCTTACCATGCAGGCAGAACTCCTTCAGAAGCTACAGGATCTCGTCATGGGATTTATGTGTCAATCATGGGAGACCTTGTTTGGAAAGCAACTACATATTCTTGAGGAGAGGTAACATGCAATACATAAACCTCCAGATGAGGCGCATCTTTTGCTCACTATAGAGACAAACGTCAAGATGATTTGTTTGCGTTTCTTTCCATCTTCGGGTCATATTCTTCTTTCAAGAGTGATGTATTTCTCGGATTCTGGCCTGGTGCAGTATTCATCATCGCCAATTTCCTGTGATATGATTTCAGCACAGTGTTGATATTGAGGGCATGTATCTCTTCTTTT
>CM068968.1:36191589-36203427 GCA_035128595.1 Eptatretus atami
AAAACTCTCCTGGTGAACTTTTTTTTCCAATCGGACAACATTTACCCCTCCCTCATCGACCTTGAAGTTTTGTGCCATTTATTCCCAAAATGTTAGCTTATAACACACAACATGCAGTATTTTATAAATGGTTACCTCATTACACAGTTAAATGTATTAAACTATAACAAAAATCTTAAGGAAAATGTCCCATAAGGCTCCTTGGGCCGTCCGACTTAGTGCTCCTGCTCCTGCTCGAGCTCCTGGAGGCACAGGGAAGACATTCCTCATAAACCTCATTCTCGCAAAGGTTCGTCCCAGTGGTCATGTTGCACAAACACACAGATCGACGTATCACATCAAAAGAGACAATTGGACATTACAGGAGCGTTTTAAAGTTCAGCACAGGTCGATACGTCGTCGTTCTAATGTCAGCCGCCCCGAGAAACTGAGGCTAAACTTCAAGGTCGATGAGGGAGTTGTTGTTGTTCAAATGTTGTTGGAATTTGAAATAAAAACACCAGAAGAGTTTTCTCGACTATTCCAACAAATTCCGGGGGTTGGAGCTTAAGATAAATGAATTCGAAAATTTACCCCCAAACGAAGGACCACCCTAATATATATTTATACGAGGTGTGTTCAAAAAGTATCCAACTTTAATTTTCGGTGCGTAAACAAATGAAGCTAGGGAGGCGTGGTTTGGTGCACGTATGTAGGCGATCCTAATTCGTATGCGTGAATATTTTTCCGCCTGCAGAAGCTGTCAGTCGCCGACAGACCGCCGATGAATGAGGAAGTGTAAATGAGCGCCGTCGGATTTTCGTTTTGACAAAATGACTGAAAAACTTGAACAACGCTACTGCATCAAATTTTGTATAAGCTTGGCGATTCCCAAGTGTAAACGATCCGCAAGATTCAACAGGCCTTCGGGAACGAAGCAATGGGCACCACACAGATAAAAAAGTGGTACAACCACTTCAAGATGGTCGCACATCAGTGAATGTGAAGCACGTTCTGGTAGGCCTCAACATCCCGAAATGAGATCGTCATTGACCAAGTGAGGCCCTGCTGATGCAGGATCGTCGAATCACGATCAGAGAACTTGCAGACGAGGCGGGCGTCAGCATTGGATCCGTTCATTCCATTGTGACGGGGATTTGGGCTTAAGGAGAATCTCAGCGAAGTTCGTGCCAAAGCTGCTAACGATCGAGCAGAAGCAACTCCGTTTGGAGATTGCACAGGACATGCTGGAGACTGTGAACAGCGATCCCAACTTCTTCAACACAGTGATCACTGGCGATGAGACCACAGTGATCCGTCATTTTGTCAAAACGAAAATCCGACGGCGCTCACTTACACCTCCTCACTCATCGCGCGGTCTGTCGGCGACTGACAGCTTCTGCAGGCGGGAAAATATCCACGCATACGAATTAGGATCGCCTACATACGTGCACCAAACCACGCCTCCCTAGCTTCATTTGTTTACGCACGAAAAATTAAGGTTGTATACTTTTTGAACACACTTCTATATATATATATATTATATATATATATATATATATATATATAATATATATATATATATATATATATATACAAATGCAATGCATGCACGCGCGGAAAGAGGGGGAAAGAGGGGAAAAGAGGGGGAAAAAAAATGAGTGAGCTGGTTATGTTTTTTCAAGTTTGGAGCCATAGATGCGCAGTGCATACTCCAGTTAAATTTGATTATTCGTGTTATGTAGCTAAAAGCCCTCCGCGCAGTTTCCAGAAATTTTATGAAAAAAATGATGTTTTAATTAATTTTGTTCTCAAAAAAACGAAAATTATGAAATGTCCGTATTTTGCCTTTCATCTTTAAAGGTCAATATCTCAGGTATGACAAAATAGATCAAAATTTTACACATTAAAAGGGAAGATAAGACTTTTGAGTTGTTCTGTCACAAAAAAAATTCAAAAAATATTTTCCTGTTCGAAGTCTTGTCTACTTTTTAAAGATCTGCAATGCATTTTTGGGTGTTGTCATGTTTTTTGACTATTTAGTGCACATGGAGTGCCTAAATTGCTCTTGTTTCTATGTACCGTTAATGTAGGCCAAGTGTTTTTTTCTCTTCTTTTTTTTCTGGTGTTGTGTGTGTGTGTGTGTGTGTGTGTGTGTGTTTCAATTTAGAAATGAATTTCAATTTAGAAATGTCTCCAAAGAAAGAGAAGTTCCATACTGATGGAGTTGCTTGACTTCGTCAAGCGGATAAGACATATTCTGAAACCCATAAACTCCTGAAGAAAGAGAAAATCCCTATTTATCTGTCCATCATAAAGAAAATAGGTCTTCAGTTCCAGAAAACTGGTTACACTGTGAGGAAGAAGGGATCTGGCAGAGCCACTACAAGTAAGGATGACAGGGGACTGACATTCTTAGTTCTCCAGGAAAGAAGGAAATGCGTGCAGAAACTGTCAGAGGAGTTCAGAACTGCAGAAACTGTAGACATCTGGGTCGGGCCTGGGGACTCATGGATTGACTGGATCATGGGGTGTGGTGCTGCCAGTACTTGTGCGGGAGGACAAAAGTCCGTGTCTTCAGGTCCTTAGTGCTTCCAGTCTTGCTCTATGGATGTGAGACTTGGACTCTGACCAGGGATCTGAGACAGAGACTTAATTCCTTTGGTGCCAGGTCTTTTCGGAGAATCCTTGGCTATCGCTGGTTGGACTTTGTGTCCAATGAGCAGTTGCTGAGAGAGACTCAAATGAGATTTGTTACCTGCATAATCTGTGACCGTCAGCTGCGGCTGTATGGATATGTGGCTCGTTTTCCTGTGATCCTGCTCACCAGATTCTCTCAGCGAGGGAGCCTTGTGAGTGGAGGAGCCAATGGGCGACCATGTGCCTCGTGGTTGCAGCAGGTTGATCAGCATCTCAAGGAGATGGGTATGGGCCAGGCATCTGTCGAGGATGGCCAGACGGAGGCCCCTGGAGTATGGATGTGTATGTATATGGCACAGCAGCGACGCGCTGCTCTACAATTGGAAAACGGAAAAAGGACGCAAGCGATGCGCTGCTCCGGCACATGCTCTCATACCTGACCTGACTTGAGTTCATAACTGCTGAAAACAAGACTGTTTCCAGAAGAACCATCACAAGGTTGACTGGTGCTGTTTTTGCCTCAAGAAGATGTGCTAAGAAGCCTCTATTATCAAAGAAAAACATTCAGGACAGATTGTACTTTTTGGCTGAATGTGGGAGCTGTGATTCAGACTTGTTTCAGAGAGTTCTGTGAAGTGATGAATCAAGATTTGAGCTTTGCAATGAGCCTTTGCCGATTTGGTGAGAGATTCAACCCTGAGTGCATTTCAACAACTGTGAAACATGGAGGAGGTGGAATCATGGCCTTGGGTGCATTTTCGTCTGCTGGTATCGGTGGGCTGATAAGGGGTGAACGAACAGTCAATTACTGCCAAGGAATACCAGAAAATATTGGAGAAAGGATTACTTTCCAGCCTCCAAAGTTATTTCTTGGAGAGAAAAGCAAAGAAGTCATTTTTCAACAAGATAATGCCCCTGCCCATACTGCAAAAGCCACCAAAAAGTGTTTGTAGAAAAAGTCCCTGGAACTTATGTTCTGGTCTGGTCAGAGTCCAGATTTGAACCCCATAGAGAATTTTTGGGCCGATATTCAGCACAAATTTATGGGAAGGAAATTTGCAAATTCTGATAATCTTTCGGAAACTGTCGAACATGAATGGGACAACATTGACATTTCTCGGTGCAAGAAGCTTTCTGAAAGTTTGACCAAAATAATGGATCGAATTGCTTGTCTTCATCAAGCGAAGACTGATTTGTACAGTTGTTACCTCCGCCATTGAAGGTGGATGGAGGTTATGTTTTCCACCCTGTCTGTCTATTTATTTGTTTGTGAACAAAACATCTGAAAAAGTTGTGGATGGAGTCGCAAGAAATTTGGTGGAGAACTTGGGTATGTGAAAAGGGCGAAATGATTAGATTTTGATGAAGATCCAAATCCGGATCTGGATCCGAGAATTTTTTAATGATTTTTAACCATTGAGAGATGGGGCCAAAAACGACATATAGCAGGATATCTCAAAAAGTTGTGGACTGATTCGGATGAAACTTCATGGGCAGGTTGGGTGTGTGAAAAGGAAGAAATTATTCGCTTTTGGTGAAGATCCAAATCCGGATCTGGATACGAGAATTATTTAATTTTTCAAATGATTCTTCACCATTTAGAGAGAGGGCCAAAAACGATACAGTACTGTATGGCATGATATTTCAAAAATGTATTGGGCCCGATATGTTTTCGCGGATCAGGCATTACGTGGCGGAGGTACGTGCTCTACCGAGTGCCTTTCTCGTTTCAGCTGACATCGTTCTGACAATTCCATCATAAATGTAAATATTACGTTTGTGGGGTTTTCAACTAATTTAAGGGATTTTTACGCAGAGTAATTTTAAGACAAGCCGGTAGGCGGCGATGGGTCGCCGAGCATGGAAACTATAAGATATAGAGCAAAATGGATGTCATATAGTGGATAGGGAATCACCTTAAGATTATGCATATCAAATCTCATCCAGTTCCATCTACTGATAACTACTCGGTATCCATTTGAATGAAAAGTACCGAAAATGCGGTTTGAAATCGGAAATCCCCAAAGTTCGAGGGGGTGCTGTGGGTAAACAAAGATCTAAATTGACAATCCGGCTCGATCGTTTGTGCACAATGTATTCCAGACGATTAGTGTGAATTTTCATGACCATCCTACCATAACCCTAGGAGGAGTAGCATTTGGCATGAAGGCACCTCCAGCTCTCGCATATTATCGATTTTTGCACTAATTGACCTTTGACCCCTGACCTAAGCGAAATCGGTCAATATGTCCTGAGGCAAAGTTGTAGTACTCATTGAGTACCATAAACCTGCAAAGTGTCATTCGTATCGATGCACTCACCTGGTCGCTAGGGGGCCTTCAATTTTCGCGCATATCCTAATTGTAGGGGGTGCTGCGGGTAAAGTATTCCATATATCATAAAAACCGGAATATATTTGATGGAGCATACCTGTAGATCATTCGTGCCAAATTTCATAACCCTACGTGGGATAATGGCTTTCGGAATTGATTTCGCGTGAACTGTACCGATTTTGAAGGTTTTTCGGTTGTTGCTAGGGAAGCCTAAGCGTCCCCAGCAACCATCACAATTTCCAAAGCACTAGGTCATAATATGTACCTACCACCCGAGTTTGGTCAAAATCGGCCCACGTTTACTACCAATTATGCTGATGACAAACGAACAAACATCCAAACAAACAGACAGAATTACTGACAATGGGGTCACCTATTTTGGCGACCCAATTATCCCAAACTTTTTCACCTGCTTTTAAGCATAGAGGTGGGACAGGATTTTGAACATGCATTGTTTGCATCACCTACTTCCCCACAGAGTAAATCCTTTCGGAAAAGATCGTCCTTCACTCTGTGTACATTACCTAGCCTTATTTAAGACCACTTAATGAGGAACCTTTTCATACCACGTGATTCCAAGAATGCAGCGTCGGCAGCAGAGGTGAGAGCTGTTCAGTTTCCTCCCTTCACAGCTGTTTGTCCATGTTTCGCTGCCATAAAGCAAGGTGCTCAGAATGCAAGCCTTGTATATTTTAACTTTTAAGTCATGTTTATTTGGTGTCGTTCCACACTTGTTTGGTTCAGTTCAGAAAGGTGGTTGCTGCCTTGCCGATGCGGGTGTTTACTTTGTCATCGAGTGGCAAGTTGCAGTGGAACCCAGAATGCAAAATTTGCCCACCTTCGATGGTGTGGTTGTCCAGTATTAAAGTTGGTTGATTAATCTCACCCTTTTCCATCCTTCCATGTATGCGATGGACTGATGAGGTTTTGAAGGTCACTTTCACATTGAACAACTGAGGCGGCGTCGTCAGCAGAGAGAAATTTCCTGAGAAGAATATGTCTAGCCTTGGTTCTTTTTTTGTTCTCGGGCGATCAAGACTGGTGTATTGGTGGACCCCATCATTGGCGATATCAAAAGCATAGATGAGTAGGCTGGAAAATAATATGCCAAACAGTGTGGAAGCGAGGGTATGCTTCACTCTACTCTTCATCTCACTACAATCAGAATGTCAAGCCATCGAGCAATATCGTGACATGCTCATTCTCATGGAAGTATTGCATCAGAACGAGGAGTTTGGTCAGTCAGCCGATCTTTTCCAATACCATGCATCTACCGTTCCTTCTAACATGGTCAAAAGCTTTCTTACGGTCTATGAAGGACCGGTAGATTGGTTTGCACTCCCTGCATTTCTCTTGCATCCGTCTTCAAGAGAAAAATCATATCCACCTTGCCTCATCTTGTACTCAATTGGCAAGTGTCTGAATAATTTTGAGGGTGACCGCGACTAGCTTTCCTGGTAACAATAAGATCAATTACCCAGTACCCTGCAGTCACCTCGATTGTCCTTGTTTTTATACAAGGTGATTATCATGACGTCATGCGTATCCTCTCTCCAGCGGTGTTAGGAGCAGGCCATTTGTGCAGGTGCTTGAGCTGGCGTTTTCCCCACATTTGAAGACGTTGACTGAGATACCGTCACAACCTGGTGCTTTTCCACTGGCCAAGGTGTATGGATGTCCAGATTGGTTCTAAGTTGACATCCTCTATGATTGGGAGATTATGGAGCTCATTCATTGCAGCCCCAGGAGGCATCTGTCTCGTGAGAACAGAGCTCGACATCGTAGTCAACCAAATGTTGGATTTGTTCACTCTGATCGGTCGTTGACTCCAATTGAGCTACTTTCTTTACAGCTGGACCTAAAAGCCTTCTTTATTTCATTGTACATGCCTTTTAGGTTTTCCTCTTCAATTGAGGTGTGTATATCTCAGCACATTTCTTTCTGATACTGATGTGCACATTGTGCTGCACATCATTATATATATTTTTTCTATTGAGCTTTTTGCTACATTGAGGTGTGCTTATTTCTTTGCTTTTATGGTCTTTTATGTCATTCAAATGGGCAGTACGCTTTGCTTCTACAAAGCTGAAAGTATGCGCTTCAACCCAGGCTTTGTTTTTAGCAGTCTTATTCCCAAATATCGAAAGAGAGCTGTGGTGTAGGTGTATGCTTTAAAAAGGTCCTATGCTTGCTCCGCACTTCCTGGTGGTAAACCGCCAGGAAGAGCTTGATTAGTAGCTCTCGCGAACTGCTTACACGCTTCTGGGATTTTTGTGTTTATATGAATGTGCAGTCGACTTTAGTGTTTAGCCATGTGCAATTTCATGGGTTTCAGCTCCGTTTTACTGATGACTAAACAGGGGTACATGTCATCATCGGCGCTATGATAGCTGCAAGGTGTGGAGCATGTTAGATAAGGCTCTCCTGCTGATAACAAAGTCTAGTTGGTGCCAATGTCCAGACCCTGAAGCAATCGCTATGGACACTGAGCCCATTAGAGGCACACGTTTCCAGCAGTCTTTATCCGTAAGGCCCAAGGTATGTTGGCCATGATTCGTATTCTGTGCTAACGATTGCGTCGAAGTTACCAAGAGTGTAGAGTTTTTCTCTGGGTGGTAGAGGTCTTTTTGACTCTCTCCTGCTCTTCAAATAATGTCTTTTTCTTTTAAGTCATTCTTTTTCTTCTATTCTCTGAAGCTTATAGTAATTTATTTGTTTGCAATGAAGCTGGTTTTACTTGCTCGCTCCTATGGTGCAGTTAGATCCCTAATTTAACCATTTAGAAGGTATCCACTTGATGCCATTGGCCGTCTGAGCCCGCAGTTGTTTGCACTGTGCCCGAAGACAATTTAACTTTTTTTCTCTCTTTTTCTTTATATTCCTCTGTCCATGAAGAGGTTCTTAGTGATGTTTGACTGGTGGGGGTGCTTGAATGTCATTGAGAAGTTCTTTGATCAGGTTGATATTTGTGTGAAACGTTCCTTTCCCTCCCATCACCAAACCTTCTCTTTTTGTCATGCTTGTTTGTGCCATTAAAAGGGATGTTGAGTTCGACAAGGTTTACTCTGTCTGCAGGAGGAATATTACCACCTGCTGGCAGAAAAAATCTACAAGATCCAGAAGGAGCTCGAGGAGAAGCGTCGTTCACGCATCCAGAAGCAGATGCTCGGAGGAACTCCTGCGGTCCAGCCTGGCATGCAGCAAGGCCAGCCCATTAGGCCGCCAAGTGAGTCCCTGTGTAGCATCTAAACTGTCGATCGTTCAATTATAAACAACCATTTGCAACCACTGTGTAGCTATGAGGTTATAAATGACTTGTCATGCCATTTTCATGGGGATGTTTTTCTTTTGCTCACTACTGCCTAATATCTTGTGTTCTTTTTTCTCTTCTTAATTCTCCTCTTCCATTTATCTCCACAATTTTATTATTTATATCATTTGTTAATCACATATAAGGTCTGTTTAGGTTGTCTTTAAAACTCGTCGTCCACTGATTTTTGTGGTGTAGCTGTTCGGTATTATTTAGCTCTTTTGATCTTACGGAAAAGAAAAAGAAAAAGAAAAAATTCCCCTTATGGTGATCTGAATCTCGTAGGGAATCGTATACACGCATGTATGGGGTTCGAAGCATTGCTCAAATGGCAACTGTTGCCCGAGTGGCTCTGAAATTCCTTCCACGTGGGACCGTGCCTCAAACGGCCAAGCGGTTATTGCCTGGATGTTACCACACACGGAGATTTCCCTGCACCTTTTGGCTCGCTGGTTCACAATTATCCCAATGGCAGCAAAAGAAGCATCTCCACGCAAATTATTTTAACACAACACGTGGGTGAAACTCTTCCATATGTGTACGAAAATCCGTATTTTTGTAACAACCCATACGCAGGCTTCCATATTTTGGTTGTCAGAAAAGCATGCCATGATTATCTGGAATCGAGGTGCTATTCCGATATGCTGAATCGTTTCTTCACCCGTTTCATCCTGATGGGGTGCAATGCTGATGCATCATCACCATGATTATGTGAATTACTCCCGCGATAGTTTTTTATGAGGTATTTTTGTGGAGGTTAGCCTGCTACAAAAGCTTGCAAGCGTGTTTACATGATCAGTTTTCCACCAGGCAAGAGAACGTCTGTGTATGTCGGTAAACATGGAAATAGCATCCATTATTGGATTTTTCCCATCGCCGTTCCCTCCTACATGACCTTCACACAAAATGCCGAAGTGCCGTGTTTACATTGCATGAGGTCTGCTGCACACAAACACAAAACCTGATCATGTCTTTTGGTCACGATGAAGTTTGTGACCACACCGATGCGAGGCCAATAAATCTTAACAAGGTACTTTTCCTCAGGAGGCAATTTGGCCCATCATGCATGTGCTGCACCACCATCACATTAAATAAATCCATCAGGTTCTCGACTCTGTTTCATTGGGGGTGGGGGGAGGAGTGTGGATGAGAAAAGTGTGGTAAGCACAGGGATTGGAGTATTATAAATGCAAATTAAATCGATATTTAAAAACTCATTTGTTTATTACGACTTGCAACTTTCCCTTATACACGTGGGATGGTGTGTGTTTACTGAGCCTGAAAACACAAGGGGGTATAGTGAATGCTCTGGTTTACACTGGAGGAGGGTAATTCCATGAAACACCGTGTGTTTAAAGGGATATTGAATGC
Source organism: Eptatretus atami (assembly GCA_035128595.1). NCBI lineage: Eukaryota > Metazoa > Chordata > Myxini > Myxiniformes > Myxinidae > Eptatretus > Eptatretus atami. Next base: position 36,201,223 of record CM068968.1, read on the forward strand.
TCTGGTTTTTCATCATGAGCGAGGGTGATTCACTGTAAACCGCCCCAGTCCGTCAGCCATCACTCCTACCCTCCTCCCCCCCTTCAAAAACACTTGTATTAAAAGTCCTGGAAAGGTATGTGGTACTCAGTATTGAATTCTTGTATGACAACAAAATGCTGTACAAACTGAAAATAATCATCCCATCAATGGATTTTCAGGTGAAATAAAAAAAAATTCCCCCAAATATCACTTTTTAAATAATTTGCATTTATTTTGTTACAATTTGGACAAGATCACCCTCAAAATGCATATTTTGGCATCAAATTTTCAAAAGTAGTTTTGCTTGTTACTTCCCTTATTTTTTTAGCTCACCTGGAGCGTAGTTCCGGGGAGCTTATGGGATGGTGCGTCGTCCGTCTGTCCATCCACAAATACTTTCAACCTCTTCTCTGAAACTACACATGTGATTTTGATGAAACTTTACCACAACTTTCATCACTGTGTCTGTACCAAAGTTTGTTCATGGCATTAAAAAAATCGGGCCCTAAGAGGGTCTACGGGGGTTGCCCCCCAAAATAAGTATTTGCTTTTTTCTCAGAAACTACACATGCAATTCTGATGAAACTTGACCACAACCTTCATCACCTGTGACATACCAAAATGTGTTCACTGCATTAAAAACTAGAACGGGCACTCAGTAGAGCGCATACCTTCGCCAACGCTACATTTTGCCCCCCCCCCCCCAGAAACTGTTGATTGTGAGGGTATTTATCCCATACCACATCTGCCATCTCATGTGTTATGATGGCTTAAAAACATTAAATTTCCTGTGTCGTATCATATATCACAAGATTGGGCATTGAATTCACAACATTTGGCATTGGTTGCATGCAAATTGGATAAAATCGACCGCACTATGGCAAAATGACGATTTTGACCTTTTCATGACCTCGACCTTTACCTTGTACTCTTAATTTTGTAATGGTATTAGAGTGTGGGCAGAACATCAACATTTGGTGTTGGTTTCATGCAAATTCAGATAGAATTGACCGTGTTATGACTAAAACCGCACATTTTGCAATGTCGTGACCCCCCTGACCTTTGACTCCCAACCGCTAATAAGGGTTATTACGTCATTGTGTCATGTCACATATCACAAGATGGGCATTGAATTCTGACATTTTGGCATTAGGTGCATGCAAATTGGATACAAATTGACCGCTAGACTATGGTAAAAAGACGATTTTGACCTTTTCATGACCTTGACCTGACCTTTGACCCGATCGCTCCCAAAATCTAATCAAATGGTCATCGGATAATAACCAATCATCCCACCAAATTTGCTGCGATTCAGTTCAATACTTTTGAGTTATGCGAATAACAAACAAACAAACAAACAACATATTCACCAAATAAAGAAATAAATAAATACACAGCGATCAAACCATAACCTTCGCAACAAAGTTTGCGAAGGTAAAAATTCAGGTTCTGAGAGGATCTAAGGAGGGAGTTTCTTGGGGGTTGCCCTCCCCCCCTACCCAAAGAGATATTTGCTTTCTTCTCAGAAATGACGAGTACAATTCCAATGAAACATGACGACAACCTTCATACCCTATGGTGTTCCAAAGTTTGTTCATGACGTTAGAAAAATCGAGCTCCAAGAGGGTGTAAGGGGGGGGGGGGCTCCAAGGGGCCCCCAACATGTATTTTTCTTTCTTCGAAACTACACACACAATTTCAATGAAACTTGACCACAACCTTTATCACCCGTAATGTACCAAAGTTTGTTCATGTTATAAAATTAAAAAATCCATAGGTATTTACTTTCTTCTCCATTATATATTTTGTGGGTCATCCATGCCTACCAGTGGTTCCTTGGTTATCTTATCCAGCTGCTACCAGGTGAGTACCCGGGGGTATTGTCCCGATGTTTTCAAAAGTTCTGCAGTTTCACCCATGACAGTAATTTTAACAGACAGAAATATTTAAAGAGCAGGTTTTGGGTCGCTGATGACTTCGCGTGATTCGAAGGTTGTAATCACATTAATAATCGTTGGGCAATTATTTTCTTACATTTGAAACTCAAAATATGCTAAAATTAACTTTTACATCAAAACTTTTGTCAGTGATCGAAAAACAGACCGGAATTTACAGAAGATGTTATGACGTCACGTTCTCCGAAAACTTCGTGAACATTCGGAAACAGCGTGTGGACAATGGCGA
>CM068968.1:36203846-36221615 GCA_035128595.1 Eptatretus atami
GACAGCTGAGCTTGACCTCAGCGAAAGTGAACAGTTAGAACAAACCCCAACTTTCAAGAGACTGTTGTGGTATATAAATACCAAAATATGTTTAGCCTCATTGGGAAATATTCTACCAAATTTAGAAAAAAAGTGGAAAATTGATCAATTTTTATATGCCCGATATATATATCGGGGCATATTATGTGATACCGGTCGTCCGTCCATCCGTCCGTCTGTCCGTCCGTCCATTCCTGTCCGCACTTTAACTCCCAAAGTTTTCAACTTTCACGTTTCATACTTGGTACATAGGTACAGACTGTGGAGACGGTGTTGTCGCGACATACGTTCGTCATCTAAAGTGGATGCCATGGCAACCAGGATGCTGTTTTCCATGTAGTAGCACAATTCTGTATATACCTTCTTGTTCGGGCGTATATTGTGCTCACTTGCGCTCTTGTTTACAATTGAAATGAAATAGCCCAATTTGCTGATGCTGTTAAAAAAGTAATTTAATCAACAATAAGTTGATTTGTTGAGAATTTTTTCATGCTTGTGTATTTCAGAAAGTTTCTTTATGTGTTTTTCCATGTACTCTTTAAGAATACATTTCAAGGTTTTTCTCACTTAACTCACAATTGATTCTGTGACAGAGCAGTATTCTGGAGAACTTGTCAACGAACAACTCATATTCACAGAGTGGTGATCGGATGTGTTTATACCTTCATAATCCTCGGCTGTGAAATGGCCACCACAAATGACAAGTCTATCCAAGGGTCCTCTTTACCCGTTTTCTTTGGGGGAAAATTCGCCCGTTTTGTTTGTAAATCTTATCCACTGCCGGCGAATGTTTGATTCCTTTGGGAATCGGTGGGAGCGATTACCCGTTTTCCAGCCATTTTCCAAAACATGACGACACGTACGAGGCATGATGTACAATATCCAAATAACTTTGTTCCACAATAATTCAAAATAAAAAAGGATAATAGACAGTTGCAAGCTCAAAAAAAGCGAAAGAACGGTCCGCTGAACTGGACACTTCTGCAATGAGCGAGTGAGCGTCCGCTTTGTTTTGGAGAACGTGACGTCACCATCCATATATGGCAAGCGGCTGTTTTTTTCGACAGCCTCGAGATAACAACTTCGGAGTTAAATTTCATTAATTTTCCAATAGTTAGGCCAACCACAATAGTTTGCATCGAACTATTTAATGCATATAATCATATTGATAAATTTTCAGAACATGTTTGGTGACCCGCAACCTGCTCTTTAACAATGCATAGGCTTGCTGGTTTATATCAATTACAGTCGATCTGAGAACCAGTGCAGACTCACTGACTGACTCGCGCACAGAATGTTTTTTTCCCCTGAATGTTTCTCGGCTGGACAAGTGGCCAATTGGATGAATGGACAATCTATAAAGACTGGTTCTCAAAGGTTTTTGTCCAGGTGACCCCCTTTCATATTTTTAGCTTATCTGGAATTTACATTCCAGATAAGGTATTGTCATTGTTCACCGTCCGTCTCCTTTTTCGACTTCTCCAGCCAACCCGTTGAGTCGATCCGGCTGAAATTTGGCAGCAATGTTCCTCTCGTTGCTGGGAACAGGAATTGCAAAGCTCGTTCTGGTCACATGACTTTAAGGAGGCCAAAATGGCCGATTAGTAAATTTGTTCAAAAATTTCTCCAGACCCACCAGTTCGAATGCTACCAAATTTGGGTTTCAACATTACGCCAGGGTAGGGACGTTGAATTGCGGAGGTCATGCCGATCACGTGACCAGAAGTGTGTCAAAATGGCCGACTTTGTCAATTTTTGGGAAAACCGTGTAAATTCCTTCAAAAATCTTCTCCAGACCCACCCGTCAGAATGCTACCAAATTTGGGTTACAATGTTAGGACTGAGTCCTGATGTTAAATTGCGGATGCCATGCCGATCACATGACCGGAAGTGTGTCAAAATGGTGGTCCGCAAATTCCTTCCAAAATTTTCTTTTCCAGGCCCACCAGTCAGAATACTACCAAATCTGGGTTGCAACATTAGGCGAGGGTAGGGATGTTAATTATAGTGTGGAAGTCATGTGGATCACCTGACTGGAAGTGTGTCAAAATGGCCGACTTCGTCAACTTTTGGGAAAATCATATTAATTACTTTAAAAAATCTTTTTCTCCAGACCCACCAGTCAGAATGCTAGCAAATTTGGGTTACAACATCAAGCCAGGGCCCAGATAAGCTACAGGTCCAGTGATCCTATTTTTTGATTGGATTAAAAATACACGTTTTACAATTTAGCGTTTTGAGTGAACGTTTTACGACGTTATTTCATTGCGACGTGAAGCAGCGTTTCTGAGTTGTGATTTTTTAAACTGCCTTTGTATGATATAGATTCAAAAGAATCATCTCTAACTTGGACACAATGTATATTCAAGGTATAAAATCAACATGTGGTCAAATTGGACAACTTCGTCGAACTGTGTCCATGGCCGGTTGTGCATGCTGACTTCCCAATGTCTAACAGCAGTCCATTTTTCCCCCCTGCCAGCCATTTCATTTTAGAGATGCTTCCTCACAAATAAGTGCCGTTTGTCGATAATGTACGTGTAGTTTTGGATTGATCGGTTCAGCCATTCTGACATTTTTTTTTTCGTAATCCCAAGATGGCCACCAAGTCCTTGGAACAATCAGCTTTGTTGGAGGATGAGCACAGGATCTCATGACTTGTCACAACCCTTTGACATATTTAAGTTTATCGATGCTGCGGTCCCTGAGGAAACTTGTGTCCATTTTTCCCCCCTGCCAGCCATTTCATTTTAGAGATGCTTCCTCACAAATAACGTGCCCCGATTTGTCGATAATGTACGTGTAGTTTTGGATTGATCGGTTCAGCCATTCTGACATTTTTTTCGTAATACCAAGATGGCCACCAAGTCTTTGGAACAATCAGCTTTGTTGTGAGAATGAGCACAAGATCTCATGACTTGTCACAATCCTTTGACATATTTAAGTTTATCGATGCTGTGGTCCCTGAGGAAACTTGTCAGAAAAGATGGCATAATAATAATAATAATAATAATAATAATAATATTGTTGCGAATTCGCGCCCGCCGGCGTGCGATCGGCCACGTGACTCGAATCGCGACCCTCGGCCCACCGGACGGGACAATTCAGTCGTGACCCTCCCGGACTAACGCCGGGATCCAGTCACGGGTGGACCTTTCGGCCTCACCACAACCCAGTCCGCATTCTACCCGTGCGAGGTAGGGTGAATCGCCGAAAGTCGATATACCTAAGTACCGCGCACGGGTAACCTACCGAGGGGTTGTACCACGCCACAGGTCGACTTCGGACACAAACCGCTTAAGCGGCTTGTTCCGTGCTACAGGGATAACCGAGCGGAGTTATCGTCGACCTTGACGGTTCCAATTAATTATCGGGCGTCTCCGCGCCCACACGTACCCTTTACGTAAAACAAGATGGAGACCCAACGAAGGAAGGACGCAGCGAAACGGGGAAACAATTCAACAAAAGCACGTTTAATTCACAACACACAAATAGCACACATATAGCACGTATTTACAGCACAATTAGCAAATGCACATATATCAAACAAGAACAAAAAGAAGCAGAGCTACTACCGAATACGCGACACACGGACCACTTACACAATTTACTACTTATAAGACACGGCGCCACACACACACGTTCACACAGAACCCCAAAAGAAATGGAAGTCGCGACTTCCCTGAATGTCGGGTCCTTGGCGCCCGTCACACGTGGTCCCGTTCTGCCGTGACCCCCCGCTCGAGCGTGGTCGGCGAGGCCTCTCCGGCGCGCCTCGCGCCTGCCCGTACTGGCCTCTCGACGCCTTGGACCGAGCAGCACCGACGACGGGAGAGAGCACACACGCCGAACCCAGAGCAGCAGGACGAGAGCAGCGAGCCCGAACAAGAAGAGCGCCGACAAGAGAACCCCGAACCAACAAGAGAGAGAGAACCTCCTGCGCTCTGACTCTTATACCCCCAGCGCCCCGCCCCGTTCTTGGCTCCACCCTCCTTCGAGGCGCTTCGAGAAGGGGGGCGTTCCTCTCGTTCCTCCCCACTCCGTCTTGTGGGGGGCGAGGCGAATCCGTTCTGGCGCCGGGCCAAGGAAGAAAACTAGCGGGAAAACGCGCGCCCTCCGTGTGGGGATTTCTTCCTTCCCTTCTCGCGTTCGACGGTTTCCAACGCGGAAACCGTCGTACGTGGACCGCGGAGGATGGCGTTCGTTGGTGTAGGCAGTGGCGCAGATGGTGGTGGTTGTTGTGAGATGGCGTGCTGGCGTGGTTGGAGTGGTGGCGTGATTGGGGTTGAAGTGTGGTTGGCGTTGTTGGCGTTGTTTCGAAAATAAAGCAAGAACAGAAAAACGCCTAACTCAAAGGATCGCAGCCCGAATGAATCACATTAACTCCCTCTAAACAATGGGTTTGGGCTAACTACACATGTACTTCAGAAATACCTCACCTACGGGACCTGAATGGTGTAATGCGAATTTCACACGCCGTAACACTACCCCTCCCCTTTTTACAGACTCGTCCGAGTCGTCAAATTATCGTGTGCCATCATGTGTAGTTCTCCCCTAATACGTTTTACCTACGGATCCCTGAGTGCGACATTCATGGTATTCGTGTCCCAAAAATAAATAACCTGAGGGCTGAGTAACTAACTAAACAAACTCACTCACACAGACGACTTAAATAAAATTGCCGGCGCTAGACAGACATGCCGGGGGCGCACTCATATTTACAATACACAACTTAACACCTTAACTTACAAATTTACACTACTCCATGGCCCAGGATCATAGACTCTGCAGGGAGCAAAACAGAGTCACAAGAAAACCGGTGCACGGGCCGCCACGCAGGCCCGTGTTGTAGCTGCCAACAGGACAGTTCCTGCAGCTTGCAAACTGTTGCTTGATCCTGGCGCACATGGCAATGAACAAGGGGGGGCAAAGCAAAATTGAACGGGGCTGGTGAACAGGGGCAGTGGGCATGGGCCAAAGCAAAGGCAGGCAGGCAAGGATGACAAGGCCGCTGTAGCAAACCAGCCGGCAGATGAACTGGCCGGTACAGGCCTCGAAGCAAACAGCGTCGGACGATCCGACCGGCAGGAGCCTTGCAGCAAAACAACAGCTGCGATGAAGTTGGCGGGCCTCTTGCCGTGCAGTGCAGGTTGGTGGAGGGATTGCGGTGGTGCTGGCACTCGCAGAAGGCGGGCTCGGACCTACCTACTGTCTCCCTCCCACCTATCGCCTTTGCTGTCACTGTCCATACCCACCCCTTAATTTGTCAAAAACCATTTAGCCCCAACTTATTTTTTTGTTTGTTTTTATTTTTCCTTCCCACTATAAATCGTCCTAACCCCCTTTATCGTCCTTGTTCGGCTAACCTATCGTCCCTAGCCTACTCCCAACCCCTACGTTCCCTTCCCGGAGGGGAATGAGGGAGGGCTAGCGTCCTGTGTCGAGGCCCAACCAAGCCTCAAGATGGCCTCCCCAGACTTCAGCGATCTCTAACCCAAAGTGGGTCCAGCGGCCCACAACGAGAGCGAAGGGATGGATGGTGCGGAGGGGTACACTTCCTAATCTACCCTATCCATTTAACTGTTAAACTACCCCGGGGCTTTAAAACAAGCGCCTCTCGCTTAATCTATTGGTTCTAAAACCCAGATTCCCGTCGCCTGTGTTGGTGTCCTCACAATTTTGGGCCTCGCCCTCCAATTTTCCTCCCGTGCCCTCACACGGTTTCGTGGCTGGGACGCGTGGCTCCCCTGGCAGGCACGACCCTCTGCCGAATCCCCTACAATGGCACCCCGGCACTACACTGCCTCCGAGCCTACCAGCTCCCTAAACACCAGGGAGTGCCCCCCATGGCAACTCCCCTGAAACGCACACGTGGCAGGCTGGCGCCCCGGGCCCCTTTCCGAGGGTCACCCGTGCCCAGCACTGCCCACGCGGCTAACGCGCTCCGGGCCCCCGCACCAAGCGGGCGCACCCGTGCCCACTACACGCTAACCCGGCCCCCCATGGGCCCTTGGCCTACCACGGCCGACTAGCCCGGTGCCCAGGGTACCCACTCAGCGATACTCACCTTTCGCAGCCACGCTCCAGCCCGTCAACAGGGCTCCTGCACCCCTCAAAACGGGTTTCGAGCCTACATTCCCACCAACAACAAAACGACCTCCATTTTGTCAATTTAACTAACCCACTAACTCACTTTATACTGACCGGGGGTCCCTTGGGCGGGAGTCACTCCTCCCCAATCACTCATCGCACCATGCATTCCACATTCGCTCCAAACACACAGACCCGCTGGCCTCACTCACTCAACATGACTCCACACAACTCACCAACTCTTCAACACACACACCGCTGAGTCCTGCCATCCTTCTATCTACCTCCCCTAACTAACTCGTGCTCCGACGTCGTCCCTTACACTACAGCACGTTCCATTTAACACTACGTAGCTAAGCTACGTCCCCTCGACACACTCAGCATCTGTCCATGTTCTCCAAATCTCTAAAAATCATTTCCCAACCTAAATCTGCCTGCAATCCCTCTACTAATCCATTCCACGGGCCCCATGAGGACTTACCCCTGCCCATGGAGCCGGTCTAGCTAACACTAACCCTTCCCCTAGCTAGTTCCATCCTGTGCCCTGGCAGGGGGGTCTTTCACCCTTGCCCGGGAATCCTGTTCACCCGAAAGCGAGGCTTGCTTTTGTTAATTTTGTTTTTCCAATTATGCGCAGCACCAGCGCGGCAACCCACAGCTCGCGCACTTTGCACCTTGCCCGTGACGTCATGCAGCTGCACGTGTACCTCGTCCCTCTTGGACGGTACCATCCGGCAGGGATACCCCTCCTGCCGGATTCCAACCCTACGTGCAGCCATGACGTCACCCTCGCGCACCCCCAAAAGCAAACCTCGCACTCCGAGGGGTCCCCACGCGAACACATGTGCTCTGCCCGTTGGAGTTTAACACAAGCTCGCGTGGAGAACCCGTCCGGTCCAAATCCGTTATCCTGCCTAACTTTGTCCGTCCGCGGGATCGGCAAATCCACCGCTGGCGTTTCCGGACGGGTTTCACTCCCGCAAGCGAGCACGTGGGGCGCTCGTGCGTTGCACAGCACCGGACCTCGGCGGTCGCTGCTGGGTGAACCCGGCACGGTCCCACAATAGCTACAGCCGCTACCCGGCCTTTGTCTCTCTGTCGCCGTCGTCTCCGTTCTACCCACGCACACCTGCGTGTTACGACGCACAGACTCCACTCCAACACACTCACATTCACACCGGGAGACGCGGCCGCATGCTCACGCATGCCGACCGACTCTCCCTTACATACAGAGACCTCACACACACGGTCTCCCTCGCACGGATCCTCTCACTCACAACCCAACCTTCCACTTGCACAGGGGGTCTCACTCACACCATGCGTACCGGAAAGCACGCATCTCCGCACCCTCGCACAACCACACTGGGGATTCGTGTCCCACAAGGGTTCCGGGGCCTCTATACCCCCAAGCTGCACGTGCACCTATCCACACACTCGTCCCTTCAACTCCGCTTGCACGACCGAACCCACCTGGTCGTGATTCGCCTCAAGGGGGCATACTTCCTCCTCGTTCCTGGAGGCAGCCATCCAGCTGCTCACACCAGGTCTCTACACGCTCCGCGAGCTCACCCCCATTATCCTCCATACCTCCGTGTTGTGTGTGTGTGCGTCACTAACCCCGTCATTATCGTGCAGTCTCTCCTCTATTTTTTCTGTCTCCCCGGTCTCTATACATTTATTAGTTTCTGTTTCTTTCTGGAGTTTTCCATCTCTCTGGACTTCAATTTTACTTCTTCCTTCAGTTCATTAATTTCAAACTCGTATAGTTTTTGTTTTCTTTCCCACAGTTTCTCCTGCTCTTCCTTTTCCAATCTCATCGTTTCTCTCAATTGGCTCATTTCCTTCCTGTGTTTCATTCGCTGTTCTTCATTACCCTTCCTTGCTTCCTCTCCTGTCCTTCCTTCTCCAGTTTCATGGTTTGCTTCATTTGGTTAATCTCCTTTTTGTGTTTCAGTTGCTGCTGTCTCATTATTCTTCCTTGTTTCTTCTCCTGTCCTTCCTTCTGCAGTTTCATGGTTTTCTTCATGTGGTTAATTTCCCTTTTGTGTTTCATTCGCTGTTCTTTGTCTACCTCTTCGCACTCCAGCCTTGCTTTTTCTTTCAATTGGTCAACCTCGGCTTCATGTTCTTTTTGTTTTCTATCCCATTGTTCCTCTCGTTCTTCCCTCTCCAATCTCGTTGTGTCCTTCAATCTCCTCTTTTTCCTTCCTGCTTCATTCGTTGCTCCTTCAACTTTCCTCGTATTCCAACCTATTCTTTTCCTTTTGTCGTTCAGTTTCAAATTCATACTCTTTCAGTTTTCTATTCCACTGTCTTTCTTGTTCCTCGTTCTGCATCTCGTCATTTCCTTCAACTGACTGATTTCTTCTCCTGTCTCATTCCTTGTTCTTCCAGTACTCTTTCTTGTTCCTCATTCTGCAATCTCGTGGTTTCCTTCCATTGATCGATTTCCTTCTTCTGTCTCATTCGTTCTTCCATCATTACTCTTTCTTGCATCTCATTCTTTAATCTGGCCTTCGCTTCCAGCTGTTCGATTTGTACAGTGTGGTTTCTTAACATTTCATTCTCCGTTCTCGTTCTTTCTCTCTCAACATCCTCAGCTCGTTTTGTAATCCTCTTTCTTTGTTTTCGTGTTTCTGTAACTCAGTTTTCTTCTCTAATTCTTTTCTCATCTCCGCACCCTCCGACCTTGCTTTGGCTTCTAACTGTTCTTCCGGCTTGCCCTTGTGTTTGTCTATCCGTCTTCCAGTTCCTCCGTCTCCGTTTTTACCTCCAGTCCGCGTTATCAACTCTCTTCGTCATGTCTTGCAGTCTTTCTCACACTCCACTATTTTTATTTCCTTCGTGCACGTCTCGTCACCCCAATTAATTTTCCCTCTCGGTTACCGTCACTTTTTCCGTCACCTCCACACTTCTCGCCCAACACGTCTCCCGAATTATTTTTTCCTCACCCGCCTTCACCGCGGGCCTGACAACCGTTGCACCCCCTCCCAGCTCGTTCGCTCCCACACGTGGTTGTCGCCATTACGTACTTCGCTGTTGTTGCCCTCATGCCCGCCTGCAGGCTCCGGCCCATTTGCTGCGTTTCACCCCGCATTTCTTTTATTTCTTCCTTCATTCCTTGCGCATTTGTTTCCATATTCGTTTTCATTTCGTCTGTGTTTGTTTCCATCCTGAGTGCGTTTCCATCCATTTTTTCGTTCATTCCATCCATTTTGCCGTTCATTTCGTTTGTGTTTGTTTCCATCTGCTTGTTCACTCCTTTTATTTCGTTTTTCATTCCATCCATTTTTCCGTTCATTGTTGCATATTCGATTTCATTTCCGTCAGCATGGCGAATAGCTGGGCCATGGCGGGTGCACTCGGCTGAGCCGATTCGGCCAGGATCGGGGGGTTTTGGTGGAGAGGGGGAGGGGAGGTGTTATACACCGCGGCCGCCGCCGCACTATTTCGGGCTCTGCGTTTGGTTGGGGGAGTAATTGTTCCTGCTCACCAATGTCCTGCTCAGGGTTTACATCCTGGGCCATGGATTCTAAAAATTCTACATCCATTCCTATTACCCCGGCTCCCGCTCGCCTTGAGACGCCATCTTATTCCACGTAAGGGGTTAATTTTACTCGCTCGTAATTTGAGGGAATCGGGGGTCGCTTCTCTCACCCCTGGACCGATTCCCTGTGAATTTAGCTTGGAGGCAGGAGGGTATTTTTCCCGCTCTCTGACACCAGTGTTGCGAATTCGCGCCCGCCGGCGTGCGATCGGCCACGTGACTCGAATCGCGACCGCCTCGCCCACCGGACGGACAATTCAGTCGTGACTCTCCCGGACTAACGCCGGGATCCAGTCACGGGTGGACCTTTCGGCCTCACCACAACCCAGTCCGCATTCTACCCGTGCGAGGTAGGGTGAATCGCCAAAGATCGATATACCTAAGTACCCGCACGGTAACCTACGAGGGGTTGTACCACGCCACAGGTCGACTTCGGACACAAACCGCTTAAGCGGCTTGTTCCGTGCTACAGGGATAACCGAGCGGAGTTATCGTCGACCTTGACGGTTCCAATTAATTATCGGGCTTCTCCGCGCCCACTACGTACCCTTTACGTAAAACAAGATGGAGACCAACGAAGGAAGGACGCAGCGAAACGGGGAAACATTCAACAAAAGCACGTTTAATTCACAACACACAAATAGCACACATATAGCACGTATTTACAGCCACAATTAGCAAATGCACATATCAAACAGAACAAAAAGAAGCAGAGCTCTACCGAATACGCGAACAACGGACCCTTAACACATTTACTACTTATAAGACACGGCGCCACACACACACGTTCAACAGAACCCCAAAAGAAATGGAAGTCGCGACTTCCCTGAATGTCGGGTCCTTGGCGCCCGTCACACGTGGTCCCATCTGCCGTGACCCCCGCTCGAGCGTGGTCGGCGAGGCCTCTCCGGCGCGCCTCGCGCCTGCCCGTACCGGCCTCTCGACGCCTTGGACCGAGCACCGACCGACAGGGAGAGAGCACACGCCGAACCCAGAGCAGCAGGACGAGAGCAGCGAGCCCGAACAAGAAGAGCGCCGACAAGAGAACCCCGAACAACAAGAGAGAGAGAACCTCCTGCGCCTCTGACTCTTATACCCCAGCGCCCCGCCCCGTTCTTGGCTCCACCCTCCTTCGAGGCGCTTCGAGAAGGGGGGCGTTCCCTCTCGTTCCCTCCCACCTCCGTCTTGTGGGGGGCGAGGCGAATCCGTTCTGGCGCCGGGCCAAGGAAGAAAACTAGCGGGAAAACCGCGTGCCCTCGCTGTGGGGATTTCTTCCTTCCCTTTCGCGTTCGACGGTTTCCAACGCGGAAACGGTCGTACGTGGACCGCGGAGGATGGCGTTCGTTGGTGTAGGCAGTGGCGCAGATGGTGGTGGTTTGTTGTGAGATGGCGGTGCTGGCGTGGTTGGAGTGGTGGCGTGGTTGGGGTTGAAGTGTGGTTGGCGTTGTTGGCGTTGTTTCGAAAATAAAGCAAGAACAGAAAAACGCCTAACTCAAAGGATCGCAGCCCGAATGAATCACATTAATTCCCTCTAAACAATGGGTTTGGGCTAACTACACATGTACTTCAGAAATACCTCACCTACGGGACCTGAATGGTGTAATGCGAATTTCACGCGTAACAATATTAATAATAATATCCCCACCAAGAACTATTGGCTTCCAGTCATACCAGTATTTTGCAGAATTCATTGACAGAATATTATTGTTTCACAGAAGATCATAATTGGTGTTTTTTATGTTGGCATATTGGTCAATGGACCCAGGCATTAGTGTGATTATTTGACTGCTTGCCAAATTTCTATAAGCATTTAAAAAAAATGTTTTATTTTGAACAGTGGTTATTTCATTTGAAGCAATCAGATGCTTTTGTTTCTTTCAAATTTGCTTTGAGTGTTGGGTGCTTTTTTGACTCCATCAGATGGACCAATGGCTGATGCAGGAATGATGCATCCCACATCATCTGGGACGCCTTCATGTCAACCCCAGCTGATCAGCAGACTTCCCAACCCTCAAGGTAAGACCTCAATACTTGGTAATGAATGGACAAGTCAGGCAAGCCCATATTTTGGATTGTGTCTTTGAATAATTTTCCAAAATGGATGAAACATCCACAAACTGTTGAATCTCACTTTTCTTTTCAAAGAAAACCCAAAACTTTTCAAAAGCTGTTCAATACCATTCTTCCCTCCAGGGCTTCAAGCAGGTGATGCTCCACCATCTCATGTCATCTTCCATCCCCACCCACTATCTTATTTTGCCCCAATTGGCCCGACCTAACTGGACCCTCTTACTTGCAGGTTACTGTGCTACCTCTCATCTTCTCTCTCCTTTTTTTTTTCTTTCTTCTTTCTTTGAGTCCAATAGTTGCCTCATGGTCCCACTGTTAGTTTGTTGCCTTTTTACCCTCACTTCAGTCACTCTTTCCATGAGCCTCGATCTTGTATCGACAAAAAAAAGAAAGAAACGTTTGTGTATTTTTGAACAAAGCAATTAAAGATTACCTCTCTGACTATTGTGCCAGACTTTTTCCAGTTTTGATTCCCTCACCCTGGACGTATGATGACAATCGAAACAAGTTGGGCCTTTGTCTTACGAAGGGTCAAGGTGGGGGAGGATATATATGTATATATAGATATATATTGTAGCGTCGACGGCTCATCTAACATCGAGCTTGTCACGGAGGGAGGTCAAAGTCCCGCGATGTCCCAAGCAGCTCAACTGAGGAGGAATTCCAAATTGATGGTGGATGGTGCGCGTGTGGGTCATGCGGACAGACACGCGAAACCTTAAGCTTTTAAATCCAACGGGTTTATTTCCCGAAGCACAATAATAAAAAGAGAACCAGGGATGATTTAATCGCAATGGAGGAGACGGCGGTGGGTTGTGGTGGGGAAGAAAAGGAAAATACATCATCGATTTAAAAAAAAAAAAAATTCTGTACAAATAGATAAAAGAAATAAGAACTCGGCACCACACTCTGGACTCAGTAACAGATGGGAAGGGGACAAAAACCTGGGGACTCGGCTCTGGAGCAGCGGGGACGAGCAGGTGATGAGGGACGAGGAGGATGGCGATAAGGTGAGCAGACGATGAGATGGGCAGGAGATGACCAGGACGACAAGGAGACGAAGCACACGGGCAGGTCGACGAAACGGGGCACAGGGGTGAAGAGAGGCACAAGCAAGCAGAGGCCAGCAGAAGCAGGCAGGCACAACAACCTCATTAAAACTTTCGCCTCGGTCTCTTACACATCAACTCCCAGCCACCTTCTCAGACCAACTCTCTTCGTTTTCCTCACACCCTCCCTCACACTTGCTCCTCCCTCTCCTTCCTCTCAGCCACGCTCCGCCCCTTTTGGGAGGCGTCTGTGACTCTGCCTCCTCTCGGGGCAGCACTCCGCCCTCCCAGGCGATCCACTGCTCCGTCCCTCGGGAGGCGTTCATAGCTCCGCCCCCACCTCTTTCGTGCGAAGCCTCCCAGCAACCCTGGATAGAGGTTTTAAACACAATTTCCTTAACCATAATCCCTAACTAATTATTACCACCACCATCCCCTGTATGGTGGTGTGCAGGCAAACAAGACCATGCTTAAGCTAACGTTTCCCTACTTGTACATCGAGATGGCTATCTACTCGCACACAGACCATGCTACAATACAGTGCAGTATATTCCTATCTGTTCTATGGTAATATCTACCCCCCCCCCACAAACGTAACAATATATCTATATGTATTAAAGAAAGACCCACCCACATCTCTCACCTGTGAATGGAGGAAATAGCCAATTGGCTCTCACTTAATCAACTAAACCCAGGTGGCTGGGGTTATATAAAGAATTCATACCTCCCACACTCCTCTAGCCAAAGAAGCTGCATAAAGCAACCCAAGAAGGCCTACACAAGGTAAGCACTTTGCTGTTTCAAACCCTTCCCAGACTTCCTCCTCAGCTATAAAGATGTTCACATGTAATACACACATGAGAGGATGCATGCATGCAGCAGTAGCTGCTGTGGCACTTGCTTCCTGGTACCCATTACAGTAAAGTGGTCTTATCTCAACTGAATGTTTTGCAGGGTTTAACCAGTTCACTCCAGGAAGAAACTTCTGCTCCACGCTGATAAGGGCCAACAAGCCCGAAACGCATGTCAGTGGATGTTCCCTCTCTGGGGTGGACTGGTGTATAAAATTGAGAATTACATTATTTTCCTGGTATCTGGCTGCAGTGCAATCCTGCTGATAAGTTGGGGGCTGTAGCTCTGCAAAGCTCATGCCTAATAGGCAGAGCCTGTGCAACTGCTCGCCAAGAAGAGCGTTTTTTTAAAATTTACTGTCAGAATATGAAACCAAAAGCACTTTCTCGGGATTTCCATGAACTTTTAATGATATAATATGGTATCTATTAATTGAAAAATCAATTCAGTGTGTCCTGACCTCCCCCCCCCCCCCCAAGTGCCTTAAGAGCTGCAAACTCTACTTGACATTCATTCATTACCTTCGCAAACTTTGTTGCGAAGGTTATGTTTTGATCGCTGTGTATTTATTTATTTATTTATTTGTGAATATGTTGTTGTTTGTTTGTTTGTTTGTTTGTTATTCGCATAACTCCAAAAGTATTGAACTGAATCGCAGCAAATTTGGTGGGATGATTGGTTATTATCCGAGGACCAATTTGATTAGATTTTGGGAGCGATCGGTTCAAAGGTCAAGGTCATGAAAGGTCAAAATCGTCTTTTTACCATAGCGCGGTCAATTTGTATCCAATTTGCATGCAACGAATGCCAAAATGTTCAGAATTCAATGCCCATCTTGTGATATGTGACATGACACAATGACGTAATAACCCTTATTAGCGGTTGGGAGTCAAAGGTCAGGGGGGGTCACGACATTGCAAAATGTGCGGATTTAGTCATAACACGGTCAATTCTTATCCGATTTGCATGAAACCAACACCAAAATGTTGACTGTTCTGTTCCCCACACTCTAATACCAATTACAAAATTAAGAGTACAAAGGTCAAGGTCGAGGTCATGAAAAGGTCAAAATCGTCATTTTGCCATAGTGCGGGTCGATATTTGCATGCAAACCAATGCCAAAATGTTGTGAATTCAATGCCCAATCTTGTGATATACGATATGACACAGGAAATTTAATGTTTTTAAGCCATCATAACACATAAAGATGGCAGATGTGGTATGGGATTAAATACCCTCACAATCAACGGTTTCTGGGGGGGGGGGGGCAAATGTAGCGTTGGCGAAGGTATGCGCTCTACTGAGTGCCCGTTCTAGTTTAGTTTATGGATTATGATCAAGTCAGTTTTCCCAACGGTTTTGTAATTGGCTCTGGAGCATAATCAGACTGCTCATATAAGTGTTCTCTCTCTCCTCTCTCTCTCTCTCTCTCTCTCTCTTCTCTCTCCTCTCTCTCTCTCTCTCTCTCTCTCTCGTTTTCTTTCTCTCTCTCGTTTTCTCTCTCTCGTTTTCTCTCTCTCTCGTTTTCTCTCTCTCTCGTTTTCTCTCTCTCCTCGTTCTCTCTCTCTCGTTTTCTCTCTCTCTCGTTTTCTCTCTCTCTTCGTTTTCTCTCTTTTCGTTTTCTCTTTCTCTTCTCTCTCTCTCTCTCTCTCTCTCCTCTCTTCTCTTCTCTCTCTCTCTTCTTCTCTCTGTCTTCTCTCTCTCTCTCTCTCTCTCTCTCTCTCTCTCTCTCTCTCTCTCTCTCTCTCTCTCTCTCTCTCTCTCCCCCCCCTGCTGTCCATTGGTGATTTGGGTGTTGCATCATGCGGCTGTGTAGTTCGGTGGTTGTTTCTCTGTTGCTTTCTTCGTGTTGTATCGTCTCTTCTTCTTTTTCCCCCCTTTCTTCGCCGTTCTTGTTCCCCCTCCTCCTCCCATCCCTGCCTTCAACCTCCATTTTTTCCCTCCCTCCTTCCCTTTGATTTATTCATTGATTTGTTGTGTTTGTACTCGCTTGTTCCCTTATCGTTCCCCATTTCCACATCGAGACGAGAGAGACAGAGAGCTCGTAACTTGAGACAGTATAAACCGTTTCATTTGAAGGTGCGTCAGTGGAATTTTTGAGGTCAACCATCGCACCCCCATTTTTTGAAAACGGTTGTTGTCTTTATATTATATAATACTACTTTGAGTAGTATTTGGGGCAGGCTTTTTGGGTTTATTTGGTCGTGGGTTTTATTTTTGTATTTTTCTTTACTTTCAATTTTCTTTTGGCCCTTCCTACCGAGGATAGGTGGGTGGGATGGGTTGGGGGTTGGGTGTGTTTGTTCATCGAGAAAATGGCGGTGGCACATACACATCGCTATGCTGCGTTAGAGAATCTGACTCGCAAGCATGGAATCGTCTGCACTCCTCCAGAAGGTATTGCCGTGGAGAGTGTGGTGTTATGTGTTGGTAACTTGATTGGGATGGAGAATGTTCGTGCGGCGTCACGAATGAGTTTACGGTTTCTTGTTTTTGTGGTAAATGTCGATCTGGTTGCTCACGGGAATGAGTTGAACTTAAGGTTAAAATTCTCTCAAGATGGGCATTACTATCAAGTGTATGCCACCACCGATTCACGAAAGTGTTTTTCATGTGGCAGTTTTGTGCATATGAAGCGGTTTTGTCCTGAAGGTATGTAACAGGCCAGAAATCCCACTCCAGCTGTTCCTCCTTTGGAAGAAAATGTGGGAGATGAAATCTCAACTGTCTCCCTTGTGGTGCCTCAACCGACCCCTTTCAACGTAAACAATGTTGGATCAGAAGAGCAGGAGCAGAATGAAAGTGGGAACAATGGGTTCACTTTGGTTAAGAAAAAAACCGAAAGTCCAAAATAAGAGATGCATCTCCATTCTCTCATAAAGAAAAGCCTGCAGTACTGAGCAAGATGGAAGGATTCCAGGTGGAGGGAATCGTTTTACTGCTCTACAGGCTTTTGGAAATGAGGATGATTCCAGTGGTGCGATGGACCAACAGGAACAACGTGATGCAAGTGTTCCCTTAAACTCAATTGAGAGTTGTCCAAAGGGTTTGGGAATGGCTTGGGTTTGGACGTAGAAGGTCGTGAGGAGCAGTGAGAGGTTGTTGAAAGCGATGGGGTGCTGCAAGTGACCTAATTGTCATTAGCCCCCGTGGTAGATGATCCTCCTGTGCCTGAATCATTGCCAGGTAGCGGAGATTCTTTCGTTCCTCGACCTCACTGTGCGGATGAACCACTGTTGCTGGAATCCGTGACAGGTAGTGAAAATGCAAAGTTAGCTATTCCAACTCCTGTTGGGCCTACAACAGATAGTGCTAGACATAGTGAGGAGAATAGCGAGGAGTTTTTAGTTTCAGAAATTGTAGAAGTGTTTTGTGACACCGTGGGGTGAAAGGGTGATTTAGCCTCAGAGGACTCAGAAACGGATGACGTGGAAGAAGTGCCATCTCAGACCTATGAGGTGAAAGTCACCCCAACGGATGATGAGATAAAGGCCTTTCGAAGAGACTCCTATCGTAAACGGAACATTGATTTGAGGGATTTTTTTTTTTTTTACAGACCTTCCTGGACTTATAAATCGCCTCAAGGAAATTATTCGGAGTCCGGATGAGTCCGTTTTTACAGACACCAGCAAATATCGGTTAAAGAATTGGATTAAGAAACCCAGAACGATTTAAAGAAAACCCAGAAGGAATTGAAGGACTAACTCTTCCTTCCACATGGCTGAGGTGCGTTTTGGGAGTATGAATATTAATGGAGGGTAGCCTTTGGGCATAAACTCCAGGTTAAATCTTTGATAAAGAGATTGAAGCTGGGGATTTTCCTGCTTCAGGAACACAGTTCCCTGAATTCTCATGCCGATTGGAGGCAGCTGTTGAAAGGGCAACTTTTCTTTAGCGATAAAGATTGAGTGACTGCAGGAATTGCTTTCTTTTTGCATCCTGCGCTGCAAACCACCTCTGTCGTGTTCACTGAGGTCGTGCAGGGATATTTAGCCACTTTATCCTTTGTGCTGGATAGCTCCAGGTTTATTCTTGTGAATGTGTATGCTCCAAGTAAAGGTAATAGACGGCCGGCCAACCTAACCTATCGTGACACCCCGCAGGCATTTCATGTTAAAAACT
>CM068968.1:36282946-36294551 GCA_035128595.1 Eptatretus atami
TTTGAGGAGAAACACGAGAAGAAACTTTTAAACTTTTAAACCCAACAGTTTATTTCCCGAAGCACAATAATAAAAATTACCCCGTGTGGGGTGATGGTCATCTCTATAATGTTTTACTATCATAATCGATTAACCGTTGCCAGATATCTCCTAAAATGACAGGACGAGATAGGTTTTGAAAAAATGGCGACTTCACAATTTGTGAATCGTGACCTTGACCCTGACCTCGAATCCGGGAAAAAAAATATGTCGTTGGGTATCACTCATCGACCTCTACCCACATACCAAATTTCATCCAAGATCGGAAGTAAAAAGTTTTCTTTGTACCGGGAGGTGTTTGACCATCTTCCAGGTTACGTGGCGCCAAACGGACGGAAATTCAAAAATCTGTCCGGTTAGATACAAGATAATATTTTTACTATTCATATCAATAAACAGTTGCCGAATATCTTGTAGAAATGGCAGACTAGATAGGGTTTGAAAATGTGCGATTTTTATAACTTACGTGACCTCGTGACCTCGTCCCTGACCTTGAACCCGGACAAAAGTTATATCGTTGTGCAACACTCATCGACCTCTACCACATACTAAGTTTCATCAAGATCGGAAAGAAAAATTGTGACGTACGACCGTACGGACATTTGGTCCGGCTTTATTAGGTCATCTCGTAGAGATGACCTAAAAAGAACCCGGATGACTGAACTCGATGTAGGAGACGACGACGGTTGTAGTGGGGAGAAAAAGAAAATACAGAATCTAGAATAAATAATTATACAAATAGTAAAAGAAAGTGAAAGAAACTAAGGCACCTCAAACCGGAAATCGGTCACAGATGGAAGGGAGCGAAAAAAAGTAGGGACTCAGCTCTTGGGCAGCAGGGACGACGACGACAATGATGACGAGGCGAACAAACATGGCAGACGATGAGGAGATGGCAGGACAATCAACAAGCTTCGGGCGACAAACAGGCTCCGGATGACCATCAGAAACACAGGCAGGCAGGACGACATCAACTCTTTCTCCTTGGTCTCCCTTTAGACTCGCACAGCCTCTCACCAACTGCCTTTTTTCCTCCCGTCGCCCTTGCCTAGACTCTCCAACTCTCACCAACTCCCTCGATTGTCCTTTCTCCACCAACTGCCTTTTTAACTCCTCCTTTTTCATCTTCTTCGGCAATGCTCCGCCCTTTTGCAGACGTCTATAACTCCGCCCCTCTCGGGCAACGCTCCACCCCTTACAGACGATCCATTGCTCCGCCCCTCGGGAGACATTCATAGCTCCGCCCCTGCCTCTTTCGTTGCAAGTCTCCCGGCACCCCCCAGTCGAGGTTGACATCGAGGTATACGCACAATTTCCTTAACCATATCCATAACTAATTATTACCCCCACCATCCCCTGTATGGCGCACATGCAAAAAGACAATTCTTAGCTAACATTTCCTGACCTGTACGAAGGCTATCCACTTGCACACGGACCATGCTACACTATACATTCCTATCTGTTCTACGTTGATATCTAACACCCAACCTCCCAAACTTAACATATTATCTCTGAGCATCAGGAAGTTTTAGTTTATTTCTATATTAAATGTAAGAAGGAAAATCTTTGTATTCCTCGACTTTTCTGGATCCCTAAGCTTCAAAAGAGCCTGTACAAGTATATGTTATCACGGGTTGATGCAGTGTTCCCCCAAACAGTTATCGGTTATTGTTAACTCAGGCTGACAAGTAATCAGGAAATATGTTTAGCCATTGAGAATAATTCTGGGTATAAACACTTTCTGAGCATTAATTCTCCTTTTGAGTTCTTGGGAGAATTAGATGCCTCAATATCAAGTCAGTGAAGTTTTTGATTTTTCAACTTTATATACAAATTTGGATTTAATACTGGTGAAGGATTCACTCTTCAAAGTAATTTACAAGGTTTTAAACTCTTTATTAAGTTTTTATGTGTCAGATTTGAGAGAGAATTATTTCTAAAATAAATACTCAAGTTTTCATTGTTTTGATTAGCAGAAGTTTAAGGATGCTGTTAATTTTATTAATTTAATACTTTTGCGTTTTTGTGGGATAACGTTTCAACATCAGAGGCAGAAGCAGGCACCCCTTCTTTTTTTTTTTGTGGACCCCTTTCTGGTTAAACTACCAAAAGAATCACTGCTCACCTTCATTCTTTCATCTTTCCCTGCCTTTGGAACAAACTGCCCCACACTCTTCAATCCCACTCTTCCCTCCAGTCTTCAAAATATCTGTTCACCACCACTCTTATCTTCCCCCATCCAAACCTTGATCTTTTCTACCCCCGTTAATCCACCCGAAACCCACCTCCTTCAAATTTCCTGCTTCCTGAAAGTCCCTGTGGTGTTCATCTTGTTTACTCTGTGTACCCTGCCCTAACCCTCTCCCTTCCACAGATATCCTCATATGTCTATTCCCCACTGTTTTGTGCTTCCCTCTCCTGTCCCTCTGTCTCCTGCCCCCCCTTGTTATACGTTCTGTGTGAGCTCTTATATGAGCCTTGACATTGTATATAAAAAAACACCAACAGTTAAGATATTCCATGGTGGGAATTACAGCCCCCAACTAACGGACAGTTCTTATCTTCTGTGAATTTTTATTTATGCAGAAACTGATGAAGGAGAAAAATTAGGATTAGCTAAAAAAAATTGTCATTATACATGTCATTATATAGATGATATTTGTGTGGTTAACTATTTCTTTCATAGGCAGCTTCACAAGATTTTTCCAGAATGCCTGATTGCAAACAGCAGTGGGAGATTGTATAGTTGCTGCATATTTGGATGTGAGGTGATAGAGTTGGACAGAATGTCTTAAGTACAAGTGTATTTCATGAAGTTGATGTTTTCAGTTTCCCTGTCGTCTTGTATACCTTTCCAGGAAGCAATGTACCAATTCAAATGGATTACATGTCTTTTCATCTCAGCTACTGAATGTGCAGAATTTGTTCAGTTAAGGATGATTTTGTGAATTGCTGAGGTTTTTTTCCATCATGTTATTTGCTGATGTTTATCTAGTCTTGTGAGAATGTCTTCGACTCCATTGTCACCTTGTATTACCTCCGCCACGCTGATCCTGATCCACGAGAACATATTGGCCCAATACATTTTTGAAAATCATTCTCTATATCATTTTGCCCTATCTTTCAATGGTGAAGAATCACTTTAAAGTTAAATAATTATCGTGTCCAGATCCGGATTTGGGTCTTCACCAAAATCAAATCAATTCTTCCTTGTCACACACCCGACATATCCACCAAGTTTCATCTGAATCTTGCACAACTTTTGAGATATCGTGCTGTAGATGGTTTTGGCCCGATCTCTGAATGTGTGAAGATCACTTCAAAATTATCGTAGTTGGATCCGAATCCTGATCTTCACCAAAATCTAATCAGTTCGTTCCTTGTCACACATCGAACCTGTCACAATCTTGAATATCCTGTACACAACAAAACAAACAGACAGAAAGGGGTGAAAAACATAACCATTTCACCTTTGGTGGCAGAGTTAATTAGCTCAGGTATAACCACCTGTGTTAAATTTTCATGATTCTGATTATTTCAGAATAAAATCGTTATTCCTGTCAGTTTCCTCTGCTGGAAGTGCATTTCACAACAAAGACTCAACCATGAGCACCAAGGAGCTTTCAAAGACCTCCGGGATAAAGTTGTGAAGGCTCGGATCGGGAGACGGGTATGAAAATATTTTAAAGGCCTTGAATATCCCTTGGAGCACGGTCAACACATTCATTAAGAAGTGAAGGCGTATGTACTACGAACACCCTGCCTCGATTAGGCCGTCCCTCCAAGCTGGATGACCAAGCAAGGAGGAGACTGATCAGAGAGGCCTTCAAGAGGCCAATGCAACTTTGAAAGAGCTAGATGCCTTTTTGGCAAAGACTGGTCACTGTGTGCATGTGACAAAATTCCAAAGCACTCCACTGGCCTGTACAGTAGGTTGCAAGAAGTAGCCATTACTCAAAAAGTCCACCTTGAGTCTCAGTTGAGGAATGCAAAAAAACACTCTGGAGATTCTGAAGGCATGTGGCAAAAGTTATAGGTCTGATGAAACCAAGATGGAACTTTTGGCCTAAAATATATAAAAATTCACTTTTAACAATACAGCTCCCATAACCACGTGCTTCTGCTGGATCCTTACCCTCTGTGTTTACGATCCAAATTCACCATTCACTTCACGATTTTTCTTCAACCTTTCCTTTACCTAATCTTATGCAATCTTTCTCAAAAAAATTTTTTTTTATAATAAAAAAAATGTCTCGTATAATGCTCTCCAACCACGTATAATATAACCATGTGTCTCTCTCCACCCTCTTCCTGATACGTTTCATCGACCCAGCAGCTTCACTCTGCGTTTACAGTTCCAAATTCACCATACACCTCCACGATTTACTTCAACCTTCCCTTTTCCGAATGATACGAAATCCTTATTTAAAATAAATAAATTCACTTTGCTACACACTCCCACAGCCACGTGCTTCTCCCGTAACCACGTGATCTGTTTCCACCCCCTTCGTTTACCGATCCAAATTCACCATTCACCTCACGATTTTTCACCTTTCCATTCCTTAATTTGATGAGAACTCTCTCAAACAATAATAATAATAACAGAACTGCCCCATTAAACTGCTGGCAATGATGAGACCGGTACCCAGACGTCCGCCTTTGATACAACGTGAGACTTACTGCAGATGATAGTCGCCAAGTTTCGCTTCGATAGGATCATAGGGTTCAGAGAAACATTATTTATATTTTCTTAAATCCAACATGGCTGCCAAACCATGTGACATCAATTATTCATAAACAAACTTATATCCCTGCACGTGTGCAATTCGTATGTGAAGTTTCCCCTCTCTGACCAGCCGATCTGGAGAAGAAGATGTTGAAGTTTTAGGTAAATTCAATATGGCCCCAAACCATGTGACCTATCAATTAGAAATTAACAAACTTGTGAAAGGATGTCTTAGGAAAGTGTGTGTGAAATTTTGCCTCAATCTGTCCAGCCGTTCTGGAGAAGATTTTTTAAATTATTAATTTTCAATCCAAGATGGCTGACGAACCATGTGACCTATGACATCATAAATTTACATTTTGCCTCAATCCTTTAGTGGAATACGTGTGTGAAGTTTCGTGTTAATCGGATAAGGTGCGTTTTTCTATCCAAGATGGTCACCAAACCATGTGACTTTTGACGTCATAATTTTTACTATGTATGCAGAAATGATGGAAGATGATAGTTGCAAATTTTCGCTTCAATAGGTTATTAGCCATCAGCCGAAAGCTCTATCGTGCAGTTTCGTTCCACTCATCGGGGGGGGGGGGGGGTAGACAAAACCTTGATAATATGATAGTATATATCCAAAAGTTCTCCACTCAATAGCTGCAGTTATTGTGTATTTTCATCTTGAAAATCGATGCATTCCCCACTCTCTTCATTTGAATTTTCTCCACTCGGATCACGTGTGGGCCACTTGACGCCTCGACAGCCAATAGATCGGCTGACATCGTATGCAAATTAGTGCAGACTGTCATGTGACCAGCTAAATTGTCCAAGATGGCGTCATTCCTGCAGAAATCACGGGCAGCTGATCGCGATTTTTGGATGAATATGGCCAGTGAGGACGCTCCCCAGTGTATTATTCACCAGACAATGTAGCGAACGAAGAAGTCAAACGTTTTACTCCAAGATGGATAAATGGAGAGAAAGTGTCAACAAATGGCTCGTCGTAGACGGTCATTCGTGACGTTTACCGAGAGTGCCGACGCGGAGAACTAACTTCGATCATGGCCTATTGTACCCGGAGTGCCGGTGTAAAGATTTCAAGCTACCCCTCTTTCAAGTTACCTCCCGGTAATCTGAAATCGATTTCAAGTTACCCCCGGGGTAGCTTGAAATCGATTTCAAACTACCCCCTACGATTTCAGATTACCCCCCTCAAAACATTATTTATGTATGTTTATTTACAAAAAATAGTAATTTATTAATATTGAAAACTAATTAGGAAAAAACCATTACCAGCTGACAGCCTTCAAAGAGTATGCAATGAATTTTGATATTATAGAATTATTTATTTTTTTAATATTGTTATTAATTGAAATCAGATTTCTCAAAGTTATAGTTTTGCCACATTTTTATGAAATCCTTCTTCAATATAGTTGATCCAAATAGACATACTGGTATATCTTTTTAACCAACTCAGACTATATTTACAATTATGGAAACAACGCAATAAAATCAATGTATAAGAAAGGCAATGAAAACAGCTTATTTTTAATTCACAATTTCGTTGTGGTGGTGGTGGTCGTATGGCAGCTTAGCTGCCGGGGTTGCTATCATTTCTTGAAGCGCGACTCTGTCGCTGATGCAGTGCCCCTCTACCAGTACACACACTGGAACTGGTACTCATTTCGCCGACCTCGGAAGGATGACAGGCTGAGTGCGTAGCCTGGTGTTGGCTCAGTGTCCGGGTTCGACTTGGATCCTAGGGTCCTGAGTTCAAGCCCCGTCGGCCGCTGAATTAATGCACCAGGGGGTTTCCTCAGCACCATCCTTCCGAGGTCGGCGAAATGAGTACCAGTTCCAGTGTGTGTACTGGTAGAGGGCACTGCATCAGCGACACAGTCGCGCTTCAAGAAATGATAGCTACCCCGGCAGCTAAGCTGCCATACGATCACCACCACCACAACAAAATTGTGAATTAACAAGTCTGAAGACGACGATGGTTCACGAGCGGTATTTGACGATGTAGATTGTTTCAGAAGTCAAGGATGAGACAATGTGATAATGTTTGACCAAGTTATAAAAATGATCAACATGATGTGTACGAGTGACAAGTTATTAGCTGCAAAATGTCGAAAACCCGGTTTCGTTCAACAACTTTAAAAAATTGACCTTGCATAACCTTTAAAGGTCACAAAACAATGTTGTGGACATTAAAATAAGGAAACAGGATAAGTGCTATAGCTTAATGGAGTTAGTTCGTCGAAGATGGTCAAAAACCGGTTCGATTCCCACAACTTTGAAAATTTGACCTTTGTGAACTTTAAAGGTCAAAAGTCAAGGATTATGACCTTTGGTGCAAAACTTCCTCTGGAACATTCCAGGAACATATAACGTCATATAGGCTATATGGCATTTCGCACTCCTCGGATTATCCATACTTTGATGAAATCAGCGTAAAAACAAACTTGAGAGGGGCGCCACGGGCAAGGTGTTCGAGATAGAGCAAAATAGTTTCAAGACTTTAGGTGGGGAATAAACCTCAAAATCATTAAAAAAATATTGTCATCCTACTCTCAAAGTTTGGGCTGGTCCTGAGCGTCGTATTTTTTACGTCAAAATTCGAAATTTTCTAAGTTCGTGACCTTGTGACCTTGACCTTGGGACGAAAATGAAAAATCGAGCTCCGTGGGGCTATGCAGGTGCCATTGGGCTAACCAAATACCGAAACGCCTGCCAGATTCGACAAACCCCTCGAGAAGGGATTTTTATGTCAAAATTCGCAATTTTCCAAGTTCGTGACCTTGTGACCTTGACCTTGGATGAAAATGAAAAATCGAGCTCCGTGGGGCTGTGTAGGGCCATTGGGCTAACCAAATACCGAAAACCCCTGCCAGATTCGACAAACCCCCTAGGAGAAGATGCAAATTGAAATCGGCTACCCCCGGAAAAACACAATTCGCAATTTTCTAAGTTCATGACCTTGTGGCCTTGACCTTGGGACGAAAATGAAAATCGAGCTCTGTGGGCTAGGCAGGTGCCATTGGCTAACCAAATACCAAAACCCCTGCCAGATTCGACAAACCCCCTCGGAGAAGATGCAAATTGAAATCGGCTACCCCCTAAAAACACATGTTTTTTGGGCGTGGCTCCGCCCATAATGGGCGCACCACGCCCATTTTCAGGAAAACACAACTAGATCATGATAAAACCTCCCACCAAAATTCATCAGGATCGGATCAAAACCCACGGAGCTATGCTCGGGACAGACAGACAGACAGACAGCCAGACAGACAGACAGACACACACACACAACAATAACGAATATAGTGGTCACTTATTTTTTTCGTGAAAATATTTTTTGTGAACCAAAAATAAGCTGTTTTCATTGCCTTTCTATACATTGATTTTATTGCGTTGTTTCCATAATCGTAAATATATTCTGAGTTGGTTAAAAAGATATACCAGTATGTCTATTTGGATCAACTATGTATATCAAGAAAATAATAATAATAAAAACGATCTGTGATAATGCTTCATCTTCCTCTTTCACATGTGTGGTACTCATTACAGTATCATAATTCACTTCTCTTTTTCTATTTCAACAGACTGCTGTCAATTCGACCTTTCCTTCATACCTTGCCAAAAAGTACAACTTTTTCAACATTTCTTCTCTCCATTCTCTTAATTCACCTTTATTGCATCTCTCAAGAAATGTCTTTAATCACATTTCTGAACTAAGAATTAATATAAAAAACCCAGTTTGCAAAGCTTGTTTGCTTTTCCATCAATCATCCTTTTTTTCCAACTTCAGTGCCAATTCACCCCTCTCACCCCTCCCTCTCAAAAACAACCGTCACTCTTCCTCCTCCAAACTTCCCTCTCACCTTTCTCAAAAACTTTGCCCTCACCTTTCTCCCTCAACTCTCCCCACTCACCCTGTGAGGCAGTTGTCCTGAAACAGCTTGCCTTTGCCTCATGGAAAAGCAAACCCAACTAAGAGTAATCTCAGTTCCTTCCATAAAGCTTGGAACAAGTTTGTATCTTCCCTAAGGAGAGGCAGAAAACAAAATCTTTCTAATCTCAAGTCTGAACTCTGAAACCTCTCTCCTTCCTCCAAATCCTGGAAGCGTCTAATCAAATCGGTTTCTGGTGTATGTTCCCCCTCAATCCCCTCCCTTACCTCAAATGGCCACACTGCTGATACAGCACGTGAAAAGGCTGAATGCCTAAACTCGGTGTTTTCATTAAAATCTTGTGTCCAAAACCCATTGCTTTCTGTACCCACCTTACCCAGTCGCACCCAACTCTCCCTGGACAGTGTGTCCTTTTCTTCTGACAAAGTGGAGAGCTTGCTGTCAAACCTCGACTCAGATTCTGCAACCAGTCCAGACGGCATCAGCCCACGTGTACGAAAAACCTGCTCCTCTGCTTTGCTCACCCTCTCTCTGTTCTGTTCACCCTCTCATTTGCTCAAGGTCATCTGCCGCCATCTGCTTGGAAATCAGCTAACGTTACCGCTCTGCATAAAAAGGTGCAAAAACAGATCCCTGCAACTGCAGACCAATCAGCCTTCTCCCAATCATCAGCAAGGTTACAGAATCCATCATAACTTCAGACATTAAATCCTTCCTCTTCTCCAATGGCTTGATTTCCGATTATCAATTTGGTTTCAGACCAGGTCACTCTACCCTGGATATGCTGCTTCTGCTCTCCCAACAATGGATGGAGGTACTCAATGCCAGACATGAAATCAGCACCATATCCCAAGACATATCGCATGCTTTTGACAGTCTGCCACCCTGCCCTGCTCATCAAACTCTCTTCCTATGGTATCCAAGGCCATCTCCACTCATGGCTCGCAGACTTCCTCTCCTATTCATTGCCAACGTGTGGACCTAAATGGATTCTCTCATCCTCTCTTCCTGTCTAGTCTGGAGTTAGTTCCTCAAGGCAGTGTTCTTGGCCCTGTTCTTTTTATGGTTTTCATCAATGATCTCTTCGACTCTGTGGAAAATCCTCTTTATCTCTTTGCCGATGACGCCACCCTCTGCCGTATGATCTGTCATCCTTCAGACTGGCAAGCAGCAGCTTCTTCGCTCTCTGCAGATCTGCATAAAATCACAAAGTGGTCCAACACATGGAACACGTCTTTCAATCCTGACAAATCTCACACTCACGATGTCTCTCCGAAAGGACCACTTGGAACCCCCCCCACCCCCCCATCTACTTTCTCAACAATCCTCTGGAAGGAGTCCTTTCATTCAAGCTTCTGGGTCTCAATATCTGCCATGATCTTTCCTGGGAAAGCCACATTTCCAACCTGGCCTCCAAAGCCAGTCACCGACTGGGAATCCTCCGTCATGCAAAGTTCTTCCTCGATCCACCTGAGCTGCTGACCACATACAAAGCTTTTGTCCACAGCCTGATGGAGTACTGCTCTCTCCTCTGGGCTGGTGCTCCTGCCTCCCACCTTTCTCGTCGTTCGCGCTCCGTCATCCCGAGCGAGTCATTCACTCACAGCGGCCACAACATTGGCTGCAAAGCGTGTGTAGCGTCTTCACCATAATTTAATCGACTCTTCCTTGTCACACACGTATCCACCAAGTTTCGTCCGAATCCGTCCACAACTTTTTGAGATATCCTACAGACAGACAGACAGACAGACAGGGGTGAAAACATAACCTCCTTCCACCTTTTAGTGGCAGAGGTAAATGTGATCCAAATTGACATGAGTGCGCAACGAGGTATTTTGGGCAGACATTATAACGTTAGCAGTCCAGTGTGCAACAAAACATAAGGGGCTGGGTATTGAAAACTCTGGTTTACACTGTAGCGAGGGTGATTCTGCAAAACCGCTCTAACACATGACCTGTGACACCTTAAAACATTTGTATTGGAAGTCTTGCAAAAGTATGTGGTTGTATGTATTCATTTATTTTATGATAAAAATGCTATACTAATTGAAAATAATCTTTCCAGCAATGTATTTTTATTATTATTATTCATTTATTTATTCATATGCAGCCTGTAGCTGCTTGGCTGCATCATTTTCTGGGGGCACAGCTGTACGGTTGATGCAATGCCCCCATTACCAGTGAGATGGTACTCATTTTGCTGAACTCAAGACCCCAAGATCTTAAGCCAGCCACCCGAACTGTTATGCCAACACAAAGCTCCAGCAATGAATGTTCAGGTGAAATAAACAACAAGCTCAAATGAGCTCAAGATCCTCGTCCTGCTTATTATTACGTCATAAAAACGAATACGACGTCATTGTGATGTATCAGGTTTCGATAATTATCTGTGCTAATGCCCGGCTTGATTCCCGCAAACAAAATTCAAACAGCTTGCCTAGTTTCGGAATAATGGTATAGGCGATTTCCATTAGAGGCGTCAACTTCTTTCTAGGAAGAATTTCGAAAATCGGAGATGTTACTGCCTGCGCGTGGGCTTTCTGCAGATACATGCAAGTTCACGAAGATCCGATGAAAACTCTGGGTTGTGAAACAAAAAATGTCAAAAATAGGAATGGTCATAAAAATTAGATCTTAGACGTCATAGTGATGTTATCATATGTGCGGTAATTCATCTCTGCTATGCCGCTGTCAATTCCCCAAAACAGAAATTCAAAAAGCTTGCTAGTTTCGGAGATAATTTTTTAGGCGATTGCCATCAGCGAGATATTTTGGACGTCATAGACTTTTTTTTCTCGGAGGAATTTTCAAATCTGAGATGGTTACTGCTCTGCGCAGGGTATTTTTACATATATATGCCAAGTTTCAGGAAGTTTCGATGAAAACTGTCGGCTGAAACAAAAAAGTCCACAAGAAGAAGAAGAAGATGAAGAAC
>CM068968.1:36302512-36315966 GCA_035128595.1 Eptatretus atami
TAATATAGCAGCTCCTTAAAAATCCAACCCAATTGTAACTTTGGTAAGCTGAGACAAGATGTCGTTCAGGGAAAGGTGTGGCAAGAAGTCAATTACCCCCTTCCCTGTCACATCTTGTGCTCATGTGGTTCGGTTGGCTTGTTATTTTGCTGTTGACAGTACAGCAAACAATTCCACATTTAGGAATGGTCAGTATTACTGACGACCAAAGGCGTCAGTATACGAACCAAAAAGGCGGAGGAGCGCCTTGTGAGCCAACAGCCATCGCATATCTAGTGCCCAAACTGCTGTCTGCGGACGTCCTCCTGGCCATTGGGTTTACTTTTTTATTAGGAGGTTGGTGCAGGATTTGCACTCCGGCCATGTAAAACTCTCATTCCGCAAAACACACAAACGCAAAAAAATCTGAAATCCCACTCGTGGGAGTACCTCCTGTGCAGCGTCCCTTCACAGGCAGCTCACCGGATGAACGGGATTGGGGCAAAGCCTTCGGGACCCCCAATCTTTGATGAAAGAGGGGAAACCACGGGGTAACCTCCCTGGTTCAGATTTGCGGCGAGAGTGTTGTCGGAGTGGTGCTGAGGTGTCCGGCCACCAGAACGGCGCGTCTCCTGTGTTAACCTGAGGCGGTTCCCTTCGGCGTGGGTGCCTGGATGATGTCCTATCCTAAGAGAGGGGGATGATCAACCTTGTCTGGTTATCTCTGAGCTTCAAGCGTTTGGACATCGTATTGCAGCACTCTCTGAGGTTCGGAGACCGGATTGCCGGCGAGATAATGGTGGGTGTTACACCTTCTATTGGTCTGGTTGCTCTGATGGTTACCAAACTCAAGGAGTTGTTGTAGCTGTGTCAATAAGTGACCCCAATGATAATTGAACGTAACACCGGTTAACGAGCGTATTATGAGACTAAGGTTTCGTCAACTCTTTTAGGTGTCATTTCCCTGGTCTCTGTCTATGCTCCGACTGAGGCGAGGGACCTCACCGTGAAGGACACATTCTACGCCACGCTCGAGTCTTGCGTGGTGATCAGTTATTTGCCCAGACGAGATTACACTTCTTAGTCTTGCGGGGATTCAATGCATCGACTGGAACTGATAGGATGTTAGGAGACGGTGTGTTGGTCCCTATGGGTCAGGAACTATGAATCAGAATAGTATTAAGTTCCTTGACTTTTGCAAAGAAGTCATGGACTTAGGGTGGCTGGTTCATGGTTTCAGCGCCACAAAGCCATCGCTGCGACTTGGTATATCCAACGCTGGCGCGTGTGGCAAAGGAGATTGAACCATGTTCCTCCTTGACGGGTCGCTGGAGGCATGATCCAGAAACTGCAGGGCTCTACCGGAGGGCTCAGTTCCTCAATACTTGACACGGCTTGTTGTAGCTAACTCTAAGCTGCGCCTTAAATCCTGTGAGGAATGGTACCATTCCCAGCCTAGGCCTGGATTTTTGGCAAGCTCAAGGATGAGAGAGTAGCTGAGGAGTTTCGCGAACAGGCTAGTGGACATTTTGGGGGTGGGCTGGTGCTTGGGAAGGTCCTGAAGAGTTATGGATTACCTCAAGACCACCGATCCTTGATGTTGCCGGTGGAGTCTGAAAACTCACCGCTGGGCAAAGGAAGAATGTTTTGTCTCTCAAGGCGACACTGGATAACATTGACCAGAGTCGCAGGCCAGGGCTGAAATGGCAGAGCTGAGCTGTTCAGGGACTGAGGCGTAAAAACTGTCGTGCACTAAGGTGGACAAGGAGGCCTATGTGCGTAGGAATCTGTAGGGGGTAGAGCATCACCTGTGGCGACAGGTGATTCTCTGCGCTTACAGCGGGAATTCGCCGCAATTGCGTTCATCCAAAGCCCATCCCTCGGAGCACTGCAGTTAGAGAGAGAGTGGTAGGCTCTTAACAGAGGAGGTCTTGAAGTGAAGCCCGCTGGGCCGCACGTTACTTGAGCGGTTTACCAGGCTGATCCACCAGCTGTCGAGTTGGACGTCAATGTGTTACAATCCCTGTTGCTACCCTCCAATTCAATTGTGCCGATCCACCTTCGCTTGTGAAACACGGGCTGAGCGTTGAAACCGGTTTTGAAACGGGGTAAAAGCTCCAGGATCTTGTGGCATCCATGCGAACTTCTCAAGGCTGTGGAAATGCTGCACTCGTGTCGTTGCATTGCAGTTTTGTGCTCTGCGCGGAACACAGGCAGCATTCCCAAAAAAACTGATTGGAAAAGAGGGGCCTTGTTGTCCTCTCTGAAAGGAAGGGTGATCGCCAAACGTGCAACAAACTACGAGGGGTGACGGCTGCTCTCAGGCCGGGCAAGGTCTTTGCTCGCGATATTCTTGATAGGGTTCGCCTCATCTGCTTGAGCACAGCGTCCAGAGCAGTCAGGCTTTACACCAAAGAGGTCAACGATTGACCGTTATCCTTGCGGCTTCGTGTTTCCTCACCGAACGCAGACGAGAGTTTCGGCAGGCGGCGCTTGCAACCTATGTTGATCTCGTAAAGCGTTTCGATCAGTGAATCGGATGCCCTCTGGAGGATTCTTGGCTTCTGGATGGTGCCACCAAAATCTTGATCGATCTGATGTCTTGAACTCTACTCTGGTATGAGAGTTTGCTGTGAAGTTTGGTGGTACCATCGCTGACGTATTCCAGTTGTTACTGGAGTTCGTCAGGTGCTGTACTGGGCCCCCACACTTTCAGCACTTGTATGGAACTGGATTTTAGGGAGATGTCGAAAGATCAAGCTTTTTGTGGGGGTTTTTTGCCAAATCCGGGGGTTGGGGGAATGTCAAGATCTCGGACCTTGATTCGCAAGATGATGCAGGTCATCTTTGCGGAGACTTTAGATATCCTTTTGGGGCCCTTCGAGGTGCTGAATGAGGAGTCGGAGCCGCTGGATTACGGGTTTCTTGTCAAAACTAAGATCAGCTTCAATGACATCTTGGATGCTGCGTCCTGTCTGTGTCTGTTTGTGCGTTGAGGATGTTTGAGGTCGTGGAGGAGATCAACTACCTGGCCAGTGATATTCATGTCTCTGCCGACTGTGAGTCAGAGGTCAAATAGACGCGTCTGGGTCGGGCCTGGCGAGTTCATGGATTCACTTGATTCATGGGAGTGTGGCGCTGCCGGTACCTGTACGGGAACGAAAAGTCCGCGTCTTCAGGTCCTTGGGTGCTTCCAGTCTGCTCTATGCGATGCGAGACTGGGACTCTGACAAGGTCTGAGACGGAGACTTAATTCCTTTGGTACCAGGTCTCTTGCCGGAGAATTCCTGGCTATCGCTGGTCAGATTTTGTGGTCCAACGAGCGGTTGCTGAGAGACTCGGATGAATTTGTCCTGCATGGTCCTGTGAGCGTCAGTTGCGGCTTGTATGACATGTGGCTCGTTTCCTGACGCTGCATCCTGCTCACCAGATTCGCTCAGCGAGCGGAGTCCCGTGAGTGGCAGGACGCCAATGGGCCGACACGTGCCCGTGGTTGCAGCAGGTTGACCAGGCATCTCAAGGGACATGCGGGATGGCGCCTGGCATCTGCCTTGGGGAAGCAGACGGAGTCCCTGGAGTACCGGCGAAAGTGGACGCAGCGACGCGCTTTCTGGCACATGCTCCCCATAAACCTGACCGACCTATACTGAGCAAAACGACTGCAGTGGCGTTTGTATGTATGTATGTATGTAAAATGGGCAGTGGCAGGTCCTTTTGGGCCTGCATGGGGAGTGAGAGCCCCCACCCTCCACGATGTCTCGGGTAGGGATGGAGCTCGTTAGGCCTTGTCAGGCAGTTCATCTGGTTCTAGGAGAAGAAAAACTCTAGATTTCAAACCTACGACCCGAGGAACCGTCCGCTTCACCGTCCCAGCTTCTCGGCCATGGCAGAGAAACCCCATGGGTTCAAAGGTGGGACCAGCACTGCCGCACACTGAACTTCCACCCTTAAACGGACAACTGCGCAAGGTTCGAAGCGAAACGTCACATCCGAGCCCCCCTCCCCCCCACCCTTCCCCTTCAAAGTCCTGTAGCGATGGGAAAGGGCCGAAAAACGGCAGGCTGGCATGATGACACTGGTAAGCCGTCGTCCCAAATCCTGCATGCAAGGCGGTTCAGGATATTGTTCGCCTGATGTTGACCTGCGAGATGACATTCATTTACTCGGTACACTCTGCAACGACCAAGCAGCCCTTTTTAGGACAGCACTGCTTGCTCCACATGGAGAGGCGATAAAAGGTGGCCGAACCAGAAGCTCGACTTCCTTTTCACCCCAGTTGGCTAGTCGCGGTAACGGAATCTACTAAACGGCAGGTCAAGCAATTCCAAAGACAGAAAGTACACACCCTCCTCTAAGGGTGCAAAGGACTGAAAATAGCAGTTGGATCATCAGGGACCATGCTTGATGCAGATAACAGCGCATCGTCTGGTACGCCGCTCTGCTCTAATTGCACATGAGCTGTCGCGACTCGTTATCGACATCTCAGCTCTCAGCGAAGTCCGCCTTCCAGAGTAGGCAGCCTCCTTGAGCACGGCACCGGATACACCCTTCGATTAGTCAGGCCAAACCAGCCCACCCCCAAAATAGAAGGAAAAGGAGGAACCTCCTTTCAGGCGTTAGGCTTCATGCGTCAGAAACTCCATCGCTCCAAGCTTGAAAACCTGCCAAAGGGTCATTCTGACCACATCATCTCCATGCGCCTCCCTCTTCAGAAACCAAAACAGTACGTCACGCTGGTCAGTGTGTACTCTCCGCTCTCCAAAGCAGAGCCTGCAGAAAGACAAGGTTTTACTCTGACCTTCGTAGCCTCCTTCAAAGCACCCCTGCAGACGACAAAGTCATAATTGTGTTGATCTTCAACGCCAGGGTGGGCAAAGATTCTGAAGCTTGAAAGGAGCTCCTTGGCGAAAACATGGTGCTGGTAACTTGCAACGACAACGGGCGCTTGCTGTTGGAGTTCTGTGCAGAGCAGCAAGCTCACCATTCACAAACCACCATCTTCCAGCAACAGACAGCCTGGAAACAACCTGAGACATCCCCGTCCCAAACATTGCACCCATCGACTAAATGTCGAGACTTCAAGGACGTCTTGCACACCTGAGTGATGCCCAGTGGCAGAATGTCCACACGCATATCAACCTTGTGCGCTAGCTAACCCGAACTTCACTTCGAAACCCAAACCAAAAAGAGCCCCCGAGAAGGAAGGCTCCAGGTCGCAGACTTCAGTCAGCGAAGTGAACTGACTCCAGCGCAGGCTTGAGTCAAGGCTGTTTGCACCTCAAGCTCCCACAACACCTCCCCTTGAAACGCTTGGAAACACCTGCAAGATTAGCCATTCTGCAGCACTTCTGAAGAAAGTCCTCGGGTTTGTTACAAAGAAGAACAAAGACTGGTTTGATGAAAACAGACCAGGAGATCCAGGAATTGCTGGTGAAGAAAGAGATCTGCCACCAGCGCCCCACCAGCTCAGCCGTCTTGTCCCTGAGAAAAAGCTGCCTTCCGCCTGTATGCAGTAACCTCACCACCAAAGCTCGAGAGATCCAGAACGAGTGGTGGAGATCCAGATCCAGAACGAACCAACTCGCAGAAAAACCTCAGCTTTGCCGGACACTGGTGCCTACAGAGGGTTACAACGAAAGCCCTAAAGGCAGTGTACGCCCGTACACACAAGTCCTGTGTCCCCTGCGCTTACAAGACGGCCTGGCACTTCTCACTGACAAGGCATCCATCCTGAGCCGCTGGTCAGAACTCTCTTTCAAGTTCTGTTTCCAGTGCTGACCACACTGTAAAGATACAGCAATTCTCCGACTCCAACACCAGGGAAAACGGAACGTACGACTACCCACTATCGACGAGATCACCAAACTAATGGAATCAAGCTAAGAGCGCACGGCAGCGCGAGTTAGATGGCCATATCCACCGGAGATCTGGAAGCAGCCTAATAATTACCAAACTCCATGAGCTCTTCATCTGCTGTGGGAGCAGGGAAAGCTGCCACAGGATCTCCATGACGCAGTCATCATCACCCTGTTACACAAAAATAAAGGGGAGAAGTCGGAACTGCTCCAACTATCGGGAATCACGCTGCAGTCAATCGCAGCAAGCATCCTTTGCCAGGACTCTGGCTCAACAGACTGATTACCAAGGCTATTGCTAGAAGATATCTTCCCAGAGAGCCCAGTGTGGCGTTTCCAGAGCAACCAGGAGCACTACAGATATGGTGTTTGTCCTCAAGACAGCTCCAGGCAGAAATGCAAAGAGCAGAACAAGTAAGTTAAACTGTATGCTAACATTTGTTGACCTGTCCAAGGCGCGTTCGACACGTGAGCAGATGCGACTCTGGCTAATCATGGAAAGACTAGGCTGTTCCCAGAAGTCCTCAACATGGTTATCCAGCTCCATTTGCGGGGCGGCGGCGGCGGCGCGGCGCGGAAAAAAGGGGTGGGGGGGGGGCGCGCCAAAAACCAGCGTGGTCAGGTGAAACAGCAACGACCTTTTTAGAGCCTTCCCCTATTCATCAACGGTGTCAAGCAGGGCTGTGCCTTTGCACCTACCCTTTCTCATCTTCTTCAGCACGATGCCCAGCAGAGCAAAAGAAGCATCTTGAACGATGAAGGACGGCGTCTTCCATCGAATATCACACTGTAGCCGCAGCTTGTTCAACCTGAGCGCGACTTCAGACCCACACAAAAAGACCATGCGAGCAACTGATCCGAAGAACTTTTGTTTTTACGATGATGCTGCCTTGGTGCTCACACTGCAGACAGCACCTGCCCAGCGTTTAACATCGCTGCTTCGCAAGAGGCTGCCGCAAGGACCTTCGGACTGAATCAGCCTGATAAGACCACAAGTCTTGCATCAAACCCTCACTCCAGGAAGAGTACCACCCTCCTCACATCTCCATTGGCAGTCGGAGCTGAAGACAGTCCAACCAGTTCTTGCTGCCTGGGGTGCACCATATCTTCAGATGCCAAGATCAACAAGGAAGTCGACAACAGACTGGCGAAAGCAAGCAGTGGCCAATTTGGAGACTCTACAAAAGCGAGTGTGGGAACAATCGGCATCTGAAGAAGGCACAAAGATCAGCGCTTTGTTTGTACCGTGGCAATTCCTACTGACCACACTCTCTGTACGGTGCCGCAGTCATTGGGTTACCTACCGGTCGTCACCTACGACTCCTCGCAGCGTTTCCACCAGCGCTGTCTTCGCTCCATCCTCCAACATTGCACTGAGTGACTTCGTCACCCAACATTGTAGTTCTTGAACGAGCGGAGGTTTACAGCAGGAGGGCCATGTCGCTGAAGACTCAGCTATGCTGGCAGGGCACGTTTTCAGGAAAAATGGAGGATGTCACCGCCGCCCAAGATCGTGCTGTATGGAGAGCACGCCCTCATGGCCACCGTAACTAGGCGCTCCAAAGAAACGGATACAAAAGACTGCCCTGAAGAAGGTTCTACTGAGCGGTCTGCCCAAATTTTGACCACCGCCAGTGGTCAACCCTCACTGCCGATCGAGATGAATGGAGCACGCTCAGTCTTGCCAGGCAGTCTCCTCCTTCGAGGTGCTGCCGCAAGAAGCCAGCCTTGAAGACAAAAGAAGAAGGCAGAAAGAACGCGGATAGCCTCGCCGCAACCATCCTGACCAAACCTTTTGTCTGCAAGCCGCCGTCGGTCGGATTTGTCTGTCCCGTATCGGACATCACAGCCACTAGCGACCTTGCCAGCCGACGTGGACCCCGATCCTTCTTTGATCTTCGCCCGCGAAGCCAAAGCAGAAGTGAAGACAACATCGAATGCTGTGAAATTCATTAGGATATTTTTTCACACACTGATCAGATTGTACATCGAAGAGTTTGTTTGGTTGTCTCGAGGAATTTAAACAATCTCCATCGAGATTAACGAGTTCTCTACATGATGAGCCTGAGCAGTCCTTCGTGGTTTCATGACTCTCGCCTCTTGGTATGTTTATTTATCTTGTTTTGAAACTAGAAAAATCTTTGTGTTCTCTCCCAATTTATGTATTCCGGGGTTGATGAAAGGGGACCAGGTCCTCCAGCGTATGCACCAGTCCAGGCTGTAAGTACCAACCACTGCGAACACATTCCTTGTAAAACTGTTGTTGACAGTCACGTCCATTGTGTTTTATCGGACGTTATACAGTATACCCAAACGTGTTTGTAAATATATTCCGGTATTGTTGAGTGACCACGGTGTACATGTGGGTTTGCCCACGTATGATACACGCATTTGTAGTGTTGCCCACGTCTCTGGTGTGGCAGAAGGTGTTTTTAAGAGTACATCTGGTAGTATATCCTTGGCATTTATGTGAGAGTGCACTCAATGCAGGTGTGTACGTGTTCTCAGAAGGTTTGGTAAAAGTTGAAACTCCAAACTCCAAAGCCATTACTCTTTGGTCTAATGAAACCGCCTCCCTGTCGACAGTTCGTGTTCATGATTTTTCAATCCTATATTTGAAGTTAGTTTATTTTGTTGTTTTTTTGTAA
Organism: Eptatretus atami; assembly: GCA_035128595.1. Taxonomy (NCBI): domain Eukaryota; kingdom Metazoa; phylum Chordata; class Myxini; order Myxiniformes; family Myxinidae; genus Eptatretus; species Eptatretus atami. The sequence continues at coordinate 36,310,995 of CM068968.1, forward strand.
GATTCTGGTTCGATGACATCTTTTTTTAACCGAGAAGGTTGTTGAGACTGCTGTACGCTTTTCCCCCCGATTGCATCCAAAACACATACCCACTAAACTGACTGTTCATCCCCGTCGTTGGTAAGCAGCAGGCCGCTCTTTGCTTCTTTCATTTTCCTGCAATGGAAATTGTTTGTTTATTTATCTTCACATTCTCCTTTCCTCTTGTTGATTTGCTTGCAATTGAAAAATTGTAATTAATGGATGGCTCTACCTGGGCTGACTAAAAAACAAAGTCATCTTTGCATGGTTGGTAATTACATGGTTTTTTTGTCAGTTGTCACAAATGTTTATTTATCTCGAGATTTGGATTCATGGCATGCGCTTCTTTTGGAATTTTTTATTGTTACAAAGGAAAACCGAGTTAAATCATGTTATGTCCATATTCAACCAAATTTTTTTTAACCGTTATCTGCCTCATCAGGGCTCACCGGGCCGAGAGAGCCCAGCGGTCCTGTGGGCTAAATTGGCTCCTTCCAGGTCGAATCGGGAAACAGCGGGCGCCTTGCAGGACCTCCCGGAGACAAGGGCGGCACCGCGTGAGTTTGATAGCTGGTTTCACAACTATCATATCATTATTTTTGATATATTCAGCCTGTCATCCTTTCTGATGGTCGTGAAATCAGTGCAAACTTATTGGGGTAATAAGGCCATCAAGTAACATGCCTCGGAAGTGGCGATACCCTCAGCCAAAGAAACTGCCTCGACAGCCTTCACTATGCCTCAATGCATGAAAGGAATGTTGTTGTTGTGTGCAGACTCACTCACTGTCTCTCTCCTCTCTCTCTCTCTCTCCTCTCTCCTCTCTCTCTCTCTGCTCTCTCTCTCTCTCTCAAACCACCACACACACACACACACACAACCACACACGACACACCCCTACACATCCACACACACCGCATACATATACATAAAAACACACATAATATTAAACACACAAACACAGATATATTAAGTACTGGAATACTTACAAAACTATTTTATTGGAAGATATAACCTTAACTTATACCAATTGACTGCCCGGATCATCAAGCGGGGCACGTGGTTTATCATCAGGTTTCGATCCTTTCAGCCCAGAACCTTTCCGATCGGCGGGTCCACAACCCCGGTCACAGGTCCACATCAGTCGATTATCCACATCAATGGAGCCACAACCTCAAAGTTGTGTCCAGACAGTAAGCAACCACAGCAATGCAATATCTATTCAAACTATTACTTTGCAAAATCGAAGATATTCATGTATATTAGTCAGTCAATTTTGGTTATTCTGTCTGCTTTTTGTCTGTTTTGTTTGTCTGTTATGCCTGCAGCGGGCACAATTTTAAACCGCCATTCTTAACAAAACTTCACCACATGGTAGAGTTTTGTCATAAACAAGAACCCGATTGTTTGAGTGTTTTGAATCGTTGTGTAGTTTTATCCGATGACTGAAAATTTGAAGAGGATTATATTTCCGGAATCGGAATTCAACGAGCCAATTATTTTTGAGGTCAACATCGGAAAAAGGGACACATAGGCCGGATTTCTAAATTGTAAATTTTTCATCGATTGACTTGAAATTTGAAGAGGAAATTTCCCATATGTTGGTCATTTGAATCCAATCATACAATTAACTTTTTTTTTTTTAGGTCAAAAACTTGTTTTTTGGATTTGCAAGTATCGTGCTCTGCACAACGTTCTTCTTCTTGCGTAGTTATTAGTTTTATTTAAAGTATTTCAACATATGAAAACTTCATTCACACCATCACTTTATATGATAACATTTAAGCGATAAACACTTTACCTTGGACATATCCATTACACAGCACCTCCATCGAACATTAAACACCAACACTTTGTTCAAAACTTAAGATATTCAAACTATCATTAATATGATTTTATATGCATATTATAATGTAGTTTATAATATATATATATTGGTTGTATTTTTTGTCAATCTAAATATAATACCTCCATTATTTAAACACTATATATAAATATATATAATATTATAGTATTATGTATTATGTATGCACTATATATATATATATATATATATATATATTATATATATATATATATTACTTACTATATCGTGTCACAAAACAGCAGTTACAGTACACATGGCTAGAGGTGGTTCAGCCAAAGCTGGAGCACATGCTGACCCTTATAATTAAACTCTTGCCAAATCCGATGCTGATGCAGGCTGTTCCAGCAGGGGCATGTCAAGAGATGTCTGCATGGTTGTGTTCAGTTGCCACAGTTACACACAGCATCCTGTCATTAAAGTAATCCCCAATTTGGAGCGAGAGATAAGTGACTTGTTCGTCCAAAACACCAGATCTGAGTGCTGTTCAGGCATTTTCCAATTGCATAGCTTGAATCTGCTCCAGTGGCGAGTGCCTTCACTCACATAGGCTGCATTGTTTGTTGATTAATGCGAAGGTTGCTAAGTCCTTTGCTTCCCATTGAATAACTCTTTCCCTGCTTGTGCTTGATGTTTCAAGGGGCAGGTGACATACCTTAGGAGCTCTCTCCATGACTTCAGACGGCTTTGGGCTCGCATATGGCTAAAGAGAGGATGTCTTCATCTGTAGCCTGTTGTTGACGCTCTTTCGTCTTTGCTGCACTTCGTCGTATCTTCTGGTGGGGCTATGCCTGCCAGGATATACAGACGATCCATAGGTGTTGGTTAAGGCAGCCTGTAATTGAGCGGCAGCTAACATTGAAACGATCGAGCTTATTGCATAGTGTAGCTCGTTCCCATACCTGCAGCAATTATTCGGCCTTGATAGCAAAGAGCTATGGTCCAGTTGACCTTCAATTCTGTGGGCTAGACCCCAAGTTGAACCAGTGAGCTTACTGATGATGTTGTTCCTCGCAACTCACTTTGCACTTGGTCTTCTCAATATAGTCTTAAAGAGCAGACATCTATCTAGGGTTACCCCTAGGCAGATGGTATTCACAGTTTCAAGAGGGATTCCGACCAGTCGACTGCAGTTGGCGCTTAGCGCTTCGCGATTCGCAGTGGAAGCACACACCTGTGTCTTGGATGGATTTGCAACGGAGCGTGATTCGTCTTCATAGTAAGGCGTGTAACTCTGCTAAAGAGCGTTGGAAAGTCTCTATTCAACAACTTTGAAATCGGCATCTGATGCACCTACGCCAAGGTCGTCTGCAATGATGAAACGGCGCGTGTCTACACTGTTATGGTTAGGCGTTGGTGTAGATGTTAAAGAGGAAGTGGTGCGAGCACACATCTCCTGTGGAGGCCATTCTTGAGTCCTCGCCATCTGCTTTTCTACCTCCTAGTTCAACAAAGAAGTGTCTGTTCTCGAGCATGCTTTCAATTCCAAACTCTGCAGGCGATAGTCTTTGGTGGTCTCACAGGATCTTGCTAAGAAAACATCTGGGGTTGACTGCTGTTCATAGGGCAGCTGAGAGGTCGACAAAACCACTACACCAGTTACCATCCCTTCCTCATAACCATCTGCCGATGTACGGGTAAGGTGAGTACTTTGCCTAGTTGTGACTTGCCGGACGGAAACCTGCTTGTTCAGGGATTGACGGTTGCTCCATCGACAGGCCAGGACCCAATTTTGTTAAGGATTCAGGCGTTCGAAAGCTTAAAGGTGTGGACTCAGGAGTGAGATGTGTTGGGAAATTCTTAGGAGCGGATGGTCTTTCCCAGGTTCAGCAGTGCTTAATTGTGGCTTTCTTCCAATCTTAGGAGCTTGTGTAGTTACTAAGCATTCATTAAGAGCTGTAGAAGCCACTTCTTTGCCTCAGGACCAAAGTGCTTATCTGCCTCAGTTGCCAATCGTATCCAGCCCTGTTGCCTTTTCTTTGAGGGTTAGAGATTCCTGCTCCAGCTCTCCATAGTAAGTTGTCTGTGAAACCAGGGTCTTCACTGTATTTCTACGTTTAGCTTGATCTTCTCTACTCTTTCAACTCTTCCATTCTTTCACAATTGGATTGGCCACTTGATTTACAGGGTTTTGGGTGCTGAGAAACCTGCTTAGGATCGCCAGTAGCTTGTGAAGAGTAGCTGACCATTGCTTTTCTGCTGTTTTTTGACATTCGCGTAGACTCAATAAGAGCCATTCCAGTCTTACGTCTGCTCTTGGGGCAATGCTTTCCATCACCTTCTCACCTTGGGCTGTTGTTCTTCGGAAAAGGTCTACTTCAAAACATGCTGATATAGTCATCATAAAGTTCCTGCACATCCATTGAAAGTCCAGGTATATATTCAACTCATACAGCCTCGTGGATATGTTCGCGGCAAGTTTTCAGTACAGGATTAGCAAAACAGGTCGTAGTTCTTGCTTATTGGTTCTTATATTATTTGATCTTCTCTTCCAAGCTTCGTTGTAAACTTTTTCCTAGTCTGCTTTTCTTTAGTTAAAAGCCGCTTTTAAAGGGTCGGTGTTGCGGACATACAGCTGCATGACTTGGATCCCAATGGGACCGGTGTTACTTGATGGAAGGATCGAGCACAATCTTCTTACACAGTCCGGCCGCATGTTCTTGTAGCCATGGCAAGTTGGGTTGTAGCCAGCGTTTCCAGCGAGGCACGTGTGGACGAGTTGTGGTAAGCTTAGGGTCGATGGATAAGACTGGAGTTGTGTTGGTATCCATCCAGTCCTCTACTGCTTCTCCATCCTTGCTTCATTTTAGAGTACCCCCACTGGCGTGCGTGTGGCTATGAAGAAATCACCAATAATGATCTGTGGTTTGCTGTGTACTTGGGAGGCTGGTTGAGGGAACATAAAGTCTACAGATGGTGGTTTGTAGACAGATGTTACTACTACACTGCTTAACTCAGCTGATAAGACATCGATGTCATGGTCTTCTGACATAGATGTTGCTTCTATAACTAAGCCTACTTTCACAAATACAGCACTGCCATACTGTCGGTGGGGTCGCTCGATGGCCAGGACCATACCAGGTATGG
>CM068968.1:36328941-36340081 GCA_035128595.1 Eptatretus atami
GAAACTTCTGTGGAATTAATAATTAATGAATTTGCTATTCCTAGCGATTTTTCAAACCTCAATATCTCTATAAATACTTGACCAATTTTCATTCTGAAAGTTGCATTATACAATAACCCGCGAAACAGTCCAAACTAACCGTCTTTAGGATTGAAATATTCACAGAATACACTAGGGAATAATACGTACTAATGAATAATAAATAAATCATGTATGATTTAGTACCCCGGATACACATCAGAATCACAGTAATGCAATACATGGTCTTTCGTCCTCCACTCTCGGGACATTTCACCTTCCGGTTGTCAGAAAAAAAAAAACGAAAAAAATAAGGCTTAGCTCTCGGAGATTTGATAATCCTGTTTAGATTTGCTTCATGTAATGGCCAACTGTCCAGCAATGAAAAATTGTCAATATATAGAGTTATTGAGGTTTGTGAAAAATCGCTAGGAATCTAGGCAAATTCATTAATATTCATTCCAGAAAGTTCGTGACACTGCACAAAGTAAACATGGCAGGTATGAAAAACATTTGCTATGCCAGAATCATATTATTAATGATTAATTATGGAATGTTTTGATTAATTAATCAGAAGCCGGATGTGGGCATATTTCACCATTATCCCCTCATCCGAGGTCCGTTGCCTGCCCCACAGCCTGCCAGCCCTATGTCCGCCGGTGATTATGTAATAGGCGGCACGATCGAAGAGGCCTGCGAATTATCCTGCTGATGGCACGATTGAATGCAATCTTCCGGCCAGAAATTGTTGTCAAGAATGTTAGGCGTATTACACATCACCAACTACAGTCACACGAATCTTCTTATACGCCGACAATAACTTCTTAGACAATCTCGCCCCAGAAACCACAGTCAATCTGAACCACGCTGCCACTGCTCAACGCCATGTACCGGGATGACGTGCGCATTTCTACTGCGCGTTTGGGCTTAAAGCATGACTCGGCATTTTGGCCGCGCGCGACAAAATTATATTTTTGAAGAAATAAATGCGACATTTAATTATCGGTTTGAAGACTCTTTTGCACCCTTCGGCGGAAATGTATAAATAATAAAAGGCTAAAACATGTGTATTTATAGCAGAACGACAGTGAGTTAAATAGTTTAAACTGCGTGCAGCGGAGAAGCAGAGAGGAAAAAACAACAACTACAATAGCCCTGGCTATCGAATCGCTCCGTTAAGCTATGACTTTTTGCTTCCGGGTGTTGTGTAAGACGCATGTCGCCGTGGTGGGCGGATATCATTCCCTATTTGTAGTTGCGACCCTCATGGATATTATCGTGTTATAATACTTCTCTAACTGTGTGTCGTTTGCCAATCGCCCTCTACCGTTACGCACAAGATCCGTGTACGATAGCGTCATAGACCCCCGGTGTATATGATGCCGCGATGAGCAGAGTAACATAGAAACAAGCAAAAACAACTTACAATACCTTTGGCAACAAATTCGTTGATCCGTCACTGGCTTATGCCATCTTTCTTCGTTTTTTTGTTTTGGTTAGGCTCGGTTTTTGGTTTTGAGTATTCCCAGTTTTTTCAGGCGGGAGTGATGCATCGCCGGGAGATGCATGACCGGACAGCGTGCTTATTTATTTACTTTTTCACACACATCTAATTTTATCCAAATGTTAGATATTTATACTCCGAAGCTGATTTTTCATGAACAGGATAGTGTTTATAGTATTTAACTTACCGGACCGTGATTTTGAACTCTTTCCATCTCGAGACTAACTCACATGTCTAATCATAGTCTACTCACTATCTCGCCATTATAGGCCTATTTCGTCTACTGAGACACTATAATGAAATCTTGTTTTTATTGATTTGTGACTCTCTAGCTAACCAGTCAATCAGAGCTCTCACTACGACTGACTCTCTCTCGTTCCCCCAAAGTTAATTTTAATAAAGACACATAATTTCCCGTCACCTCAACACTTACTCATGCCTTCTACATACACGGAGCGCCCTTTAACGTCTAACACTGATTGATTTTAGGCACACGCCAACTTTCTGTCCGAGGATTAGTTATACCTCCATCCTCAACACAGCTCTCTCCACGCACTGATCCCGGAATCCAGCTCGGACAGACTTATATACCGGGAAATTGCCGTCAAAATCATCCACAGCTGTAGAAAACTCGCCTTTCCATCTAGTGTATTCGTCGGTATCGTTGGCAAGCTATACAGTTGTGAACAAGTTTTTTATGTAAAGTCAGAGCTGACATGTACAACAGAATTTCTGCACATTCGCTTTCTAGGCTTTGCTTTCCTATTATTTATATATTTCATTCTCGTCTTTCCTTCCTTCTTTGCGAATCGTCATCGGGTTTTTGAGCCAATCATTTCCGATCACGTGACACTGCATCAAACGGGAGGCATTTCAAAACGTGATGCTCGGTTCAATCAAGATAATATTTTACTATACATAATCAATATAAACAGGTTGCCAATATCTTTGACTGGCAGACTAGATAGGTTTTACAATGGCGATTTTTAAACTTTACGTGACCTCAGCCTCTCCCTGACCTTTGAATCCGGACAAAATTTCATCGTTCTTGCACACTCATCGACTGCTCTACCCACATACTAGTGTTACTCAAGATCGGAAAGAAAAATGTTGACGGACGTACGTAACGGACGGACGACATTTTGGTCCGGCTTATTAGGTGATTTCTCGGTAGAGATGACTAAAAGTGAGAAGTGATGACAGTGAAAAGTGAAATACTTGATCGACTGAGGTGGGGCACGTGTTACTGTATGCGAAAGACTCAGGTGTTCAACCGATCCAATATTCGTTTACATTCGTCCAATGTAAATGACAAAAATTAAGGGCTACATCACACACTAATATATCCACCATAGATATGATTGTTAATCTTTCTTATTTTATCATATTTACTCAATTGTTCTTATTTTTCAATTAAATGTCTTTTATTATTTTACTTTTGATTTTTTGGACTTTTTTGGAATGCTTGGACCGTATCACTTTATGCACATGCATGATCTATAAACTGTTCACGTTCCGGAAGTTTAGAACGAAAGCTTTAACCCCAACAAGAACGCGAGGTTACTCGTATGTATGATGTATGGTATGTATGTATGTATGTATGTTTGTATTATATGACTCCCATTCTCTCGTTAGCCGCAAAAAGCTGCATACAAAACCACCAAGAAAGCACTACGCAGGTAAGCTCTTTGCATTTCAAACCTCTTCCCCAGCCTCTTTCTTCCAAACTATTAAAGACCATCCACATATCGTACACACACGAGATCCAATGTACACGTCCCTCACTGCCGGACCAATTTCTCGACTTATCTGGCGAGATTGATCAATCAGGTACAACAACACCATCGAGGGATGCTCCGACACCTCCACTCACGCGCCCCACGGCCCCTCGGAGATGGTGCACTTACCAACTTGCACACCAGATCGCTAAAAGTAGCGGTGGGCTTAACACGTGAAGCGTACTGGAGAGCTAATGTGACCACGCTTGCAAATGGTGAACAGCAGTCAAGCATATTATATTAAAAGACATAGAATACAGTATATTATGGCTAACATTGCATTGTGCCATAAGTTGCTGCTGTTTGGCTGCTATTTTTTCCACACGTGGGGTGGTGGCCAGGGAAAATCCGGAAGGGGCTCCAAAGGGACGGGGGGGTGGTAATGTAAATGCACTAATTGCTTAGCTCCAACAATCGTGTTACATTTTTTTGTCTGTTTACTATGATTCATTCGCCAATAAATCGACTGAAATTGGTCCGACAGTTGAGGGGACGTGTAGCATTGGGATTCTCGTGGGGTCTGTACGGATATGGTGAGATGTCTTTATAGTTTTGGAGAAAACTCTGGGAAGAGTTTGAAATGGCAAAAGAGCTTTACCTTGACGTAGGCTTTCTTGGTTGGTTTTTATGTCAGCTTTTTCGGCTAGAAGAGAATGGGAGTATATACATAACATACATACATACATACCTTACACTTCGTACATACATACAATTACATGTAAACCATCATTCCGTCTGTTGGGGTTAAGTATCGCTAAACTTCCGTTGAACGAGTGAACAGTTTATAACATGCAATGTTCCATCAAAGATACGTTCCAGCACTCCCAAAATAAGTCCAAAATCACAATAAACAATAATAAAAAAGACATTTAATGGAAAAAATAAGAACAATTGGTAACAATATTTGATAAAATAAGGAAAGATTTACCTTCATAGGATTTGTGGAGATAATATTATGTTGAGTGTAGCCCTAATTTTTGTCATCTACATTGACGAATGTAACGAATATTGCGACTCGTTGAAACATTGTAGCTCTTTCGCCATCAACACGAACACGTGCACCACCTCTTCAAGTCAGATCTAATATTTTCACTTTTTCCACTGTCATCACTTTCTTCACTTTTTAGGTCCATCTCTACCGAGATTGACTTAATAAAAAGCCGGACCAAAAATGTCCGTTCCGTCCGTACGTGACGTCCAGTCAAACAATTTTTCCTTTCCGATTTGATGAAACTTAGTATGTATGTGGGTAAGAAGTCGATGAGTGTTGCACAACGATATAACTTTTGTCCGCGTCAGGTCCAGGGACGAGGTCACGAGGTCACGTAGAGTTATAAAAATCGCCATTTTCAAAACACCTATCTAGTCTGCCGATTCTACAATGTATATTCTGGCAACTGTTTAATTGATTATGATAGTCAAAAAATTATTATCTTGTATCTAACCGCGACAAGATGAATTTCCTTCCCGTACTTGATCGTCACTGTTTATATCTGGAGATGGCCAAAAACGCCGATGCGCATCGCAAAGAAGGAAGGAAGGGAGAAATGAAATTATTTAAATAATATGCGCAATTGGCAAAGCTAGAATCGAATGCAGAATTTCTTCTTACTCTTCGCTTCTACTTCTCTACATAAGAACTTGTTCACAACTGATATACTTGCCAACGATACCGTGTACGTGGAAAGCGCGGCAAGCTGATGATTTTGACGCCATTTCCGGTTACTTCCGGCCTGATTCGGGATCAGCGACACAAATAATGTAAATCACGATTAAAAAATATTTTTTGATTGATGCGGGAGTATCTTTTATTAAAATTAACTTTGGGGGAAAAATAATTGAATAAATACAATAAATAACACGATCACTTCTGGTCAAGAATAAAAGAAATTAAAAAGTCCGGAAAGAGTTTCAAAAATCACTCCCAGTGGTAATGTTACAATACTAAAATAAACCACTTTCCTTAGTCCATGAAAAAAACAATTCCACCTTCGGAAGCTTAGTTACAAAATTAATTTAGGAGAAAAAAATAAATTGAAATAAAATAAATAAAATCATTACCGGTCATGATACCTCCCAGGCATTGCATCACTTTCCCCATGAAAAAAAAACTGGAGTAACAAAAAAAACCAGACAAACCAAAACAAAAAACGGAAGCAAAATGCGTTCATAGCCAATGACCCGGTATTCAGAATTGCCAACGGTATTCGTATTGTTTTTGTTGTTTACCTATTCTGTCATGTGCCACGCGTTAAGTAATATTCACAAGATATAAAATAACAACCAATCATGTTGTAATTACACCGCACAGCGTTTAACAACAAACCGGAGCAAAAATCATAGCTAACGAGACGGATTCGAAATAGCCAGGGCATATTGTATTGTTGTTGTTATTATTTCCTTTCTCTCCGTGCACGCGTTAACTATTAAGCTCACTTCGTCGCTATAAAACACGATTTTTAGCCTTTTATATTTATTACATTTTTTCCGCCGAAGGTGTGCAAAAGTTTCAAAACGCCGAAATGGTGAAATGTCCGGATTATTTATCAAAAGTATACATTTTGGTGCGCGCGCGCCAAAATCCGAGTCATCTTTAACCAAACTGCGGCAGTAGAAATGTATTTTTTCTTTTTTTTTTTTTTTTCCGCAGTATCCGGTTCATGGCGTCTGAGCAGTGGCCAGGCGATGGTTCAGATTGACTGTGCGTTTCTGGGGGGAAGGTGATTGTTAAGAAGTATGTCGGCGGTATAAATTCGTGTTGACTGTATGGTGATTTAATCACGCAACATCTTGACAAGAATATCTGGCCGAACGATTGCATCAATTCAGTGCAATCAGCAGGGATAATTTCGCAAGGCTCCTCTTCGATCGTGCCGCTATCTAACATCATTCACCGGCGGACATTAAGGGCTGCAGGCTGTGGGCAAGGCACGGATCCGGATTGAGGGCGATAAGTGATAAATTATGCTACATGCATTCTGGGCTTTTCTGATTTAATATATTCAATGAGTACATTCCATAATTAATGAATTAATAATTAATGATCTGGCATACAAAATGTTTTTTCATACCTGACTGTTCTTTGTGCAAAGTGTCACGAAACTTCTGTGGAATTAAGTAATTATGAATTTGCTATTTCCTAGCCGATTTTTCAAAACCTAATATCTCTATAAATACTTGACCCAATTTTCATTCTGAAAGTTGCCATTTATAATCAGTGAAGCAGTAATCTACAGGATTAGTCATAATCTCCGAGAGCTAAGCCTATTTTTTCGTTTTTTTCTCACAACCGGAAGTAAATGTCCCCCGAGAGGGGGTGGGAGCGGATCGCGGAAACCACGGTTGACACGGTGACTGGTGTTGATTCTGATTGTGTTAATCCGGGAGGTAACTAAAATGAACAATCATATTATTAATTAGTCATTGATAGTAATTGACTGTTATCTCTGTGCACTATTGCATCTAAACGGTTAGTTTGGACTGTTTCGGCGGTTACCTGAACTGAACATTGAGAAGTGTGGTATTATAGAGCATGACCGTCACCTCCCACACAGGGGTAATTTTTTATTCTGCTTTTGCAGCAGATGCACCCACTTAATGGTCGGTTTTGGACCCATTATAAATAAACAGGAGAAAAGTTTTTATCACAATAAAATGACGCACATCACCAACCGCAACAGAGAAAGCACTGATTGCGGGAGATGCCTGAAACCCGGCGGTGCGCAGATTCCGGAAGAGGCAGAATGTAAATTTCAAATTGTTTATATTTTCCGTGATATGATACAATTATGATTTAACACGTAATCGTTAATGAGGAAAATTTGTATCCAACATTGAAGTGTAAAATACTTTTGAAAATACGGAACAAGTTCATGGAGTGGGCGGGCGTTTATCTTGCCGCGCTGGGAGGATATGTTCCCGGTACGACGCAGAAGGAAACTTTTTTATATTTTCCGCAAACAAGTACCAAGTAATGTTTTACACAGGTAATGTTAAATGAAGGAAATATTGTATCCAAGCATTCTAAGGTTAAAAAACTTATGAAAACCTAAGTGGTTGAGGTGGGAGGAGTTCATTTTTCCACGGATAGCGGGAGTATCGGCGTGGACGGAAGAGAAAAGGTGTCTAAAAGGTAAGTTGCAGATCCACGAAATCGGCGGACTGCGAACCAGTGGATGGTTGAGGTTTGACTATTCATATTTAGTAGGATTGTCTGAATTGGTGAAAAAAGTCAACAGACTACCGAACACTTTGTTTGCAAACACGAAGACAGCAAGCCAAAAAGGTATCCCGAAACCACCTTGCAAACAAAAATCCATAGACCAGTGTGCAATTGGGATCGTACAATGAAACCGAACAGCAATGAATAAAAGCCCAACAATTGCAAAAAACAAAAATATAAATATAAAGACGACATCAACAGAATGTACATGATAGCTGGGAGAAGCGATAAAGAACAGGGATTGATTAAAAAAATAATAGCTTGGACAGATTGGACACAGACAATGAAGGCTCATTGAATGGCCAAGAAGAGGTCAACTCACCTGGATGGAGATGGATAATAAATGCCCAGACCAAGGACACCACACCCAATGGGCTTTAAGAATGGCTGGACTGAGTCAATCAGACAAGTGTAGTTCTGCAAGGTAGGAAACAGGAAAACATATGACCACACTCATATTGATGGTAAAAAAACTTCATGTCAGAACAGCTGTAAACAAAGCACAAGAAGGTAAACGTGGATCATCCACTGGTGCAACATCGCAAAAGTTCTCAATTATTCCCATTTTCCGAAACTCGGGGAAACACGAAACCCAAAACAATCATTGAAAATAAGGAAGTTGACTTCACGTACAGTGGGTGAGAACAAGTATTTGATACACTGCCGATTTTGCAGGTTTCCCCACTTAAAGCACGTAGAGGTCTGTAGTTTTTAGTCATAGGTACACTTCAACTGGTGAAAGACAGGGAATCTAAACAAAAAATCCTGAAAATACATTGTATGATTTTTAAGATAATTATCTTGCATTTTATTGCTATTACAAGTTAAGTATTGATACATCAGAAAAACACGAAACTTAATATTTGGTACCAAAACCTTTGTGTTGCAATTACAGAGATCAGACGTTTTCCTTAGTTCTACCAGGTGTTGCCACAGACTGCGAGCAGGGATTTTGGCTCCGCTCCTCCATCAGATCTTCTGCCAGATCCTCAAGGTTTTGGGGCTGTCGGCTGGGCACACAGACTTTCAGCTCCCTCCAAAGTTTCTATTTTGGGTTCAGGTCTGAGATGGCTCGGCCACTCCAGGAGCCTTGAGATGCTTCTACGGAGCCACTCCTTAGTTGCCCTGGCTGTGTGTTCGGGTCGTTGCATGCTGGAAGACCCGCAACGCCCCATCTTCAATGCCTTGTTGTGAGGGAAGAGGTTGTTGGGCCAAGATCTCGCGATACATGGCCCATCCATCCTTCCCTCAATACGGTGCAGATGTCCTGTCCTTTGCAGAAACTCCCCACAGATATGAATGTTTTCCAACACCATACTTCGACGGTTGGGATGGTGTTCTTTGTGGATTGTACTTCTACCTCTTCTTCCTCAAAACACGGCGATGGAGTTTTAAACCAAAAAGCTTCTATTTGTTCTCATTCAGACCACAATGACCTTCTCCATTCCTCTCTGTGGATCATCCAGATGGTCATTTATAGGCAACTTCAGACAGGCTGGACATTTGCGGCTGGCTTTGAGCAAGAGACCTACGGTGCGCTGCAGGGAATTTTAATCCAGGCGGCGTAGTGTGTTAATTATGGTTTTTTTGATACTGTGGTCCAGCTTCCTCTTTCAGGTCATTGACCAGGTCCTGCCGTGTAGTTGCTGGCTGATCCCTCACCTCTCATGATCATGAGGCTCCACGAGCGTGGAATCTGCATGGAGCCCCAGACTGAGAGGAATGACTGTTATTCTTGAACTTCTGCCATTTTCCTAAATAATTGGCCAACATTGTTCGCCTTCTCACCAAGCTGCTTGCTATTGTCCTGTAGCCCATTCCCAGCCTTGTGCAAGTCTACAATTCTTGTCCCTGAATGTCTTAGACACTTCTCTGGTCTGCCCATTTGGAGAGGTTGGAGTCTGATGATTGGAGTGTGGACAGCGCTTTTATGCAGATAACGAGTTCACCAGTGGCAGTTAATACAGTTAATGAGTGGAGAAGGGAGGCGCTTCTTAAAGACAAACTAACAGGTTCTGTGAGAGACGGAATTCTACTGGTTGGGAGGTGGATCAAATACTTATTTCATGCAATAAAATGCAAATTAATTATTTAAAAAATCATACAATGCTGATTTTCAGGATTTTTGTTTTAGAGTTCGTCTTTCACAGTGAAGTGTACCTATGATAAACAATTACCAGACCTCTACGTGCTTTGTTAAGTGGGAAAAACCTGAAAAATCGGCAGTGTATCTAAATACTTTTCTCCCCACTGTATGACTGAATGGACCCATCAAGCGTGCAACATAGAAAACAAAGCACTGCGACCGACATGGCACTGAGTACAAACAAGAAAAGAAAGAAGGCATTGCTTAATAAGGTTTCCAGTTGCCACCAGAGATTTTTGGACTAAACAATGCGAGAAATCCAATGAAATGGCCAAATTCCAAGATCTCTAAATATGAAGTCAAAAGACTCTGGAGCCTGAAGAGAGCCAAAATTGTATGTCAGTGATATTTTGAGCATTGGCATGATAAGAGTTAGACTGCCACAGAAATTTGGAAAATCTCAGGAAAATAAATTAATCTATAGAAAAATATAGGACAAACGGACGTAGTTCGAAGCTGTCCAAGGGCTCAGTGTACGATCTGCAAAGTGCCTCGGAACAAAACTTTGAGAACAATAAAACTCACAGCTTTGGTCCATAATATGATCCCTGCTGAACGGAGAGGCTGAATACTACAAGTATGGGAGGACTTCTGTCCCAACTTCTGCAACCCACATATGGAGATTGTGGACCAACAACACACGCAAACGCTCACAGCTGTGCACGGACCTATGCACGCAGCGGCACCACACATACACAATATAACGCACATTGCATGCCGTACACAACACCCAGACACACCACACACACACACAACATGCACATGCATGCGTCACACATACTACGCACACATAATACCACGCATGCACACACCAATACACACGCATGCAACCCAATTACACAGACCACCAATACATGCACACCACATACATGCAACACACACCACACACACACTTTCAATAAGCAATCAAACACACCAATGATGTTCAATCTCATCTCATTTTGGAATATATTTTATCCTGTAGAACTTTGTTATTGTTTTTTTTTGTGATTAGGAACCAAAGAGTTATATTGTTGTTGTTATTATATGGGGTACATTAGCCTTCCAGGCTGTGTACCCTATTGTTTCTGTTCAGATTATTATCCCCCGCCGCGTGGCGGAGGGGAGATATTGGTTATCACCCGGGTCGTTTCCGTCCGGGCTGGCTGGCTTGGCTGGCGGCTCGGGCGTCAACATTTATAGCTGTGAGTGTGATAACTCATAACTGTCAGCCATATTCGATTTGAATAATTGGGTCACACATGTACCACCTGAAAAGGAAGAACCCCTAATTTGATTTTGGGCGTGGCCGGCTCCAAGTTTATGGCCGATGGGGCTGGCGTCACATTTTATAGTCTGTGAGTGCGTACTCTAAAAACTGTGTCGCCATATCCGATTTGAAATTTGGGTCACATGTACCACTTGAAAAGGAAGAACCATGATTGTTGGGCGTGGCCGATCAAGCATGGCCGACTGGGGCGATCTCTCTTCTG
>CM068968.1:36345101-36359562 GCA_035128595.1 Eptatretus atami
CTGTAAACCAATAAAGCTCTTCTTTGGTAGCTGTACTCCGATCAGTCCACATGACCTTCTCCCATTTCCTCCTCTGGCTCATCAGGTGTGTCATGCTTTATCGATTGAGTCTATTATGGCCAAACTTCAACGGCCATGGACATGCTTAGGTCTGTGGCATTGAGCTATAGGGGATGGGAGACCTGCGATGCGGGCCTGTTTATTTCTAATTCCCTGACAGCTTTTTTTTTTAGGTGTTACTATGGTTTTTCTTTACTCCACATGTGGGTCCCAGCTCTCTCCAGCGCTCCATTACCAGGTCTGCCAGTGAGTTCGGGTGGCTTGGATCCACCGGCCTCGTCATGTCATTGAGGCTCCCCGGGTAGATTCTTGGCTCTGGAGCCCCATATCACCTCCTCACTCCTCTGACGAGGGAGATTGATATGCCTCTGTTATCTTGAATCGTTTCTTCCATTTTTTTTAATAATTGCGGCCAACATTTGTTGCCGATTACCTTTTTCGTGCACCAAAGATTATTTACGCTCTGCTTGGCTATTATTCTGTACTTAGCCCATTCGCCACTTTTGTTGCAATGTTCTGGTACCTAATTTTGTCCCTGTAATGTCTATATAATAAACAGCGCCACTCTACTAAAGTTCCTTGCCCTCTTTCTTGTGCGCGATTCTTGGTCTGAGTCCTCGCTCTGCTCTCTCTCTTGCATTGATTGAGTGTGGACAGCTGTCCTTTCTATGCAGATACGCGATGCTTACAAACATCGGCTCCTCTATCACTGCTCACTGCTTACATATACTCCTCTCGGTGATGGTACTTCTATGACGTTGCTCTCTCTGCTCTTCCTCTGCGCTAATCGCGCAGGTCCTTCTTTTAATAGACAACATCACTTACTCAACAGGTCTGCTGAGAGGCCTCGCTCTCGTCTCAATTCTTATGCTAGTTGGTAGGTGACTCAAATACTTTTCTTCATTATCATGCCAATAAAATGCAAATTATTATTCTTGTCCGCTCCTGCCCTTCTCTCTCCTCCCTTCCCTCTTCTCCTCCCTCCCATTCGCTCCGTCGCCGTGTCTCAGCTCACTGCTCGTTCCCGCCACACTCGTCCTCACCGGGGACTGTTTGTCGTGCAACTCAAACGTGCAAGTTTTTCAGGATGGCTTGCTTGAGTCGCCAAGGGTTGCAAAGGTCGCTGATGTATGGCCATGCATGCATTGCAGCAACTGTGCCAGGTTAGTTCGTTGGAGGCAACGAGGCTATCCCGTCTGGTCCGAACCTGACAGAAGTTCTTCTCTGGGGCACAAGTCACAGAAATCTTTATAGGTAAGTTTTGTAATGCTCCCCCAGCTCCCAAGATACACGTGTAGTGTGGTGTGTGGTGTGTGTGTGTGTGTTGTGTGTGTGCTTGGAAAATTTAGATGTTGGTGCTACGGGTGGCCTGGGCTATGGCATGATCCCGTCACCAAACCAACCGATAGCCGGTATTGCACTTCTCCAGAAGGCCCTGACTGTGGCGGATGGAAGAGCGACTGCGGTAATTCCTTCAGCCAGGTCCGTGAGTCAGAGGCAGAGTGTTTCAGTCGGCAGGAGTGCGCCCATGATTGACCCCTGCCGCGAGGGTATGGTTCCAACAAAATACTGAACGCTTGAAGCGCCATAGTAAGATTCTGCGTGACTCATTCGTTTTCGTCAAAAGGTTTTTACTCCGGGGCTCTTTTTGAGAGACTCGACTGAGCCCTGGTAGCTGGGTGCTAACTGCAGTTACCGTTTTGGAACTGGACCTTGAGCAGCTGAGGGTCAACCTGGTGTAATCACGATATTTTGCGGATAGTGCCGTTCTTCTAATTCATATTGTAATTCGTGATTTCTGCACGATGTGTGCTCGCTTCATACAATTCCCAATTTGTGGCCAATTTCCAACACGATGATCAATCGTTTACATGTTCTGATTCTTACGCCCCTGTCAACTTTTACCTGGGGGGGATCCAGCATATTTTCACTTCGATTTTGATCTGGTATTTAAGTTCTATTATTCTGTTCTGCATTTTAGGAGATGCATGGACAACACAAGGACTGCACTGTGGAAAGATTGCGGCTAGGACTAACTACGAACGCCTTCATGAGAAGAGAGGAGAGAGGAGAGCAGTGTGTGTGTGGGGGAGGGAGTGTTGTGAGTGTCGTATGTCTGGTTGATGTGTGTGTGGTGCTCAGATGTTGTTCTGTGTGGGTGTGAACCCTGGGCGTTGGGTCGTACCTTGCCGTTCATGGAAAGACGTTAATTATCATTCTCTGCTTGCTAGGAACCCTCTCTTCCAATGCGTGTCTCTCCCCTCATCTTTCTCCACACCACACACCACACACACAAGCACAAACACACAACCACACACACCCTTTACAGTCCATGCCAATTACCCGCCAGTTGCAAATTATGGCACGATTTTTGACACTCCCCGCACCCCCTTTGCATCTTCCCTCTTCTGCCCTCCCCCGTCTATCCACAACCCTACTACTGACTTCCCTCCTACTAATACTGATCGTGCCATCCACCGACCAGGTAACACCCCTTCCTGGCAATGGTTATACCTGATGCAGTTAGCCTCTCTTCAGCAGTGCTCGTTAATTGTGCTGCTCTGTACTCCCTCTACTCCTCTGCCACTGCTGCACACACTCTTGTGTCTCTCTCCTCTCTTCTCTCCGCGCTCGTTCTCACTTCTTTCTCTCTACTCTCTACTCAGCAAGGGAAAGGTTTACAGATTCTATTTGCTCGTATATGATATAGGGAATTAACATTTCCGTTTGTAAGACTTAGAATATGATTATAAAATTTTCACTATTCAGTAGCTCATTACTCTCATTTTATTATTCGGTTCCTCCCGGTTCCACTAGAGGGCCTATAGTTTCTCTTTATGTCCTTCTAAGTCCGTCCCATCCACCTGTGGGTCATCTTCAAGACGCTTTTTCCTAATATCCTAATGTGGTAATTCAATCTCTGAACCATGGAATGGCGGTGTTTGCTCATTTTCGGCCTCCAAAATTCTCATGATATCCTGTCTCTACAATCATGGAAAATCTTACACTTTCGGTTTTGATAAGGCATTTGGAGTACTTCATTTGTTGCGAGCAGTTATAGCCCTTTGCTTTTGGACTCTGGAACGACCCGAACAGAGTCATTGACTCACCACGAGATCACGGACGCCGCACTTATCACTCTACAGGCACTTGAGGGAGACAATCTGCTACTCTTAATGTTCTAATTTTTTAAACCCAATTTCATACTTCTTGTTCGGCCTTGCTCTGCAGATTTACCACTTTCTAGCTGTACATCCCTCTCAAAAGGTTTTGAATAAACTACTCATGCAAATGGATAAGCATTACATAACTTGATTGATGTCTCAAAGGATACCATGCACTACTGGGGATAACTCTTCTTTGGCTTTTGTAATCGGAGCATAAGGTATTGCAGGGCAGCATCATTGGCTGAAGGCATGGCTGTTTGTTGCTGAGCACTGCCTTTGGGCGGGCGGCGCTTGGTGTGTAGTGTTTTGAGCTTCTGGCATGTGTCACTATGTGGCCAGCAGACCAACAGCATATTGGCACGGTGCTGAGGTGGTGCGCTCAAAATGTTTGTAGCCGCCTCCCATTTCAATCGCTGTGGATACTACAGAGATATGAACAGATGCTAAAACACGAACCCTTAAGGACTCTCTCATTTCGATGTTCATCATGAATCTATATAAGCTAGTCTTGTACTCCTCCATAGCATCATTTTGTTCCTATAGCGCAGTTCAACTCATCTTCATCGGGTTAGAACTCCAGGAGACGATTGTATACCCACTGCGGATCCTGAGAGAAAGACACACATCTCTCGCGGAAGAATACACATCCATCAGCACTTTTAATTACGACTCAGAACGATGACGGCACACCAACACAGGTAGAGACTCATAACGGACCGTATGCGATTTTCATACGGAGATTACAGGAAACCAGGTAGAAGAATGACATTTAAAGTTGGTGCGCCAAAGCGGAAGGTGAATTCAGTGGCCACGTCGAATCAGCGATTCAGTTCTTGCGACCACCTTCCCATTTCTGCTTCTCTACTTTCCACAGGTCAACATCGAAGGAAGATGCAAGGACATGTTAAACAAACTTGATTATTTTCATTAATGACTAGATACTGTCGATATCGCAACGCATAAGATGCAATGACGATGAATTTTCCTTACAACGATTTTCCGAATACAGAGGTTCTTTCCCAGTTATCTTGTTGACCCGTAAGTGCTCCTTCTCCATGGGAAATGGCTCTTCGAGCTATCAAGGTCTTAAAGCGGAAGATCCATTGATACAAAAACTAATCCTCCGTTGCTTCATTAGGCAAAGCAGATTGTTGCTCATGACGGGATTTTGGATAAAAGTTTTATAGGTCACATTGGCTATAGCTCTCACCAAGAAACCTAGCCTCCCGAAAAGCTCACTGCATTGCCATAATTCTTTCTTAAGTAACCCTCCCTTACCTTGCCTTACTTCCACTAGTTTATGGAGTACACTTCGACTAATTTACTGCGAACTTAGCAAGTGGCATGCAACTTATCAGGTACGATATCAGGCCGATTGACGAGATGGAAAAACCAATCTTCTCTGGTTGTGTGCAGTAGACCTAGTGCGTGTACCAATACAGTTGTCTAGAAGAAGAAGAAGTAGGCTGACGAGATGGCCACCCAGCACCCTTGTTTTTGGCAAACTGTATCTTTTTTTACTTGAGCCCCTGTGTGCAATTTGAGTCAATTTATTGGACAGTGGACGGTTGATGGTGATGCTTGTGGGAGATGCTGTGTTTCCGAGGTCTGTAAGTGAGTGTCTCTTTTGGAACTCCGTTTGCAGCCAACTTGGTCCAAACACTCATTGGTTTTTGCAGGTGTGGTGTATTTGGTAGTGGTTTCCACGGGATAGTAATGTCGTGGCTGTGCGTCGTCCTAGCGTCTTATATCGCCTCCGGTCAGAGCTTCCACTTTTCTGTAGCTGCAATATGGGCCTCCTTTGGATACATTCAGCAATTATATTTATGTTTTAGTCAAAAATGGTACTCCATTGTTCGAGCATATCAAAACCAAAGTTTACTTGGTCTTAGGGCAAACATCACACTCTAGATGTACACTTGTCGATCTTGTGAAGGCGATGACCGTGGACTTGGTCTCACCTGTCTTACTTCCAATGTCAAATTCCATGCCGTACAGAACGTAGAAGTGGCCAGGATAATGCATCCCCCACGTCAGATAAAGGGGTCACTTAGGTAACAGCATTTCATCTTGCTTCATGGTAAGATGGAGCTCCATGACTACACTGGACAAAAAAGGACCAAGCGATGGCAGGACAGAAACTGGGATGAAGTGAATCTGTCGCCAATGTCGCTCAATAGTCAGGTCTTGCAATTCTAACATGTCCATCCAACTTGATCTCTCGCCCTCTGAGGTCATTTTTGATGTGTATTCGCAAACCTGTGCATGCAGAGGCGAAGCATTAAGTATTCCGGGAAGAACAAGATCACACTATAATCGGTACCATTAGTATTCGAAAGCATGCAGCATGATTTCCATATCGGACCTTTTGTACTGTAAACTATTGCGGCAGACATCCCACAAGAGAGTTTTGAAATAATTTCTCCTGAAATTATTCATCCTCGTATCTTTGAATTTATATTCATGATGCGCTGAATTCGGAGTAAAGCATTTGAACATATGCAAATGTGGGCATGCCTTCGCAAATTTGTACGAAGTGGTGTGTATTAAAATGGCATCACATGTTAAATAAATAACTTATTTTAAATGCATGGTAGTCTAATTACTCTGTCATGTCTCTAAATTATCTGCATATAACAGTTGATTTAGCAAGATTCACTACTCTGCTTACCTAAATAATGTGGTTGCAAGATTTTTCGATGCAAGTCTTTACCTTGTGTCACACAACAGCCATAAGCGTCCTTGGACATAAGCATTCGCTTTATTATCTTTTTCATTCATCTTTAGTAAGTATGTGTTTCTAGGTTTAGGGTTCCCCCACGTCCCTTGTGTTATAACTAATGATATGGCACGTGATTCAATTCTGTAACTTAGTCTAGCACGAACGACGACCGTATAGCCAGCAGTATGCCTCGCCCACATTCATATACATCTATACACATACTTCACCAGTTTGATCTGAAAATCCTCCTTTCTGGTATGACAGATTCAAGGCCTCGTCTTGGCGTCGGAGCTTGCTCTTTTTCTCAAAGACTTCTATCTCTCACTCACCAGTGCCTGCCCTTCTCCCCAACACCCCAGAGTAGACTCTCTTAGGGCTAGTCTGTTTGTAGTTGCTCCCTCACGCATTTTAAAACTCTTCCCCACTCAACAAACGTACAGCCTTGTCCCTCGCTAATATCCATTCATGGTCCTATCCAACTCATCCACCTGTACGAGGCACCATTGCACACGTGCCACAACCAGCTTAGAGACTCAATCATAACACCGTGCTATACAGTCAACGTACTGGCGGCGGATCCAAGAAACTGTGACTAGTGGATGGTCATTCCTTAAACTGGGAACGTTTGGTGTGGCCTCGGCTGTCGCCATCAATAATATGTGGCTTCATACCCACAAAACTCCGTTTCTCTTCGCTTGGTCGTACACCCCCATAGTTATGGTGGACTAGTCACACAAAGATCATCTTAGCGTCTCCATGCTGCCTATGCGCCCATTGGCTAATGACTGGTCGCTAGAGCTGATTAGTCCCTTCCTCTTGGCCCTGCATTGGCTCACAAAAAGCATCTTGGCAGTCGAGCCAAAAGATTTTCTTAGAGCTTCCTCTCCTGCCCAAATGACGGAGAGTGCGAGCGTGGGATAAGAGAAAGCCGCGGTTGGGCCAAACCAAGGGTGTAGAAGAGTTGAGACGTTGTCTTCTGGTCTTCGACGATCTGGTGGTTTCTCTGACAGCCCAGTCGTCGCCTTCCTGGGGTCCCGCCAATAGAGCGTCTTCTCTTGTGGCCTGTTGTGGCCTGCGAGGACCTGTCCCGAGCGAGGATCGCCTGCCTACTGAGGCTTGGGCGCTTGTGTGGCGGGTTCGAGTCACCACATGACACCACCGGATCGTTCGCGAAGACCGCCACTTTCAGTATGAGGCGGACTGGAGGAAGGCTCCAAGACCTACTCAGGACATCATTGCCCCGCTCGCTACAGACTTCGTTCCTTTACCTCGACGGCTGCGTGAAGGCCTCACCTTCAGAAGCCTGAGACGTGCCTGATCACACCGATAGGTTGCCTTTATACTCATTGCTCTTGATGGAGACTCTTGATTTTGCCCACATTTCTTTGTGTGACGTGAAAATCATATCTTCTGGTCCACCTCTGTGCGGTTTCCTAATTGCTTAGTTCTTGTGGTGCTCTGAAGCACTCTATATTTTATGGTACGATAAAATGGACGTAGACATAAGTTGGCTAATGTTGTCACAAGCACAGATTATGCTTATCAGATTCCGTTACCGGTAACTTCGGTTAACTCTCGCCTTCTTGTACGTACCGCTCCCACTGCCCCATTATAAATCATACTAATCACCGTACTTTGATTGGAATTCGTCCAAGCGGTCAGTTTCCTGCTTCGTGCGGCATATTTCTATCTTCAGACTATTGGCTTGCTGGGGACTGGCCAGGATATCGTTAAACAGCACTCAACACCTATGCCTTGGTCTCCCATATTGCTTTCTCTGACATCAAACTCATCTTGGATTATTCAAAGAAAACTTTACACTCATCTCATCTTAGATTCGTTATCCCTTTCTTCAGTTGTCCGACCCTTCCTCTGACACTGGTCACTCAGCTTTGAGATGAGGCTGTCCTTGAAGAACTTGCTCAACCATGGAAGGCAACCTTCCAACTAGAAGCTCGTAGTGATCTATCAGAATTACTAGCTTCACCAACGCTCGAGAGAGACCAAGTTATCGCGGTGGGCCGGGTAAATTTAGATTTCCATATATGGTGTCCGGACGGGCCTACCCTTCGTACTAGTGCACGGCGTCCGCATACTAGACAAACAACCGGACTATTCTTTTCTACAGCGGTTTTTCATCTCCTCAAGTCTGAACTTTCAAAGCCTGTGCTATGGCCTCCGTTCCTTCCCCACAATCGAGTTCTCATCGGTCTGTAGCGGCAGTTGATAGAGTTACGTTTCTTCTTCCCGCGGTTTATTAGCTTATGTCCGCGTGGGTGATGTATTCACCCGCAGCCATATCTTAACGCACTTCACTCTGATAGTACTCCAAATGGACATTGCAGACTATGACCCTTAGCCGACCCACTTGCACCTGAAAAAGACTGATGCCCTAAACTCGGTTCGAATTATTGGCAAGATTCAATGGACCAGAAGGGACCCGTGCCTTTCGGACTTCCAAAACAGGCACGAACCTTTCAATTCCGACTGGTGTCGGTGGTGGTTTGAACCACTCTACTGCTCCTTTAGGACTTCTAATGCGAGTCTTGGGTTCGTGTCCCCATCCCAGGTATCCCCCTTTTCGGCCCCTTAATAACAATATAACCGTTCGGTGTATCCTCAGATCACCGATCCAATGTTCTGTCCGATACTCGCGTCTCGTCCGATTTCGCCCAGACATCATCCCAGTACCGGCCCATACAATTGGTATGATATTCTGATTTTTGTTTTATTCTCCTCGACTTTACTTCCCTGACCAGCACCGTCTCGGCCGGATTGTGAGTCTTCTAACTTGAATGATGTAATCGAGTGCTCTCCAGAGATCGTGTTATATCGTCTGAGCCCTGCTTTCGCATTTTTTCGCCTTGGGGTCAAAGGTTACAGGGTCATCAAGTAGCAAAAAGACGCGATGGTGCAATCCGACGTATCGCGAACTCATAAATCGGAGATTAGCATGCATCGACTCGGCAATAATGGCATAAGGGTTTCATAGGATATTAAGAAGATTTAATGGGGGCAACAGTTCTCGTCTAACAGCTACGTGTCGTCTGCGCCAGTTGTTTTCGAGCCCAGGGCGATTACCATCGAAAAAGAACCGTCCGCTCTCCGGTGCCTCTTCAACACGGGATCTTCTGGTCTCCGAGATGGTGATATCTTTAAGATACAATTCAATTTCCTGTTATTTCCACTTATCTTTCTTCATAGATCTTCCCCATTTGCTCTAGTCATCTGCCTCTGCTTGAATCAGCAAACATATTACCGCCCATGCATAAAGGATGCAAAAGATCAGAACACGCATAACTTAGTGAACGCAGAATGAATCTAACAACTCGCCGATAGTGCATCATTAGTTTTTCTCGTTGAACACTCTATGTAATCTGTTTCATTTATCTTCCGTCAGCTGTGATGGATGTATTGGGCAGAGGTTGTGGAATCTTCAGGTCGGACGGGTGTCAGACGATTTCTAATCTCCCTTATGCGGCCTTCTTCCATCTCGGTTCTCTGCCATGCATATAATGCGAGCGCTTTGATTTATTCCTGCTTAAGGGATCATCTAGTTAAGATTTTCTGCTTTCATTTCTCACTTTTGGGATCTTCTATCAGACGCACACGGGGTCGACTTGTCGCTTACACGTTATTTGAACCGTAATTTCGAGACACATCCGCTCAGAAACTACATTATTCATGAGGGAATTATATTGAAATTCAAATAACTCGTTCTCAGACTGCCTCGGAAGGGACACACCACATGCTTTCCGTTCCGCCTGCTTCACCTCGGTAATCCTGGTCGCCTTATGCGTGGGTTACACTTGCTGCCTCCAACATATTCGTAATGGTGTCCTGAGAGATTTAATGTTGTATTATAGATGGTATTTGGGGGAGGATGGTCTTCTGCATCATACAAGGTCCATCCGAAAGGAAGACTTTCCAGTTGGAAAAACATAACCCAGACGCCAACCGGACCATTTTACAGATTCTTATGTTATCATCAAGGATTCATTTCATCCGGATGTGCAGAGCTGGCTGCGTCCGGTACCCGGCGACGTGCAGTGCTCGGCAGAGACGTGAATTGAGGCTTTCTCGATTGGTTGAAGGTCTGCGCAGCAGGGTCCCTTTCTTTTGTTGGGCGTCCAAGCCTCTTTCCTGTATATCACGCGCAATTTGAAATGCATCCACCAAATCAAGTCAGCTATTCTCTATTCAAATCGGCGACGATAATAAATCCAAGGCCATCTCCACCTCGCATAGGTGGGTCTTTCGATTGAAAGAATTTTCCTTCATAATCCATGTATCTTCACGAGAGCCGATGAATTTCGTAGAATTAGTGGACGTTTTTGCTTAGCCTTAATGTCGAGCGCCTCACGCTTGCATTATTAAATTCAATTTTGAACTTTTGTTGATTCTTTCACCTTCTACCTGTTCAGTCCCCAATACCGAGACTGTTGTCCCAGATTGCACACTTCGGGTTACATCCAAGTGTGTTGTTTCAATTCCCGAGAATTGACCATCAAACCGCTCGGTGCGATATGCGGTGCATGCGTCCAGATGTATGGTGTGTTCATCGAATACTCCTTAGTAGTGTTCTGGGCCGCTTCTTTTTTCTTTAGTAACATACATAACATAGTATCATTATTAACTAATTCCATATACAAATACATTACATTACTACTCCTCTCTGCTTAATTGTCTGGAATTTCTTTGACAAACTTTGCCAGTATAAATTCAGACTTTTTCCCACCCTTCTTATTTTACAGTCCAAATTCACCATATCTTCCTCAGACGTTTGGAAAACAAATTCTACAAATTTTCAGAAAATTGATTTAATAATTGGCAACATAGATAGTATTTGTCTGGTCTCGGGCTATAAGTGTCCACCTTGCTCTTTACTATACCATATTGCATGTTCACTGTCTAAGTTATCTTTCCGGCCGTGCAAAGCCCAATCACCTTCCAAAAGCACACACCGAGATTTCGATTGCGCCAAGCTCCCCACCTGTGGTTAAATTGTAAGGTGATCTTATGATTTCAGCATATAAAATTCCACGCTGTTCCTGCAGGATCTTCCCTCTTACCATGTGCAGGGTAGATTTCGTGCAGATTTATCACAGGCAAAGACGAAATCAATGTCACAAAGTAACAGTGGAGCTCTTTCAAACATCTCGGGATAAAAGTTGTGGAAGAAGCCAGCAGTCAGGGGATGGGATAAAAATATTCAAAGGCGTGAATATTCTCTTTGAGCACAGTCATTCGGACAACATCTATTGAAGGAAAGTGTTGTCTTAATGGCTGCTATAAAATCTCAGCGCATACTTCACTCACCAGACCCAGCTATTGCTCCTCGTTCGCCGACAATATGTTCACCTCCAAAGTTGATCTGCTGGTGACCTAAGCCTAGAGAGACTTGATCAGCGCCGGCCCCGCTAGAGGCTAATGTCCAACCTGAACAGCTCCGGCTTTGTTATGAAGACTAGGTCACTTGTTGCACTCTGATGAATCAACTCAAATAGCCTTCTTAAGTGCAAACGATCTCTCCCACAAGTCGCTGTCCTGTAACGAGGTGTTCCCTGGTGTCCAGGAATATCCAATTTATTCAACAGAGACTGCATGGTGGTTTGACGTCACCTGCTTGAGGTAATGCGAAGATAACCCATGCCTGCCCGAAGATTCCTGAAGCCACGTGGCAAACGTTTTGTTGGAGTTTCTGACGAAATCCACAGATCTGGGACTTGTTTTGGGCGTGCAATAAAAAACAAGGTCTCACCTATTTGTCCAAAGAACGAAGGCTACACGCACATCCACCCCATACTGAAACTCACACGCCATCCTATGCTAGCTAGAAACTTCGCATGGTGGCATCCTCCATGGTGCAAATAGGGTCCTTTCCTAGCTCATGTTGAAGATTGACTTATCTATCCTTGCATCAGGCGAAGGGAACTTCGCGGCACTTGTCAGGATGCACAGTGGAATGGACCATGTAGTACACAAGCTACTCACCACGCTGATGCGATACTGAGTAAAGCTCCTGATCATTCGACGCGTAACCTCTGGGCTCGTCCGCGTCAGCTAAGCCCCCGCCTCTCATCCGTTTGCGTCGATTTAGGATGGCTAATTTTCACCTATCAGCTGTGTGACGAATGGAAAACCGAAAGAGCACAACTCTCCATAGCCAGAGGCTGACAGCTGTAAGTGCTAAGAAATCAAACTAGTGAAAAGTGATCTTGTAGTTGGCTGGGTGGTCGCCCACTCAGGCCGCTGACACTAACTTCCATCGAAAGATCTGTTGATTGCCTGACTTGAGACTGACTTGTTCCATTCACCATCTTCCCCTAATGCAGACTCGACTGAGTTGGGTCTCTCACTGAACAGTGTTCTTTCTTGTGAAGCGCGGAAGTCGGTGGTCTTTCTGTGCGCTACTTGGTGGATGCTAATCTCCAAGGAGTCCTGTATCGCACCACATCCGTAGGCCTGGACCGCCTTAGTCCCCATGATCTAGGTGACTCTGTCAAGAATGCTCGTTCGCTTTAATTACGCTGCTCCCAGCCTATGCTAAATCTTTTTCCCACAACAAACGTATAACGTGCAGGGGGGGACACATTGAGAAAACATATTCCGTTTTTATGACGTTGTGTGGCAATTCCTAACTTTCTGAATTTATTGTAGAAGATTTGTTTTCACTTTGGAGACTGTTGTGGGTACGATGTTAAATAGCATGCGAAAAGTCTGGATTTAGGCATTCATTTCCATGCAGGATAAGGCAACATCGAGTGAAAATTTGTAGAAAGGGAAAGAGGTGTCGACTTCTATATGACAAATAAACTTTAATTATATCCTGTTATGGCTCTAGGGATTACTCATATAAATATTATATCGTGCCTCTATTATATTATATTCTACTATTTAGGTTAAATAACTAGTTATATCTATCTTATATATAAATCAGATTCTTATATATATATCCACGAGGTCTTTCACTCTTCGAACCTAATCATCACCATAAATTGTAAGAATATCATTTTAAGTTCCCAGTT
The DNA here is from genome assembly GCA_035128595.1 of Eptatretus atami. Classification (NCBI taxonomy): domain Eukaryota; kingdom Metazoa; phylum Chordata; class Myxini; order Myxiniformes; family Myxinidae; genus Eptatretus; species Eptatretus atami. The sequence continues at coordinate 36,358,079 of CM068968.1, forward strand.
CGCTATCTTCCCTCAGATTTCACTTCTACCAAACATCTTTCATAAACAGGTTTTCCCAGGTAATCAAAATGAGCTGCGGAAAAATTTTAGGTCCTAGGATTACTAAGAATATCCACTATTTTCTCAATCCCACTCAGGCTCTGGTTCATATCCCGATGACGCTCTTGGAGAGTCGGTTTGACACCCTGTGGTATAAGCTGGGCCCTAGTTTTCTTTTACTGGTCGTCTTCGCGCAGATACAAATATTATTTATCGGCTACTTTTACCAACTCCCTCCAACTTAACATTATTAAGGCGGTTAAGGCCCTGATTATAGTCAGAGCATATGTGAACGCTGTAAACCCATACATAAGTAAGAAGGCAAGGATACTATCTAATAGTCCATGACCTAGACTCGTGCTTTGTAAGTGGGAAAACCTGCAAAATCGGCAGTGTATCAAATACTTGTTCTCCCCACTGTATGACTGAATGGATCCCATCAAGCGTGAACATAGAAAACAAAGCACTGCGACCGGACATGGCACTGAGGTACAAACAAAGAAAAGAAAAGAAGGCATTGCTAATAAGGTTTCCAGTGCCCAGAGATTTTGGACTAAACAATGCAGAAATCAATGAAATGGCCAAATTCCAAGATCTCAAAATTGAAGTCAAAAGACTCTGGAAGCTGAAGAGAGCCAAAATTGTGTCAGTGATATTTGGAGCAATTGGAATGATGAAGAGTTAACTGCACAGAAATCTTGGAAAAATCTCAGGAAATATTTCTATAGGAAAGGACAAACGGACGATAGTTCGAAGCTGTCAAGGGCTCAGTGACGATCCTGCAAAGTGCCCTCGGAACAAAACTTTGAGAACAATAAAACTTCACAGCTTGGTCCATGAATGATGATCCCTTGCTGAAGCGGAGGTGAATACTACAAGATATGGGAGGACTCTGTCCCACCTTCTGCAACCCACATATGGAGATGATGACCAACAACACACGCAAACGCTCACAGCGTGCACGGACACTATGCACGCACGCGCACACACATACACAATATACGCACATGCATGCGTACACAACACACAGACACACACACACACACACACAACATGCACATGCATGCGTACACAATACACGCACACATAATACACACGCATGCACACACAATACACACGCATGCACACACAATACACAGACCCACACAATACATGCACACACACAATACATGCACACACACACACACACACACACTTTCCAATAAGCAATCAAACACCCCAATGATGTTCAATATCATCTTCATTTTGGAATTATTTTATCCTTGGAACTTTGTTATTGTTTTTTTGTGATTAGGAACAAAGAGTTTATTGTTGTTGTTATTATATGGGTACCATTAGCCTTCCAGGCTGTAGTACCCTATTGTTTCTGTTCAGATTATTATCCCCCGCCGCGTGGCGGAAGGGGGATATTGTTATCACCCGGGTCGTCCGTCCGGCTGGCTGGC
>CM068968.1:36382843-36396803 GCA_035128595.1 Eptatretus atami
AGGTCAGAAAATCCATCAATGGCAGTGGGTAGATGAGGCAAAATTAGCAACTGCTAATAATCCTTGCAGAAACGGTATGAATCGCACTCCGCCTTCGCGGGGAGTCCGGTTCAAGCGACCACCGGCGATCTAATTCATATGGACTGGCACCACTGTAGATCTATTCCTGCCATCGAGAGGCAAAATGCCCGAGTAAGCTCGATCAGATATATATATATATATATATAATATATATATATAATAAATATTAATATATATATATATATATATACACACATACATCATTATACATATGTTACATATAATGTATATAATACACATATATTATATACATTATATATTTACACACATATATATATATTATATATATCACATATAAATACACACCATCGCTTCAACTGATTGGGGGGGGGGGGGGGTTGAGGAAGAGGGAGAGCTAGGCCTCACCAACAGTCGCTATTCACTCGGGAGGGGTAGTGGGGAGGGGAAGGGGGTGTTCTGGACATGCGTTGATTGGGGGGTATCCCTTCTGCCGGCATTAGTATAAGAATGAACAAATTGGGTACATTAAAACAGCACGTTGAGACAGGTCATACGAAACAACGTCCGACACCACCCAGAGATTTTAGTGAGGGGTGGAGGGCTTTTGGAGGGCAAGTGTGAAAGAAGGCAAGGAGGGGCGTTTTCCTTCAATCACCAAAAAAACTACGCCAGTGTTCATGCGTTTATTTAATTCCACACATCGAATAAGCTCTCGGTCTAGAATCTCTTGACCTAAGACACAATTGCGGAATTGATCAGAGCAGCAGTTCTGACAGCTTTAAAAAAAAAAAAAAAAAAAGGCTTTCATTTGTCCAACTCTCACATTCTTTGACACCCTTCCTCTCCTCGGCCTCCGAAGAGTTGTACAGTGTTGGGAGAGGATTTGGAGGAGGATAGTGAGGGGGGAGGGGAAGGGAGGGAGGGGAAGGGAAGGCTGCGAGAAGGGAGGGAAGGGAAGGCTGCAAGAAGGGATGGGAAGAGAAGGCTGCGAGAAGGGAGGGGAAGGGAAGGCTGCGAGGGGGGGGGGAAGGGGTGGCAGCGAGGGGGAGGGGAAGGGGTGGCAGTGAGGGGGGAGGAAGGTGTGGCAGCGAGGGGAAGGGAAGGCAGCACAAGGGAAAGGGAAGGCGGCACGAGGGGAAGGGAAGGTGCACGAAAGGGAGGGAAATGAGCACGAGGGGAGGGAATGCAGCGTGAGAGGAGGGGCGGGAAATGCAGCGTGAGAGGAGGGGAAGGCAACATGAGGGGATGGAAGGCGGCGGCGTGTGGGGAGGGGACGGCCGCGGCGGCGTGAGGGGAGGGAGGGGAAGGCGGCGTGGGGGAGGGGAAAGCGGCGTGAGGGGAGGGGACGCGCGCGTGAGGGGAGGGGGCGGCGTGAGGGGTGGGGAAGAAGGCACGGCGTGATGGGTGGGGAAGAAGGCACGGTGTGATGGGTGGGGAAGAAGGCACGGCGTGATGGTGGGGGAGAAGGCACGGCGTGATGGGAGGGGAAGAAGGCACTGCGTGATGGGAGGGGAAGAAGGCACGGCGTGATGGGAAGGGGGAAGAAGGCAACGGCGTAGTGGGAGGGGGAAGACACTGTTGTGATGGTGGGAAGAAGGCACAGCGTGATGAGTGGGAAGAAGGCACGGCGTGATGGGAGGGGAAAAGGCACTGCGTGATGGAGGGGAAGAAGGCCACTGCGTGATGGAGGGGAAGAAGGCACGGCGTGATGGGAGGGGAAGAAGGCACGGCGTGATGGGAGGGGAAGAAGGCACGGCGTGATGGGAGGGAAGAAGCCACGGCGTGATGGGAGGTGAAGAGCACGGCGTGATGGGAGGGGAAGAAGGCACAGCGTGATGGGAGGGGAAGAAGACACTGTGTGATGGGTGGGGAAGAAGGCACAGCGTGATGAAGTGGGGAAGAAGCACAACATGATGGTGGGGAAGAAGGCGGCGTGAGGGGATGGGAAGAAGGTGGCGTGAGGGGAGGGAAGAAGGCGGCGTGAGGGAATGGGAAGAAGGCGGCGTGACGGGAGGGGCAGAGGCGACGGGACGGGTGGGGAAGAAGGCGGCGTGAGGGGAGGGGAAGAAGGCAGCGTGAGTGGAGGGAATTGGAAGGCAGCGCGATGGGAGATAATAGGAAGGCAGTGCGATGGGAGGGAATTGGAAGGCAGTGCAATGGGATGGAATTGGAAGGCAGTGCCAAGGGGAGGGAATTGGAAGGCAGTGCCAAGGGGAGGGAATTGGAAGGCAGCGCGAATGGAGGGAATTGGAAGGCAGCATGAGGGGAGGGAATTGGAAGGCAGTGTCAGGGCAAGGGAAGGAAGGAAACATGAATTGAGGGGGAGGGAAGTCCTTTTTTTTCTGAGCAATTACGCAAAGATTGGTATTTCATCATCGAAGCGACAGTTCTTACTTCTGGAGGCTTTGAAACTAACAACAAAGCAGCTTGGTAAGCGCTCGCCAAGTGGCTGAATCACTCCAACGGAACGGCTGACTTGGCAAGCAATTACTGATCGCCGGTCAGTCATTTTTGCCGAAGCATTGTCCGAATTGGACAAATGAACATTGTTTTGGCAGTTGAAACTGCTGCTAAGTTCAATTTTGGAGCTGAACTTTTGTAATTCGGCTTAGTTTAAGAAATTCGAGGTTATGGCGTGTGCGGAAATGAAATATAACCACGAACGCTGGCGTCTCTGGGCATTTATAAGCATTGCAATGTAGCTAGCGATTTGTAGCTATGATGATAAGGCATTTGATGATATAAGTGAGGAATGTGGAAAAAAAGAAGAACCTCATTAAGACATCGTTACTGCTGTTCCAAGCCGGCATTTTTGAGCAGGCCAAAATAATTTGTGCCTTCAGACTCTTGCGAGGTGAAAGAGGGCTGACTGAGGCTTATTTTTTTTGTGATGAGCAGCCCCAAAATTGTCTTCAAAAGGTGTGTTTAAATTAACCCAAATACCCAATTTTAATGCATGCACCACCTTGGAATTTCCTAAGTCTGCATGAAAAGTTTGGGGCCGAGAGATTTCATGGTTTTGGAGTTATGGAGGAGACTGACGGACGGATAGGAGACTCCTTTGCCTCTCTTTCCAATCATGGTAAGGTCTTGATTAACATTTATTTTTCGCATTTTAATTCATACCATATTTGACGATTGAAGATCACCTCCTCACCAATGATATACAGTTGGTATCCGGGTTGGAATACAAAAAAATTCAGCTTTTTGTGAAGCATTGGAAAAATATGGATCTACCTTTGCAGAGATGGTGACAGGTGGCAGCTGGTTTGTTTATGAGTTGTGAGAAAATGTCTGTTTAAACTGCCTATTTCGGAGAATCGTGGTTAAAAAATTATGATCTTATAAAGTTTTGTCACGATTAACCTTGGGAGCTCAGAGGAGTTGGGTCACAAACAAAAACAAACATTTTGCTTGTGTGTGTGTGCGTGTGCGTGCGCGTGCGTGCACAGACATCCGAGCGGGTATGCTTACACATCTTGTACTGTGGAAACATATGAACCGTGCTTCCCCATTGTCTCGGGTCGCTCACCTGCATTTGATTTTTAATTTATACGAGACAAACCGTGAACCCGTTGGGTTCTTGTTGTGACAGCAGTTGATGAAAAAAATCATTTCAAGGAAAAAAAGAGGAAGATAGCTCCAGCGAACTATACTGCTGAGGTTGTTTGTACTGATCAAATATTCCCGAAGAGTACATGACTGAATCGGGAATTGATTTTTCAATAATTTTTTTCGTTGCCCGATTTGAACGAAACTTGAATATTGCCGGCGTAATGTGAAAAAAAAAACGAAGAAAAGAAAGTCAAATTGATTATTGTGCGTAATCTTCTAAACACAATTTTATTTATAAAGAACACGGAAGTATTAGATCAAAATGGCATGTTTATTTTATGCTTAAAATATATTCTTCTTGTTCTGTACTAAATGTTTGAGATTTTAAAATAAACATTTCAAGAAAAAAAAAAGAGATAGCTCACAGCGAACTAATCCGCTGAGGTTGTTTGCATTGATCAATTCTCCCGAAGAGTACTTGACTGAATCGGGAATTGATTTTTTTAATAATTTTTTTCGTTGCCCGACTTGAACAAAACTGTGATACTGCACACACCACAGGCGAATGGTGAGTAAGATGGCCCTAAAATGTTGCGCTATCGTGTACCGTTTTGGCTGTATTTCAGGACCAAATATACTATATATATATATAATATATATATATATATATATATATATATATATAATATATAGATATGTATATAGATAAATCATATATACATACGTACAATATGAGAGTTTTCGTAATATATCGATATCGATATTTCATTTGTTTTTTTCATTTACGGATACTTTCCGATGGTTCTTTGACTTTTCTTGGTGATCAGCTTCAACGTCCATCAGCATGCAAATTACCATACTTCCCCATTGTCTCGGCGTGTCACCCTGCATTTTTTTTGTTTGCATTTATTATATTTTCATAACGGATGTCAGAAAATTGTGATCCCCCCCCCCCCCGTTGTACCGGCTTCGTGCCATCGGCACGCAAAATTTCAGCTTTCTACGTTGCCTGGGAGATACCAATCTTGAATATCAGTCAGTGAGTCAGTCAGTGGTTAGAAAGAGCTTTATATATTTTTACATATATATGTATATTTATTATTATTATGATCTATTTTATTATCTTTCATGATAGAGTAGGTGTAGGTTACATACATCTTTCATAATCATATTTCCAGGTGGATCCCATGACTTTGCTTGTGATTGAGATTGGAGGACCAGCTTATCAACCTCGTTCCAAAGATGATGATGGCATCTACCTTTTTTCTTTTACAGCTTTGTGGAATGCAAGGAGTGTGGTCGAAAACTACATCAGATTTGCGCTTTGCACAACGAGTTAATTTGGCCTTCAGGGTGAGTAAACCCATGAGCAGTCTGTGTCTTCACTTGTTTGACAAATTTGTTTGAAGTAAAAAGGTTGTGGTTCATCATGTGAATTTGCTTATGATTATTCATTCCTGGAAGCTAAAGATAGTGCTGGGCATTGCAATTCATAAAATCACTTTTGAATCAATCGGTGCGTGTGACGTGTCGTCTGTGCGTCATGTTTTCCGTGCGTCGCGTTGTGTTGCCTATGCGTCGCGCCGCGTCGCCTGTCCGCGCGTCGCTTGTCCGCGCGTTGCCTGTCCACGCATCCCGCCGTGTCGCCTATCCGCGCGTCGAGCCGCCTGGCCGCGCGTCACGCCGCGTCGCCTCCCTGTGCGTCTCGTCACGTCGCCTCCCTGTGCGTCTCGTCGCGTCTCCTCCCTGTGCGTCTCGTCGCGTGCCTCCTGTGCGTCTCGGTGCGCGTCGCTCCCTGTGCGCTTCGTCGCGTCGCTCCCTGTGAATCTCGTCGGCCTCCCTGTGGTCGCGTCGCTCCCTGCCTGCGTTCTCTCCGCGCCCTGTGGTCTCGTCGCGTCTCCTCCTGTACGTCTCGTCGCGTCGCCTCCTGTCGCGTCTCGCGCTCGCGCTCCTGTCGTCCGTCTGTCGCCTTCCTGTGCGTCTTGTCGCTCGCTCCCTGGTCTCGTCGCGTCGCCTCCCTGTGCGTTCGTCGCGTCGCCTCCCTGTGCGTCTCGTCTCCTCCTTGACGTCTCGTGCCTCGCCCTCCCTGTGCTCTTGTCGCGCCCCTCCTGTGCGTCTCCTCCTTTGCGCGGCCTCCCTGTGCATCTCGTCGCGTCGCCTCCGGCTCTGTCGCGTCGCCTCCTGTGCGTCTCGTCGCGTCGCCTCCTGTGCGTCTCGTCTCGTCGCCTCCCTGTGCGTTCGTCGCTCGCTGTGCGTCTCGTGCCTCGCTCCCTGTGCGTCTCTCGCCGTCGCCTTACCTGTGCGTCGCCTCCTGTGCGTCTCGTCGCGTCGCCTCCCGTGCGTCGCGTCGCCTTCCCTGTGCATTCGTCCCCTCCCCTCCCTGTGCGTCTTGTCGTGTCGCCTCCCTGTGCGTCTCGTCGCGTCGTCTCCCTGTGCGTCGCGTCGCCTGTCTGTGCGTCGCGTTATGTCACGTTGTCTGTTTGTGCACCTGTGTCGAGATGCTTGAATTACATACCTAATTTACTGTTTTACAGTTTTGTATGTGATATTTGTTTGAAGAAAACTGCAAGAACAAGAAAAGAAAACAAGTTTTCAGCAAAAAGTAAGGAGGAGATCTCAGATTGGAACTTTTGCAGTGTCTGTGACCCTTCCTCATGATTGTGAATAAACACTGACTTGTGAAGAATTTCGGTATTCAGAGTTGTAACCCACCCTCCCCCTCCCCACTGCAGTGTATAAACTTGTAATTTAAGAAAAAATTAAAGCAGACAAAACAGAACGTCTCGTTTGCCATAATATATCTTTATATGGTGTCAAAACAGGAATTCAACTTGTGAAAGGTTGTGAACAAAAGCTTTTGAGAGAAGAGTGTTTTGGTACTTGGATCGACTTCCGGTTCCATGGTTCCTACAAAGCCAAACCTGGGACATGTTGCATTTGGAAGTGGCTTGTTATAGCTTGCTATCGCTTGCCAAGCCAGCCGTTCCATATCATCTGCCTTGTACATTGCTTGCAAAGCCGCTTTGTAAGCATAGCAAGCAAATAAGGGAGGTGCATGGGAAGTGTTTGTGAACGGAACACCTCCGTATCTACGATGAATGGATTAATTTTGAGAGACACACACACACAGAGAGAGACAGAGACAGACAGAGATAGATCGATAGATGGATGTTTTTTGTGGAGTTCTACTGGAGCTTTCTGATGTGGAGTGTGATGCATGAAAATGATCCCCATGACCTCCTGAGTTGATTCGGTTAATTCGCTACTAATAATTGGGAAGAATTCCCGTGTGTTATACGCACGTCATGTTAAGGCATTTCAAGCAGCTTAAGTCCTGCCATGGCATACTCATTACAAAATAAACTAGAAGGGCACTCGGTGGGGCGCATACCTCCGCCCGGATCCGGATCTTCACCAAAATCAAATCAATTCGTCCTTGTCACACACCCAACCTGTCCACCAAGTTTCGTCCGAATCCATCCACAACTTTTTGAGATATCTTGCACACAGACAGGGGTGAAAACAACCTCTGTCTACCTTCAGTGTGTGGAGGTAATAACAAAAATAATGACAACATTGTAACAAAGCATATATTAAGTAATACTTATAATATTTACCCTTTGAACCCAAGCGGCTGTTTTACCCGCCGCCATTCAAACTTCCGTCTGCCTGAGCGGTCGGTTTACCGGCCACTATTCAAATGTCCATATTCCCGAGCGGCCAGATTTTTCTCAAGGGAGCTCAGGGTGGGGGAGCCGAAAATCCAAGGAGCTCAGGGTTCAAATGGTTAACAACAATAATAATGATAGTATCATTTGGCAATAATAATAACGAACGTATAATCGGCGCCCTGGCCCAAGCACTTCTGGAGTTGGTGAAAGGCTCGCTAATGCTCAAGCAGTACGGCAGGTAGGTATGCTACAAGGCTGTGAAGACCAATGAAAATTTGGTCCAATGGACCAATGGGCCCACCAGTGTGAGGAACTCATAGCCAAATTCAAAACGATTGGTGACTCTTTCTTCAATTTTGCCATTGAAGGTGACATTGAAACATTCATTTCATACTTTTGTTGTTACTTCTACTTTTCATCCTGATTCTTGAAAACCTACAAACATTCAAAACCCTTCCACCCCCAACCTTCTAAAATGCATAGTGGCAGGTCCACACATAAGTTGGCAGGGGGCTCCCTCTTCTAACTCCCCATTTCTTTCTCTTTCTTTCCCTCTTCCTCGTACTCTGTAGCTGCTACTAACATAATAAATTCGTTTGGAGAAATTGTCACAAGAGGATGAGTAAGACGGAAAAAACGACGTCCCAGACAGCATTTGCTCAAGTACCACAACAGTGTTTACATGGAGATCGCCATGTTGTTCAGTGGTGCCCAGTACTCCGTTCCGTTGCAATGCTTGCCTGAGCCGCTTGTTATTGCAACACACCACTGAACTTCTGGATGGAACGAGTTGAAAACTGGTTGTTGTACCCAGAAAATGCACGGGAATTTTTAAGACGTAAAAAAATTAATAATAATAATAATAATAATACTACACCTGGGGGTTCAGGCTGAGGGGCAGGCAAGCAGCATGTCCCGTTAGCAAGCAGCTCACTTGGTGAGTGCCAAGCGAGGTGCTTTATTCAAAGTGCTCAAGCTAGCACATTGGAACAGAACGGAGTGCTCAGCCCTGCTTAACAACATGGCAGTCAGTATCCAATGTAAACCATGTATGTAATTGTGGTACTCGAGCAAATGCTGTCCGGGCCGTCGTTTTCAGTTTTACTTTATTCTCTTGCAACAACTTCCCCAAATGAATTTATTGTGTTAGCAGCAACTGTAGAGTACGAGGAAGAGAGAAAGAAAGAGAAAGAAATGTGGAGTCAGAAGGGGGAGTCCCCCACCTACCAAGCTTATTTATGGACCTGCCACTGTGAATTTTGGGGAGGGGGGTGTAGGGTCTTTTTCACAGGCTGACCAAGGGCGTGCTCCGTTAGCAAGTGGCTTCCTATTGCTTTCCAAGCCAGCCTTTCCGTATCAACAGCTTTGCAAGCCACTTTCCTAGCTGCTCGGCAAGTGGAGCAAGTGATTAAGAGAGGTGCTTGGTGACTGGTAAGCGAGCTGCTTGTGCTTGCTAAAGGAACACACCCCAGATCTTCGTTACTCTGAGAGGCCTTCTTCAATGGCCGGGGATACCTTTCCGGAATTGTCTTGTTTCACAGTTTTTGTTAATTGTTGGTGGTGTTAACTTGTTGGTGTAATGTATTTGCATGTCTCATAGTGTGCTTTTGTTTGTGTTGTTTATGTGTTGCGTTCTTGTTCTTGTCTGGGCTGCATTCTCTATTCTCTTTTGTGCCTCGATTGAGTGTGTTACACACTCAATCGAGGCACAAAAGAGAATAGAGATGTGTTGCTGTGTCCCCCCCACCCCTTTCTACTCCTCTTTTCCTGTTTGTTTATTCGCCTGCTTGCTGCCCCATTGTCAGTGTGTTGGCTTTCTCCCCTCTGTCGCCTTGATCTTCTATGTTCCTCAACTTTGTAAAGGGGTGAGAGAGGGAGGGAGAATAAAAATGCAAAAAAAGTGAAAAGGAGCAATACTTTTTTAGCTCGCCTGTTCGAAGAACAGAGAGCTATAGCGATACCCCCGGCGTGAGCGTCAGCGTGAGCCGTGAGCTGTGAAAATGTTAAATTTTTTGTATTACGGAAAAACTCCTCGACGGATTTCGACAAAACTTGGTGGGGGGTTAGGTATGGTCCAAGGATCATGCCATTAGATTTTGGACTTGGTCCCCCCCCCCCCAAAAAAAATTGTTAGAGAAAATTTTTTTTTTGCATTTGTACATGTTTTAAGTGATTTCCACCCCCCCCCCAAAAAAAATTGTTAGAGAAAAAAAAATTTTTTGCAACTTTTTTTTCAACAAAATTTAGATTTTTTTTTTGCATTTCTACATGTTTTAAGTGATTAGGATTTCGACGAAACTTTGTGGGGGGGTTAGGTATGGTCCAAGGATCATGCATTAGATTTTGGACTTGGTCCCCCCCCCCAAAAAAAAATTGAGAAAAAAAATTTTTTTTTTTTGCATTTCTACATGTTTTAAGTGATTTCCAACCTCCCCCCCCCCCAAAAACAAATGTTAGAGAAAAAAAATTTTTTGCAACTTTTTTTCAACAAAATTTCGATTTCTTTTTTTTGCATTTCTACTTGTTTTAAGTGATTTCCAACCCCCCCCCCCCCCCCCCCCAAAAAAATTGTTAGAGAATTATTTTTTTTTTTTTGCATTTCTACATTGTTTTAAGTGATTAGGATTTCGACGAAACTTGGTGGGGGGTTAGGTATGGCCCAAGGATCATGCCATTAGATTTTGGACTTGGTCCCCCCCTCCAAAAAAATTTAGAGAAATATATATATATTTTTTTGCATTTCTACATGTTTTAAGTGATTTCCAACCTCCCCCCCCCCCCAAAAAAATTGTTAGAGAAAATATTTTTTTTTCATTTCTACATGTTTTAAGTGATTTCCAACCCCCCCCCAAAAAAAAAATTGTTAGAGAATTATAAAAAATATTAATTATTAGACTCGTCTTTTAAAAACGCTAAATGTATAAACAGGCAAGCATTGGGTGGCTTTGACACCAACTCTCTGGTTAGGTCATCTCTTCGAGCATGACCTAATAATATGGTGTCGATGTCCTTCGATCCGTCCGTCCGTTCACAATGAAGTTGAGGCGGAGATCTGGTCATTAGTGATCCTGATAGAGGTCGATGAGACGTACACGATGGTATGACTTTCAAGGTCACCGAAGGTCAAGGTCACGAGGCCTTTGAAGTTGCGAAATGACTATTTTCAAATTCTATCTCCTCCGCCATTTCTCAAGCGATCTTGAATTTGATTGTAGCATATGAATCTATGGACCATATCTAAATTTGGTCGGCCGGATTTTCAATATTCGCTTTCGTTTTCGTGTCACGTGACTTCAAAGTTGGCAAAAATGCGAAAATGACGATTTTCAAAATCTATCTCCTCCTACATTTCTCAAGCGATCTTGAATTTGATTGTGAAATATGAATGTATGGGACAATATCTAAATTTTGCCGGGACGGATTTTCGAATTTCGCTTTCGCGTCACGTGACTTCAAAGTTTGCAAAAACTGCCCTACCTTCAGGAGCTATATATTCTCTACTGGGCATGGTAAAAGTTAGTGAATGGTGTCATTGCATAGCAGCTGACCTTGTCTTCATGTCCATTCGAAAGAATACCGATATCTTCGAATACCGACACGTCACGTGACTTTGAATTTTGCGAAAACTGCTTCATGTAGTTGCAAAATGACGATTTTCAAAATCTATCTCCTCCTACATTTCTTAAGTTATCTTGAATTTGATTGTGGCATATGAATCTATGGACAATATCTAGATTTGTCGGGCCGGATTTTTGATATTCGCTTTCGTTTTCGCGTCACGTGACTTCAAAGTTGGCCAAAAATCCCTCCTGACCCGAGAACACTACACCCTAGTAACAGGAACTCATGCTTGTTTCTCGCAGAGATGACCGTCACTCCCTCACTGGTGTATTTTATATTTATAAATTTTCCGCCGAAGGTGCAAAAGTTTCAAAACCCGAAATATAAACGTCGGCATTTATTTTCAAAATATAATTTTGCGCGTGCGTACCAAAACGCCAAGTCCCCTTTAACCAAACTGCGCAGTAGTTTTCGGTCATGGCGTCTGAGCAGTAGCCAGCGTGGTTCAGAATGACTGTGGTTAATGGGGCGAAAGTGACTGTTAACTTCACATCTTCACATGAAACTTTAATCCACCGTTTGGCATTGAATGCAATTTTGTGAATTTCCCATAAGGGCTAGCAGGATGACCCAGGAGTACGCACTCTCGTCTCTAAGCTCTCTAGCCTGGGTTTGAATCCTGACCCAGCCATTTGAATCCCGACGCAGTCATCCTGGTGTGTCACAGGCAGGATGATTCATCAATGTGTGTGCCGTCCCTCGGATGGATGTTAAATTGGGCGTACCTTCTGCTGGCATTCGTTTCATTTAAGTACTAGAGGGGTATGCTTGCACATTGTAAGCAATAACGAACCCTGCTTCCCCATTGTTTTGGGTTGCTCGCCTGAATTTGATTTTTCATTTATTTATTTTATTTATTTTTATTTTTATTTTTATATTTTAATTTGCAGATGCTTTCTGATGGTTCTGTGAATATTTTTTCCCTGGTGTATCAGCTTCGATATCCATTGGCACACAAAATTACCGTGCTTCCCCATTATCTTGGCTCGCTCACCTGCATTTTTTTCATTTATTGATTTGCTCACGGAAAACTAATGTTTTCCAACGGTTCTGTGATTTCCCCCCCCCCCCCCGATGTATCGGCTTCGATGTCCATCGGCAAGCAAAATTTCAGCTTTCTACGTCAACCGGAAGATACCTATCTTTAATATCAGTCAGTGAATCAGTGGTTACAATGAGCTTTATATATCTTAGATATATAGTACTTATTTGGTGAAAAATATAATCAACATGGGCGTGAATTGATCTGTCTTCCATCCGCTCTACTGTTGATATAAATAATACGACTATCTTTCCAGTTTCCTATCTCCTTTCTCACCGCTTCACGCATAGTCACCAAACTTTGTGACCTCATTGATGATGTGCAATTCTGCTTGCAGCATCTAAATTTACTTGCAACTCCTCCATTTATTTTTTTCGGCCCAGTCGAAAATACTTTTTTCTCAAAGCGTTCGCCATGCTGGATGACGTCAGGGCATTCTGGTGGGTTGCGCTTCAAGCCTGACTATTGCGGTATTTTTGTTTTCTCGTCCCCCCCCCCCACCCCTACCCCTTCCATTCAGTGTAGCATTGTTGTTTTATGGCTTTCGCGTCCTTTAAAATGTCACTCCATAACCAGTACATCTGCGAGTTATGATTGTTACCTCCGCCACCGAAGGTGAAAGACGTTATGTTTTCACCCCTCTCGGTCTGTTTGTGTACAGGATATCTCAAAAAGTTGTGGACGGATCTGGATGAAATTTTGTGGACATGTTCGGTGTGTGACAAGGACGAACCGATTAGACTTTGGTGAAGATCCAGATCCGGATACTAGAATTTTTAAAGTGATTCTTCACCATTGAGAGATAGAGCCAAAAATGACATTTAGCACAATATCTCAAAAAGTTGTGGACGGATTCGTACGAAACAGTGAACAGGTTGGGTGTTTCGCAAGGCCGAATTGATACGATTTTGGTGAAGATCCGGATCTGGAATCTGGATACGAAAATTATTTAATTTTTAAAGTGATTCTTCACCATTGAGAGATTGGGCCAAAAACGATGTAGTACTGTATAGCATGATATTTAAAAAATGTATTGGGCCCGATATGTTCTCATGGATCAGGCATTACGTGGCGGAGGTATGCGCTCTACCGAGTGCCCTTATAGTCTTATTCAAGTAACTTTTTTTGCACATCCTCTTGTATTCCCTTTTAGTCCATGAGCCAGACCGAATTTCATTACCAAAAAGGGGAACAGACCCCACCATGATTTTTGGTTAGCTTGATACCTCAAGTGTCCGAATCAGTTGATGGACTTGCAAGGAAGGAGTAGCTTAATGACCTTTTGGCGGCCATCTTTAAAAATGCCCGCCGTTATTTCACCAAAATGGAGGAAATTGGAAAATACCCACAAACTCACTCCAGAATGTCTCTATGGACATGCGGTTTGGCTTAAAATGATTGTAAGAACATTCTACATCTGCCAATATATAGTTTTGGATAGTTATTTGCTACGGTATGTTCCAAAACTCGAAATTTCTCCCAAAAAAGTGGCATTTTTAGGTTTTTTTTGCTATATGTTATCAGAAGTTTTCTGCCAATTAATGTTCAAATATATCTAAGCTCATTTTTTACCTTGGTCACCTAGAGTGGTTCATAAGGCATTCAAAGAAAGTCAAATATCAAGTTATCTGAACTTCACAGGATTCTATAGATACGTTTTCGTACATGATCTATTTGTCAGTTTTCGGCATTTTTGGGTACCGATCTCAAAAACCTTCTATACTATGCCACCATTGGGGTTTCAAAATATCTAATAGGCATTTTTATAACTGAAATAAGATTTTACATATGCTCATTATATACTAGACCCTCTGCTGAGTACCGGTCAGTATACATTTCCCATGTATTAGTACACCAACTGGGGCCCTATCCCCAGCCCTATCATGGGAAGGGACACAAAGCCCATCTATGACAGATTGTGATTAATACGAACATCTATCTATAGCCCAAATGTACAGGGTACAAACCAGGAGTTGACCGGTACTCAGCAGAGGACCAGTAGTTTGCTATTGTTATAGTTGTTTTTTCA
>CM068968.1:36401502-36420264 GCA_035128595.1 Eptatretus atami
AATTGATTGCTTTTACCTTACCCTGGCCAGCGAATGAACTAGCTGAATCACAGCCAGTCCACGCATGGACTCCAATCAACGACGCACACACATCCTTGCCTAGTATTGTGCCCAACCTTGAGATGTCAATAAGTCTTATTTGGGTTTTTTTAAGGATCACAAATACATCAGTATCCTCTGAAATCGCCATAACCTTTGGATACGTAATGGCAGCATGTTTGCAATGAACCAGCATTCTTGTGTCGGCTTCTTCATGGGTTGATGCAAGCGCCGCAATTTCTGTCACATTATCCTTCGTAATCTGGAAACACTTTTCACCAGATGTGACCATCATTGTTGTGTTACCAAGTTTGCCTCTGTTCCGTTCTTCCTTCCAGTTGTCAGCTAGAAACATTGTAAGCTTGTTCTTGCTTTCCTTACTCGGCCAACATCCTTTTCCAGTTCTTTATTCTGTGTCCTGGCTTATCTGATTAATCAATGCCATGTGAGAACCACGATGCAACCGTTCTGCGTCTTTAATCGACAGGTCTTTGTAGACGTCAAACACAACATCAACTCGTCCACTTCCCTGGCAATCATTCAGGACTTAATTCAGAATTATCACTGAGAGTTCTTCAAATGTCAGATTCTCGCCGTGAATCTTTTGGACTATCCCCATGCATCAACTATTGTTGCCGAGGACCTGAGGACAATTCAACATTAGCATTTCTTTTTCAATATGTTTGCCCAAAGTTGCTTTCCCTGTTTTCTTTAGGGTGCCGTCACCATTGGCCAATGCCCATGGTTTGGGACCGAGAGGATAGCAGAGAACTTCTTTCATATCTAACTTCCTGTTCTGAGCTCAAGATCATATGTCTTGTCAGTGCATCACATCATACTGATCATGCACAGCCATGTAGGCCCAGTCACCTGATTGCATGGTACAATGTGTCAGCATTGCTCCATGCCAACCTGAATGTTAGTGGAAGTGGTGTGTAGATCTTTATTGCCGAGTAGAGTAGGATAGGCAAAAGTGCATCATGGGCAGGGCGTAGCCCTGGCTGGGGGGGGGGGGGGTCACCACATACTCTGACCAGGCTATGGCCCTGGTGGACAACACTCAGTTTATGTACTTATATTTTTGGCATCTGGACAGCGCTTACAATGGGTTAAAGCACCAATGAGTCCAGGATTGTTACCAAATGTCATGACCTTGCCTGCCATTTGCTCACAAGCAGCTACTTTCACTTTAAGATTCATTTTCCTGTAGATTTTTTGAAATTGTAGATTTTTAACCTCCGCCATCGAAGATCGGAGGTTACTGTTTTCACCCTTTCTGTTTTTTGTTTGTTGTTTGTAACAGTATTACGGAAAAACTCCTCGACGGATTTCGACAAACTTGTGGGGGGGTTAGGTATGGTCCAAGGATCATGCCATTAGATTTGGACTTTGTCCCCCCACCCAAAAAAAATTGTTAGAGAAATTTTTTTTTTTTGCATTTCTACATGTTTTAAGTGATTTCCAACCCCCCCCCAAAAAAAATTGTTAGAGAATTTTTTTGGCATTTCTACATGTTTTAATGATTTCCAACCCCCCCCCCCCCAAAAAAAAAATTTTAGAGAAAAAAATTTTTGCAACTTTTTTTCAACAAAATTTCGATTTCTTTTTTTGCATTTCTACATGTTTTAAGTGATTTCCAACCCCCCCCCCCCCCCCCCAAAAAAAAATGTTGGAGAAAAGAACTATAACTCTGTCAGCACTGTTGACATCATATTTAATGAATAAGATATAAGTTCACTTGAGTGACCCAGCAGTATTGGCGGCGGAGGTTTTGCACTCTCCCGAGTGCTCCCCTCTAGTTGTTGTTGTTATTGTTTGTTAATCTTCCATGGGTGCCGTGGGCTACCCAGATCTAGCACACATCCAAGTGTCAACCCATGGGTGGGAGGGGGGGGCTTGGCTCCAGAGGGAGAAGACAATACGAATCCTCCAATTTTTCCTGAAGTCAGAACCTGCGCATCAGACATAAAGTCCCCCACCCCTTCCATCATCCGAAATCCAGGCCAAGGGGCTGCCAGCTATGAGTGACTGTTAACAGTTCATACAGGGGAATTCATGAGCACGAACTCCTGCATTTTATTCCAATAAAAAACTGTTATGTGAGTGTTGTGAAAAGTTTTATTGATATCAGTTTACCGCTACCCCAAAAAGGCCGAAAACAGCAAATAGGAGCATGCCACAAAACGTATCTATAGAATCCTGTGAAGTTCAGATAAGTTGATATTTGACTTTCTTTGAATGCCTTATGAACCACTCTCGGTGACCAAGGTAAAAATGAGCTTAGATATATTTGAACATTAATTGGCAGAAAACTTCTGATAACATATAACAAAAAAAACCTTAAAATGCCACTTTTTTGGGGAGAAATTTCGAATTTTGGAACATACCATAGCAAATAACTATCCAAAACTATATATTGGCAGATGTAGAATGTTCTTACAATCATTTTAAGCCAAACCGCATGTCCATAGGACATTCTGGAGGTGAGTTGTGGGTATTTTTCTAATTTCCTCCATTTTGGTGAAAAACGGCGGCATTTTTAAAGATGGCCGCAAAAGTCATTAAGCTACCTTCCATGCAAGTCCATCAACTGATTTCGGACACTTGAGGTATCAAGCTAACCAAAAACATGGTGGGTCTCCCCTTTTTGGTAATGAAACCTGAAATTTTGAGGTCTGGCTCATGGACTATTTGTCCTTCTCTCAAGCCCTCAACACCCTTATTTATCTTCCTTTTTATTGCCTTTGTTCCCACTGTGTAGGGTTACCATCATCAAAGCTTGGTTTCCACCTGGAGAACAGAGTTAACTGCTTTTTGCATAAGCAGAACCTGCCCGAGGCTGGGGAGGTGTTTGTACGAGTCGTCCATGTTTCAGACAAGACGGTTGAAGTTAAGCCTGGTATGAAGGCCCGGTGAGTCATTGTTTTCTGTCTTATTTTATGAACCATTCATTGGCTGCGGCGGGTCCTAACATATTAGTCACTCCATTTCAAGTCAATTCTGTTGCCATGACATATTTGAAGGTGATCAAACCCTCCAACCCGATTATATCTCCTCTCTTGTATTGAGCGGAGTTATATTTCATTTCCTGTTTTGTCTTCTTTTTTTTTAAATAAATTCCAACAATTTTGATCGGACATCATTCCTTCATTTCTGAGCCAATTCTCTTCAAATATGTGCCGTAATCCAAATCCCCCAGACACCTTTTTTCTCGCAACGAATTTGACCGCATTTCATTTTTGTGGGGTCAAATGTGAAACGCTAAAAATCACACATTTTCCCTTGCCATGATAGAGATCAGATTTGGCACAAAGGTGCTTTAAAAAGCCCCGATAAGGGATGCTTGGCGGAATTACGCATATCCGATTAGAGTCGTTTTCGGGATTATACAAGGTCAAAGTTCAAAATTGGTGAAAATTTATGTGAAATGAAGTGTTTCCTGCCAAGCTTTTATTCAGATAAGGCTGCCGCACCCCCTTCAGGATGAAGCAGGTAAACACTGGTCTGGTGTCTTCTATTTTCCTTTGCGTGGGTCACTATGTAAGCTGGTGTAAAGGGGGCAGGTGCCAAAACATTGACCTTATTGGATGTAATTTTAAAAAGTAGTTACTGTTTTATGTTGTTCACAATGTGTTGCAACTGTTTTAGCTTTGTACCTGGTGTTGGCTTAGCAGCTAGAGTGGCTGGCTTAGGATCCTAGGGTCCTGAGTTTGAGCCCCGTTGAATGCTGAATCAACACAAGGTGGGGGTTGACTCAGCCCGTCATCCTTCCGAGGTCGGCAAAATGAGTACCAGCTTGCTGGGATGATTGAGCCATTCGAATATCCTGCGTCGGAGTGGTCACCCGTCTAGGATTGTGCCCAATCGCCCAGGAGACTGCTTTGGCAGCACCGACGCTCTGTCCAGAGTATGGTCCCAATGGATTTGGATTTTTGTTTGTTTGTTTTAGCTTTCAAAGGTTGTTTTGTTTTCATTCACATTTTCACAGATTTTGGGTTGGTCGATTAGGAGTTCACATCTGAACACTGGGGGTCATGATGTTGAGATCCTCGGTTCATATCCTGTTTGTTGTGTCCAAAGCTTCATCAGCCTTCGATAATGTTGAGAAAAATATTTAAACTTGCATTTATTTTTGGGGTGGTGTGCAGGATGAAAGCTCAAGTGAATTGTATCACGGGACATTTGTGAGATAAGATGATAACATTTTTATCCCCATGCTTTTTGAAAAAAATGGGGGGGGGGAGGGGGGATGTGGGATATTGGAATCTGCTCAGTCTGTCTGTCTGTCTCTCTGTCCATCCATCATACTATCTCCTCCGAAACGGTTGTGCAGAAATTCCCCAAATTTGGTAGACTTAAATCACCACATGGCAAGAATGTCCAAGAGCAGTCATTTTTGACCCCACCCCCTGGGGCAGGGTCAAAAGGTGAAATAACAGAAAATGCAATTATGAGTACCTTTTTAGACATTTTAAAATTAGACTTTGTATATGCAATAAACATTGGGGGACGCATAAAATATGTAACAATTTTTTGGGATTTGGCCCCTGGTTTATGCCTCGGGAGGTGGGGTCAGATAGGTCAAAATGGGGGGTAAAATTTCAACTCAAAATTTGATATTAGGTCATTTCTGATGGAACTTTTTGCCATCTTTCAACTCTGCTTTAGGTGGGAATTGCGGGGATTTGCGATGACATGCTTTCGACTGCTCTCGTGTTTTTTATTTTTTATTTTATGATTATTTTCTTGCCATATGAAGAGATGCATCTTGAGCCAATTCTGGGAGAAAAATAAGCATATTGGATGATTGGCCAGATGATCTGCTGATTGACCGTTTCTAATTGTGAACATCACTGACTCCTCTTCTGGCTCTTTGCTAGGTTTGTGGACAATGGGGAGATGGCCGACTCCTTCCCATACCGCGCGAAAGCACTTTTTGCATTTGAGGAGATTGATGGCGTTGACGTATGCTTTTTTGGATTGCATGTGCAAGAATATGGATCAGATTGCCCCCCACCTAACCAGAGGTATGTTTTGTTTGTTTGTTTGTTTTGCATGTCTTTGTTTTGTTTATCCAACGATGATGACTGTATTGCTGAAAGTAAAAAAGAAGCAAAAGAGATGTTTAAAAAATGGAAAAGTACAATGGAGAAGGAAATGTTTTTGTGACAACATTAATAAAACGAAGGTTGTGGTGAGTGGCAAAGAAAGAGAAAGGAGAGAAAGTGGGCAATGGCCTTGTTCAATGTACGTAAAAGGAGTGAGAAGGAATTCATTTCGATGAAAGCAATGCTATAGCTATTACCACAAGAGGTGCAGTGGTATGACTGGAAATTTGGTAACTTAAACTGGGATTTTCATAATTATGTAAAAGATATGAAGATTAGCCATTTCAAGAAAAAGATGAAGAATGAAAAGCTCCTGAACTCAGATTTAAATTTGGAAAAGGTCAAAGGCTTCTGTTACCTTCGACTCTTGGAGACATGACAAATGCATCAAGAGGAGCAGAATTAGCCGTTATATCAATAATAAAGTCAGCCTGGAATTGGTGGACATAACTAGATGGTATCATGAAACACAGAAACATTCCATTATCTGTAAAAAGTAGAGTTGATAAAACCCGTATTAGACTTATTGATGAATTTAAGCAAAACATGGGCAACACAGATCGATTATGAAAGAAAGAATGGAAAGAACGAAGATGACGATCATATGATGGATGAATGGATTGTCTCTGAAGGAAAGAATGCCGAGCTCAGAAACCAATAAGAGATTAACAAAAATCAACACTGGTGAAGAAGAACTTCGGAAGAGATTGATTCATTTTCATGTCCAGCCTGTGGCTGCTGGTTTGCGTCATTACTGGGGGTGCGGCTGTGCCACTGATGTAATGCCCCATGCTGGTAAGGGCAGGAATTTGTAATTTGTTCATGATGCTGACTAATACTCACCTATTCTTCGTGAAGGACCCCACGGGACCGTTAACATCCACCAACCAATGCTGGCAGGCAGGACACCCAGCTTCGCGTCCATCCAAGGGACGGCACACCCATTGATGAATCTTCCTTCCTGTGAAACACCAAGATGACAGTTTATAGATGGGCCGAGATTCAAACCCAGGCTAGACAGCTAAGAGGTGAGTGTGCGTACTTCTAGGCAATCCTGCCAGCCCACCAGGGAGAAATTAAAATCAATACCACTGAAAAAGACCTTTGGAAGAAACTAGAAGGGCACTCGGTAGAGCGCATGCCTCCACCCCGTAATGCCTGATCCACGAGAACATATCTGGCCCAATACATTTTTGAGATATCGTGCTATATATCATTTTTGAGCCCTATCGCGCAATGGTGAAGAATCACTTAAAAATTCTAGTTGTCGGATCCGGATCCGGGTCTTCACCAAAATTGAATCAGTTCGTCCTTGTGACACACCGAACCTGTCCACAAAATTTCATCCCGATCCATCCACAACTTTTTGAGATATCCTGTACATAGACAAACAAACAGAGAGGGGTGAAAACATAACCTCCTTCACCTTTGGTGGCGGAGGTAAAGACTTGTTCGATGTCGTCAAGTCATGTGCTGTCAGAAGATGAAGCTCTATTGAAAGCAATGAAGTGCGTGGTAGAAGAAAGCCCAGAGAACGTTCTAAACAGACAAGGAATGAAAATGTCAAAAAGGTTATGGACTGTTTGGAGTTGCACGAAACTGATGCATAGATACAGTAGATCCATATGGAGGAATGACATCATTCGAAAAATAGTGATGAAACATTTGTTGCCGTTTGCTTTTCTACCGTATAGTTTGAGAGATTAATTGTTTATGGAATACTTTTTGAAATCATTGCCTTATTTAGTACACCCCCTGTTGTGAGATAAGATGTCAATCTCACCCCTGTTGTTTTGGTGATTCCCTGAAAAAAATGGTGGAATTGTTTATTTCCAAACCAACTTCCCTTTATTCCTATCTCATCCCAATCTGTCTTGTCTGCACACTCCCTCTCTTCTGTTTCTGTCACTCCCCTTTCTTTTTCTTGCTTTTCTTTTCTCATGGGGTGACAGGATGGCCTAGAGGTACGCACACTCGCCTCTAAGCTGTCTAGCCTGGGTTTGAATCTCAACCCAGTTATAAACTGTGATCCCAGTGTTTCACAGGCAGGCTGATTCATCAATGTGTGCCATCCCTCAGATGGATGTTAAACTGGCATCCCGTCTGCCAGCATTCATTAGTGGACGTTAAAGATCCCATGGTGTCCTTCATGACGAGGCGAGCTGTTGCCAGCACCATGAACAAATTCCAAATTCCTGCCCTAACGGGCAGATGGCATTGCATCATCAGCACAGCTACGCCCTCAGCCGATGATGCTATTCCCTAGTCTTGTGCTGCATACGAACGAAGAATACTTTTCTTATTTTTACCTCCTGTCCACCTCCTCATAATACCTTGACAGTCCCAAATTATGTGACATGTTGTGCTCTAGTTCAGAAGATCTCTCGGCCGACTCCTCCATTCAGTGTTCTTCTCTTTGTTTACAGGCGTGTATATATTTCGTACTTGGACAGTGTACACTTCTTCAGGCCACGAAGCTTACGGACAGCTGTCTACCATGAAATTCTCATTGGCTACCTCGAATACGTCAAGAAACTGGGGTGGGTGACATTTTCTTTATTGTCTTTGTGAAAAAAATTGAAATTGTTACAATCATGTGAAAATGATTACTGTTGATAATGAAACGAAATTATTTTTAGCTCACCTGGAACGTAATTCCAGGGAGCTTATTGGTTGGCGTGTTGCCAGTTCTTCAGTCCGTCCACAAACATTTGCAACTTATCTGAAACTACACATCCGATTTTGATGAAACTTGACCACAACCATCATCACCCAATACGTACCAAAGTTTGTTCACGGCATTAAAAAAAAAATCGGGCCCGAAGGGGATCTTTGTGGGGTTGCCCCCCCCCCCAAAATAGGTAGTTGCGATAACATTGGTTCATTTTGCTGATTCCATCCCACATTGACTTCCTCCTCAGTATCATTCTACCAGGTGAGCGCCCAGGGGTATTGCTCCTATTTTTATTTTCTGAGCGATTGAGGCAGCGGTCTGTTGTCTATACACCGCCCAAATTTAGGGATGTGTCAGAAGAATGTGTTGCACGTTTGTAACAATATCGCTGGTGTATACAAGCTGTGAGGTACTCTGCTGGTGTTACAAATTACATGGTTGTACTTCATAACATTTGTGCAAAATTTGAGTTATTTGACGAGGAAGGAAAGTTTATAAAGTTGCAAATGCACAAGAAGAGATTGAAAATTGCAGAACCCAGCCTGACTTCAATTATTTATTCTTTTTATTATTATTTTATTTTTTTGCAGAGTTATTTATTATTATTCAACCTGGATTTGGTTGAATCGCATGCCTGGTGTTTATTGGCCGGCCACCTATGTTGCAAAATATTGGAAAGTTGTAATCTTAATTGGCTGCAGATGTGTTGTGCATAGCACGTTAGCCACCATTGTAAGTTTGTTTATAAAGTGAGCGTATGTGCATCACAAGCTGAAGCATCACCTCAATGTCTGTTCTCCAAATGTACAGTGTTCCAAGTGAACATTCCATCAAGTTTGAGGATGCTGACCAAAACAGCTTTCTTCTTTTGTCTCACTTCACCCTCATGATCAGGTACACAACTGGGCATATATGGGCATGTCCCCCAAGTGAGGGTGACGATTACATCTTCCACTGCCACCCACCGGATCAGCGCATCCCCAAGCCAAAGCGCCTCCAAGAGTGGTATAAGAAGATGCTTGATAAGGCTGTTGCGGAACGTATTGTTCATGACTATAAGGTGACACTATGTGGAAACACGAAAGACCCACGTGATGTTTATTTAATTTTGATCACAAAATTGGCAGATTTCCTTTTTTAGGAACACTGAATTGGAAAACCATTTGTTTGGCCGATTTAACCAAATCCTATGGTGCCGCAATTTCCTCACAGGACATCCTGAAACAGGCAACAGATGATCGGCTTACAAGCGCGAAGGAGCTACCTTACTTTGAAGGTGACTTTTGGCCAAATGTGTTGGAGGAGAGTATCAAGGAACTGGAGCAGGAGGAGGAAGAGCGCAAACGCGAGGAGACCAGTGCATCGTGTGAGAGCACAGAGGTACTTGGATTAGATTTGTATATTCTGGCCAACAAGTGATGAGCAAAACGAAAATTATTGGGGTGTTTTTTCAGATGTCAAGGCCCTTATTAACATGCTTTTTTGCTGGGTTGTACAACAGGGAAAGAAGGGCGACAGCAAAAGTGCAAAGAAGAAGAACAACAAGAAAACGAGTAAGAGCAAGAGTAGCAACAGTCGGGCAAGCAAGAAAAAGCCGGGTATGCCGAGTGTCTGCAACGACCTGTCGCAGAAGCTTTATGCAACCATGGAGAAGCACAAAGAGGTCGGTTTTGATTTTCTCTCTTGAGCCAAAATAATGCTTTATCGTAATTTATCTTTGACTCCTCTCCTTCATGAAAGCAGTACAAGTTGTTATTCTTCTTCTTAAGTCTTCTCTCAGGCCAAACTCAGTTGTCTTTCATCCTTGCCTTCTAGTCTTCTCAATCAAGCATTGCTGTGTATAAACTTCCCTTTTTTCATGTCTAAGCTTCCCTTTGAGATTTCCCAGGATGTTAAACTTTGATCATTCTTCACAGGTCTTTTTCGTGATCCGGCTTCTAGCACCTACAGCAGCAAATTCGTTGGCTCCCATCCAGGACCCTGACCCGCTTGTGCCTTGCGATCTGATGGATGGACGCGATGCCTTCCTTACGATGGCGAGGGATAAGCACTACGAGTTCTCATCGTTGCGTCGTGCTAAATGGTCGACTATGTCCATGCTGGTCGAACTGCATAACCAAGGGCAGGATCGATTTGTTTACACCTGCAATGAATGCAAGCACCACGTGGAGACCCGCTGGCATTGCACAGTTTGCGAGGTGATGTAACAATTGTGCCTCCCCCACTCCTCAGTGTTAATATTTGCCAATTTACTTGATTACTTGCCGACCTCCTTCACGTTATCTTCCTTTGTCTCCTTTGCAGGATCACGTTGAAAACTGTCGATTAACCCCGACAGCTTGCATACAGGCATTAATTGTCATTTACCTTTTTTAAATTTTTTTTTTCTTTCCCCCTCTTCAGGATTATGACTTGTGTGTTGCCTGCTACAAAAGTAAGGGCCACGAGCACAAGATGGAGAAGTGGGGCCTGGGCTTGGACGACGACAGTGCCGGCGGCCAGCAACCGACCATGCAGAACCCACAGGAATCACGGCGCCTGAGCATACAGCGCTGTATCCAGTCACTTGTGCATGCATGCCAGTGCCTGAATGCCAATTGTTCGCTGCCTTCTTGCTTGAAGATGAAACGGGTTGTGCAGCACACAAGAGTTTGCAAGCGCAAGACCAATGGTGGTTGTCCTATCTGCAAGCAGCTTATTGCACTTTGCTGTTTCCACGCTAAGCACTGCCAAGAAAACAAGTGCCCTGTTCCCTTCTGTGTAAACATCAAGCACAAGCTGCGGCAACAACAGTTGCAGCACAGATTGCAGCAAGCACAGATGCTGCGGCGACGCATGGCAGCAATGACTCAGCAACAGCAGCAACAACAGCAACAGCCACAACGAGGTGGGACACCTCATGCAGGCCTTCCTTCGCCTCCCAGCTCTGTGACGCCTTCAGGATCAGTGTCAACAACAGCCGGACAAGTCGTGCCACCCACACAGCCTGGGCAGTCATCGCCACAGTCACTTCCACAAATATCAAGCGCTGTGGTATCAGGAGCAGTACGGCTGCCCATGCCAACAGGAAAGCCTGTTGGTCCATCTGTAGTGGCACCAGCTCCACCAATTGCAGCAATTGAAGCGGCACGGCAGATTGAAATGGTTGCACAGCGGCAGATAGCTTCGCAACAGGCACAGCAACAGGTACAACAACAACAACAACAGCAGCAACACCAGGTGGTACAGCAGCAGCAGCAGCAGCAACAGCTTTTCAACAGGCCGCCAAGCCTGAACAATGGAATGGCTAGCCAGACACTGATGGTACCTGGTCAGCAAATAAATGCTATGGGTTCAATAGGGCTGCAGATTGGAACCCGTGGCCCACCACAAATGCAGCAGACCATGGCAATGCACCCATCACAATGGGGGCAGCCGAGTATGCAGAGGCCGACAGGCATGCAGCTTCCCATGGGTGCCCAGCAGATAAGTATGGTATCAACACCAGGTGCGTTACAAGGCTTGGCAGGCCCTGCACAAGGTGCACAGTCGAGGAACCCTGTCCCTCCAGCTGCAGCTCTGCAGGACCTGTTGCGCACGCTGCGTTCACCAAGCTCTCCAAAGCAGCAGCAGCAAGTGCTAAGCATTTTGAAATCAAATCCACAGTTAATGGCAGCTTTCATCAAGCAACGGGCATCACGGTACCAGGGAGCACAATCTGGCATGACGACTGGTGGGCTGACAACGCAAGGCCCACAGGCTGGTGGCATGCCTGGCCAAGCGACCATGCAGATGCCACGGTCAGTTGGACCTCAAGGAGGTATGGGCATGACTGGTGCCCAAGGACAAGGGCTGGGTGGCATGGGTGCGGCGCTAAGTGGCATGGCCCAACAGCAGCAGCAACAGCAGCAATATCCAATGATGCGGAGGCAGGCTTACACACAACCTGGGATGCCAAGCGCCATGGCTACACATGGTCAATTTCAGGCTCCGCCACAACCCGGAACCTATGCTCACATCCATCAACAGCAACAGCTGCAGCAGCAGCAAAGTCAGCATTTGGGCTTACAACCAAGTTCTATGAGCAGCCAAATGGCTCAGCTTCAGGGCTTGGGTCCAGACGGTACTCCATCTGGTTCAATACCAGCTCTGCAGCAGCGGCTCATGCAGCAGCAGCAAATGAAAATGTCTGGAGCAGGTGGTGGGCCGGGAACTGCCGTACAGCAGACGCCAATGAGCCCACAGCAGCATCTCTTATCAGGACAGTCGCCGGGACCCGCACATCTTTCGGGCCAGGCAATGGCAGCACCCCTTGGCAGCCAAGTGCGGTCTCCACAGCCTGTGCCCTCTCCTCGACCACAATCGCAACCACCCCACTCGAGTCCGTCACCACGAATTCAACCTTCCCCACACCATGTCTCTCCTCAGACAAGCTCACCGCACCCAGGGCTGGCGCCGGGGGCGGGGACGGGCGGCCCACCCCCACAGCCCGGCGGGCCATTGGACCCGGGACATTTTCACGGGCCGGAACAAAACGCGATGCTCCCTCAGCTACCCGGCGCTGGCATCACACCTTTGCATCCGAGTGCAAGACCAGGGGACCTTGGGCTAGGGGGTGAAGGCGGTGAGATGTCAGGGACCTCTATTGCGTCTGACACGCTCGAGAAATTTGTGGAGAATCTGTAGTTTCCCTTTGAATCCCACTCCATCGCTGCTGTTACTTTGCAGCATTTTATTCTCTCTCCGTCTTCACGTCAACCATCGGACCACCGCACCCTACTGGCAACTTTCCCGTCAGACTCAGAAAGTTGGGTTTCCTTTCCCTTTTTCCGTGTTGTTTAAATTTTGTTTCATTTTTTTGTACAGTTGATTGGAGATTCCTGAAGCGGTAGGCATTCATAGAAGTGGCAATTGTAGTTTACGGGCTGTTCATGTTATTTCCATTCTGGCTTGCGTCGCCAGGCCAGTGGACTTTGTAATTTTTGACGTTTCTTCTGCTGTTCGTTTATTTTCCTCTGTTTGGAGGACGCTGTTTTCTTTTTTTTGTTGTTGTTTTTCAACAAGACTTTTAATATGCACATTTTATATTTTTTTGGCCTCCCTCCTTTTCCCCCCAACCCCCAATTTCCCGATCCCGGTCCTTGTGTATTCACGTCGTATCACGTTGAAATTCATTTGTGACAAAGGAAAATGCAACTTGTCATTGTAAACAGAGCGTACTTTATAAAACGGATATAGCCAGTTGAAGATATTAAGAAAAAGACCATGAGAAAAAGTTTCTTTTCTATAAATGTCTGTGGAGACGTTTGAAGTATTAATTTGTATAGTTAGGAGACCATAGACTATAAGATGCACCTGTCGATTTGCAAACAAGACATCCATGGCTTTTCCGCCTGTAGACAGGCTCCTGCTACCTGGTTTTGCTCTGGCCCAGCGCCCGGTTTACGTCCAGCGCTTGTAGAAGCTTTCTCTTTTGTTTTGTCCTCCCTTTCCCCACTCTTCCTTCCCCCTCTTTGGCTGTCATCAGCCAAAGCTGTAAAGACCTTGTAAAACGTTGGGTTAATTATACATGTAAATCATGCAGTTCCTCAGCATACCGTTTCCTTATAAATATATGACGGAACATTCGATGAAGTCACTGTAAAAAGAAACTGCATATTTGCTACTTATATGCTTACCTGAAATAAATGTGTGCCGCCTTTCCACGATGTTCATGTGACGTCGATGTCGCATCCATTTGCTGTACGTGCTTTTGGGGGAGTGTTTACTTTACTGTTCATCGATTAAACAGAAAAGGGAGAAAATTAAACTTTGTACAAGAACCAAAGGCTTGTGCATTGAAGCAGACTTCCAAACACTACTGTGTTAAGGATAGCTTTTTGAATACTTTTTGTTTATTTTATTTTTGTTTTTGGAGGGGTTGGGTGGGGTGGGGGTGGTATTTTGGGTCAATTGTACATCTTTACTGTTCCTGTTTATGGGACTTTGCCAGCTTAGGGCGAGACTTGTATTTTGGATGCAGTAATATTCTAAATAAATAAATTTATGTTGCAAATGAACGTAACCCTTTGGAGCCGCGCAACTCTTTTTGTAAAAAAGGCTTTGTTCAACACCGGACTTAACTGCATTAAAGTATCATCGGTGACAACGTTGAAGCTGAGAGTTGTTTGATGATTATTTGCATCACCCTCCTCCTCTCTGCTGCCCGCATTTCTCATACGAGTGCACATGATTTATTCTCACGTTAGTTATCCCAAGAGTCGACGATATTTTGTGCCGGCATCCTGGACCGTGTCTTGTTTAGGGTCATCGGTGACCATCTTGCGCCACCAGAAATGATGCGTACCAAAGCAGTCGGGTGTACCATGCGCATCAATGGGTGCAATGGTATTGTCTTCCTCTCTGCCTCTTGCCTTTGCTGCAACAACACTGGAATTGTTAATATCTGCAGTAGCTGCAGCTTTGTTGTTGATCGATCAGTTGCACAAACAAATTGCTATCGAAATTGCACGCAACTGCTTTGTCCGCATCTGAACAAGTTGTTCAATAAGATTCCGTGCTTTGAAGTTGTTGTTTTGTTTTTTCCTAGCAAATCTTTTTTGTAAAACTCCTTTTTATTTTTATTTTTGTAAATCCACCGCTTTTACTCGAGTAAATTCAAGAGCCAATTCAGGATTGTAATTATGAATCAAAGTCCAATGCGCACGTGATGAAGTACAGTACTCTCAAGTCCCGAATAAGTGTGGGGGTCTGAATAAGCGTGTAGGGTGGAGCATTTTCCAAATTTTAATAAGAGTAGAGGGCGGAATAAGCGTGTCTGGTGGAAAATCCAAAAAAGTCTAATAAGCATGCAGGTCCGAATAAGAGGGCAGGGTGGAAAAACCAGAAATATGACAAATATAGAACATGAATTTTATTGTTCAAATACATACATTACATCAGGACGACACATCTCTCGACGGGACAACATTGTCACCCGACACGCTCGCCGGTGTAAATATGACCTGAGGGTGGCAAGAACGATTTTTTTAATAAGCGTGTAGACCCGAATAGAGGCCGTGTAGGGGGGATTTTCACCTTGAAAAAAATAAGCGTGCATGCACTCTTATTCGGGACTTGAGAGTACTTGTTACAAATTACGAAGATCCCTTGAAAGTAGAGTCTGTGCCGACTGCAAGCAACCCGTCACAGAATTGTTTGCACAAATCTCCACTCTAGTAATTCATTTGCGTGTTACTAAGTTGCTAATTGATCAATCCTGTATGTGGAATTATTATTACTAGTACGTGCCCGTAAAAAAAAATAATAATAATAATAATATAAATATTTCAAACCGCGAGCAACAAACAACAACCACACAGGCCGTTTCTTCGCTCTCGCGTGCCCGTACGTGCGTGGCCCCGGAAATTCGCATATTATTCGCAGTTACGATTATTCGCAATTTAGTTTTAATACCCAATTATTCAATTAGCGCCAACGTATTTTACCTTTTCGCAATGTCGTGGCAAGGAAAACAAAAAAAGAGAAGAGAAGAGAGAGAAAAAATTTACTTCCTGGTTCAGACATACCAGCACTCTGATGTTACCGAAATGTATGCACCGTCTAATATGAAAACGATCATAACTTGGGGGCATTGTGTTTATCTATAAATGCGCATAAGAAATCGAGAAATTATTAGAATACACGAAATCATCACGATCCGGAAGCCCGTACGATGTAACCCGCAATGGGGAACGCGGCTGAGCTTCCTTCCCCATCAGCCACGCCCACGCAACACGTGTCTTGTCATTGGTTTGGTAAATAAATGGCCATAACTTGGGAAGCACTTGTCCGATTAATATCAAACCTTGAAAAGGCACATCCACAGGTCCCCAGCAATATATCTGGCAAGTTTCAATTAGATCGGACCAGTGGTTGTCGAGAACAGCGGTCACAGACACACACACACACACACACACACACACACACACACACACACACACACACACAGACACACACACACACACAGACACACACACACACACACAGAGATTGCTGGAATTATAGATAGATGATTATTATTATTATTCTTTTTTTTTTTACTGGCTTAGACCTCGAGTCCACGTAAGAAATGCCTTGATCAAGAATATGCGTTCCATGAATCTAAGCGTGTGTATATGCAAATGTAGGTAAACATATATATTATTATATATATTAAACACACACACACACACACACACACCCACACACACATCGCAACATGAAGATGAACTTGCATTCGGTCAGATGTCTCGTACTTGCCACCTCTCCTCCAGCCTTTCAAAATGGGAGAAAATTTCGAAGTATTCTCTTTTCTCATCCGATAAACGATTCTACTCTCGCTAATCATCTGCAAACTCATGCGTGGCTTTCATATTATGACATCATGGTGGCTCTTCCAATTGCCTTCAGTGATATTATTTAAAAATTGATTGTTTGTGCTGCCTTTCATTGAAAAATGTTTTAGTTTGTCACATAAAAATGTAATTATTGCTTTTGTTTTTAATTATTTATAGAACCCCCCCAACCTCCTTCCCCCTCCTTGATTTTACAAAACGTATATTAAGCTAGTTATGCCATGTTATATTGCCAGTCATAGCCTTGGTATAAAGATCTGATTTATGATGTAATTTTACGACATGTTAAAATTTGTCCATCAACCTACACACCAAGAAGATGACCCTTGCTCCCTACCTTGTTGAGTTTAAGACAAAGTGTTTTTTTTTTCTGGAATTACTACAACATCACAAGGTGATGCCAGAGGTCTGTGCATGGGAGGTTTTGTTTTTAATACCTTTCCTTTTGTTGTACTGAGGTTTAGGTGGGCTACCTTGCAAGTCCTTTTCCATAGTTCTGGGATCTCATTGAACCGAGATACTTTTGGTCTGATTCTGGTGAAGGATGGAACTCCCCTTGAGTTGCTTGAGAACCAGAGCCAGCCTCCTTTTCTGGCTCGGGCTTCTTCTCTTCCCCCCCCCCCCCGCCAAACTCCCAAGGATGCGATGCCAATTACACATTTGCATCCCATATCACACTTCTGCTGTCCTTTCTCAGCCACAATTATCATTCCCACCTTCTCGTGGGGTCGGTTGGGGGAAGTTTGGCCCAAAGCTCTCATGAACTGGCTGGCCCAGCCTAAATTTGTCTTATTCCAAAGCTGTGGCCAAACGCTCATCTCCAATCTTGAAGGACATTTCAGATGCAGATCAAACGTATCGCGTCCCTGGTTGTAACATGCACAATAGAATAGCTCTGCTCTGTTGCCCTGCCCGTGAAGTCATAGATGTGTGCAATACCTCCAATGAAAGTTTACGCCTTGTTTCTCTGGGCCAGGATAAAAGTTTTAATCTTGTTTCTCATATTTATTTGTTTGGTCTTAAAAGCTTCTTTTTCTTTTTTGGTTTTGATCCTGTTTTGCTTTCATGTATTCAGTTGCTTTGTGCTATTTGCAGTATCTTAAGCATTAACAGTGACTTGTTTGCACCTTTTTTGTGTTGAAAGGGAAGTTCACCAAAGATGCCCACTCTCGAGTGTTTTGTATGCTTTGTCGTTAGAACCAATACTGGCTTCCTTTCGTATGTCCCTCTGTGCTTTGACCACTTCTGGTTTGATCGATGATATCTGTGTGCGTATCATTAATTCAAACGATGTTTCCGTTCTTGTACTCTGTTTTATAGAGCTCATTGGGAAAGTTAAAGTGGCACTAGGCTCAAGCTCGGACCATCTGTGTCCCACGTTACCCACGTGTGTTAAATATTTGTGTGTTTTCATTGACAGGTATAACTACTGTAAGATGCGCAACTGGGAAGGTTTATCCAGAACGAGTTTGCTCTCGATTGAAAAATATGGAGATGGTCTGCTCACCTGGCTTTCATACACTGATCGAGTGCTAGCTTTCATACACTGGTGGAGTGCTGGTAAAAAATAATGATAATAATTAAAGAACTTGACAGCTTCCAATGCTTTGGCCTAATGTTTATTTTTTACAATCACTTATTCGACCGTTGGTGAAATCCAGCGGTCTCTCGTTTGTGTTTGGTCCAACAAGTATCGATTTTAGGTCCCAGGTAGGGCCTGGTGCTCAGATTCGTCCAGTCATATCAGGACCTCTCACCTGTTCTATCGACTCGGCGTTTTTCATGAGGAGCCTCATCTGTCCTGGCGATATTTCTGACAGCAAGCTGGGAAATTGATCTATTCACAGTTTTTCTATTGGACTTGACCCACGTTGATACTCGTCTCCTTCCTTCCTTTTCATCGACGTACCCGGCAGGCTTTTACATTCAAACATGACCTTACTCCCCACAATTACTCCTCTTTTCTCCAAGAACTGTTTATTTTAACATCACACCTTTTCAAGTGGAGTACGTTTTAGTTCGCGTATGTTCATCGGAAGCCTGTTTTCTGTGTTGGAAAGCTCTTCTCCCCACCCCCCCCCCCCGGGCTTTCTAAAGGCTCATAAAGGTCCAAAGTGGGATTTTAGAATTATTATTATTATTATTAGAATTCTTATTTTCAAATCTATTCCTTCACTTGTGCGTGGCTTGCATTGGAGAATCGCACATTGGATTATGCCCACCAACTTGCTCCAACACTGCTTTTCAGCCATTTTTAGCAACCAGTGCCCCTTTTGTGGAGAATCTACATGAGAAACACTCATAAACATAAACGGTTGGTTCCTTATTTCTCACTGCTAGAAAAACCATGTTCACGGGTATAGTTATCGTCATTTTACTCCCTTTCTAGACACCTGGGTACTTTTGAACTCTGGTGTGCAAGTTTCTTGTGTAAGCACTGTAAGCTTTCTCATGATCTGCTGGGAATCACGTGGTAACGTTAAATTATTTGCTCAAGCTGATGTTCCCGATTAAAATTACTCTGCTTCTTTAATTGTTTACTTCTGCTCAACTGTTGGTTGAATCGGTGATTTGTTTTTCACTTATT
>CM068968.1:36432265-36458791 GCA_035128595.1 Eptatretus atami
CACGCTGAACTATTGATGTTTTTTTTTAAAGTTTTGGGCATATAATAACGTGTTAGACGTATGCATAACGTATTAGTAACGTACACAGAAAGTTTCAATCACATATAGATAACTTATACCAACGAATGCTGAGCGTGTTGTCGGCGTTCACACCTATGCCCAACGACAGTCTAACTTATGCATAGCGCGGGCAGCGTATCGCCGACGATCACGTGGCGTAGGTTATTCAGGCTGCGGCTCGACGATTCAAATCATAACCGCACTAGACATCGAAGTGTGAAGCCGCTGTCACACCTTGACGTTTTAGCCAGCGTATGCAGACGTATGAAAAATTTGCCGAACCAAGCTGGCACACGTCGAATACTTACGGGTAAGTTTTGTATACGCTAAGAGCACGCTGGCAGACATTGTAGTACGCTGGCATACATCGTCATACGCCGATACGTCGAGAAATTTTCAGATGTTGAAAATTTCTCGACGTACTCGGCATATGACACGTTCCGCATACGCTGGCATAAGTTGTAGGCACGTTACGCGATCGTTGACACACGTCGACACACGTTACTTGTACGTTACTCATAAGTCGAAACACATCGACGTAATGGTTAGCGTCAGTGTTCCAGACTCCCTGTTTTTTTGTTTTTTTTTTCTTCGATATGACGGTGATGTTGACACTTCGATTTCTAGTGCGGTTATGATCTAAATCGTTGAGCGGCAGCCTATTAATTATATTATATCATAACCCACTAGAAATCGAAGTGTCAACATCACCGTCACGCCGAAGAAAAAAAAACCCAAAAAAAACCAGGGAGTCTGGAACCCTGACGCTAACCATTACCTTGACGTGTTTCGACTTATGAGTAACTTACAAGTAACGTGTCGACGTGTGTCAACGATCGCGTAACTCCTACAACACGTTACTCATAGGTTAGAAATAAGTTTCGAGTAGGCTAAACATTACCTCGACGTGTTTCGACTTATGAGTAACTTACAAGTAACATGTGTCGACGTGTGTCAACGATCGCGTAACGTGCCTACAACTTATGGCAAGCGTATGCGGAACGTGTGAGTCATACGTTGGCATACGTCGAAAAATTTCAAGCATGGAAAATTTGTCTAACACCTCGGCGTACTACGACGTATGCCAGCGTACTACGAAAAAAGCCAGCGTACTACGACGTATGCCAGCGTGCTTAACGTATACAAACTTACCCATAACGTATTCGACGTGTGCCAGCGTTTTAGCCAAATTTTGCATACGTCAGGCATACGCTGGCTAAATCGTCAAGGTGTGACAGGGCCTTAACGTATTCATCTAGGTGTCTACTAAACCTATCAATTAGTGCAAACCCAAATCCTTGTGGAAAATTCTGGGGAGCCAATCAAAGTTCGGGTGCTCAGAGGGCCTGCGCGAAAAAATCGAAAATTAACTTTTTGCCAATATTGACTTGTGTGATGTCTAACTAGGGTTTTTTTGGGGTGCTGAATTGATTCCAACCATTACATTTGAGGAAAAATGAATCCCTGGCCGTAAAATATTGATATGATACATTTTTAGATATCTCAGACTGTGTTTTGCGGTAATTGGCTCAATTGATTCAGATTGTAGGGAGCAAGGCTGTATGTACAGCTGATGCATCAGCGACAGGAGAGTCCCATGTTTCAGGAAACTCTATCCAAGTTCACTTTGTACGGCAACCATTAGTCAGGTTCTCAGACCATGAATGGTCCGACATCACGATAGAAACCACACTCATGCGTGAGGCAAAATCCTCCGGTGGTCTAAACAGAGGCTGCTTTCGGAATGAGTCTCTCATAAGTCTTGGGTTCAGACTCTGAACCACTTCTCGTTCATTCACCAAGAGCTAGAAAGAAGCATGGTCAAATGTAGGGTACCTGTCCACACCGACTTAAAAGAGCCCAAATGAAGAGAGATAACGATGCTGTCAACACCAATAGTTGGGTGGTTGGAGGAAGTCAACCTTTCGATGCCACACGGGACAAGAAGACTCTGGTGTCCTTCTCACTGGGTTCAGCAGCACTCCCGAAGACCAAGTCAACGCTGATCAAGCAGAAGAAGTTGGCAGAGCCATACAGGCTAAGATGGATGGGAAAACAGTTGTGGATGCAATGGTAACCAAACACAAGGTTAAACACTTGCAAGCCTCAGATTGGACCCAAGTCAATGGAGAGAAGCTGGTCATTGACTCACTGAAGCTATTCAACCGCCTCATTGTCATCAGTGAGCGTGAAGTCAAGACCAAATAAGCTCTGCGCTTTGAGTTGACGCCAAAACCGATGTCTCTGTTTGACAAAAATAAAAGTTGCGAAAGCCAGACAAAGCTGCCGAGCAAGGTCCCTGAAGGCATGTGTGGCACCTGTCGAACACCCCCCTGCACAAGCCTTGTGGTTGATGGTGGGTGGCTTCTGCACAATGTCAAGTGGGAGGCTAACCTTACTTGGAAGGATGTTGCCGAGAGCTACCTCCGGTTTGTGAAGTCCATGGGGAGCCATCACCTCTGGATAACGGTGGTCTATGACGGATATGGCAGCTCCACCAAGGACCATGACACTTGAGACGAACAAAGAATGCATGCTGTGACATTCAGATTCGTCTGGATCTCAAAATCATCATTGCAAGAGAAATGTTCCTCGATAACAAGAACAACAAGCCCAGCTCGTTCTGCTCCTTGCTGAGACATTTAGTAGGAATGGAATCAGTGTACAGCAATGCTCCGATGATGCCGACACCTCATCTCCGCGCAGCTCTAGATGAGGCAAGAGAGTCCCTGTCGAGGTGAGGGCTGAGGACACAGATGTCCTGGTTATGCTGATTCATCAGTTGCAGACCATCCGATCTTCTCACGACAGCCAAAGAACATCTTATGATGTCGGAAAGATCCGGGAGGCCCTCCCAGAGATATACGGAGGTATCTCATCTTCTTGCACGCTTCTCTGGCTGCGATCAGGTGTCTGCAATTTTTGGGTTTAGCAAACAACTTTGCTAAGCAAGCTCTGCAAGACTGATGAAGCAGAGAGGGAAATGGACGTGTTTATGGACATCCGAGCTGAGAAAGGTGATATCATTAAAGCAGGCTGTGATCTTTTCATGCTCATGTTCCATGGGAAATCCTCCAAAGACTTGGAAGACTTGAGATTCGACATCTTCAGCAAGCGAGCTGCTACTGGGAGCATAAACCTGAGAAACTCCCCCGCAACAGGAGCTGCAGCACAGCACTCTCTCCGAGCTTACCTCCAGACTAGAGACTGGCTGATGCTGCAAAGTCCATCGTTGGATGCCCGGACTATGGATGGCAACTCACTGAGCAAGGATATGCACAGTCCTTCTACAGACCCATTGCACCAGACTACCTCCTGACATTTGCCAGCTGCAACTGTGCGGGGGACTGCAGCTCACGCAGGTGCTGCTGTAAAAAGCAAGGAGTCAAGTGTATTTCTGCTTGCGGCATCTGTCATGGTAACTCTTGCCTGAACATAAACCAGCTGGATGACAAGAGGAGTGAGGAGATACTGGGGAGTTTGATGAATAAGGTTGTAAAAGCTGACGAAGCACAATTTCCATGAGCACAGTTCTGTTAAAATGTCAATAAAATACATTTTATATGATCAAGGAGTGTTTTTTTCTCAAAAATAATGTTGGAATCAATTCAGCACCTAAAAATCCCTAGTTAGACATCCCACAAGTCAATATTGGCAAAAGTTAATTTTCCGATTTTTTCGCGCAGGCCCTCTGAGCACCCGAACTTTGATTGCCCCCAGAATTTTCCACAAGGATTTGGGTTTGCACTAATTGATAGGCGTTAGTAGACACCTCGATGAATACGTTAGTGAAGAAATTTTTTGGTAAGAATTTTTTCACCGATGGTCAATACAATTTGCTAAAATCCCTAACTACATCCATACCAAAGGATCACTTCTGCAGACTACCCAAGATGGGGCAAGATATCAAAACTGTGCTATCCCTGAACCCAACCACTCTGTCCCCATCTTATATCCACTATTTAGTGGACTTTGAATCCTTCTCACTCATCTCACCCGAGAAGGAAGAGAAAGTTCTGTCCCACCTTGACCCTGCTCTGGCAATGACAGCAGTGCCCGTGATCTCAACCCCTGCCCTGCTCTTCTTGCAACCCCTTCAATCTGCCCTATTTAGTCCCCTCCTTTGGCTGCCTTCGCTTGGAAGTCAGCAAATGCCACTCTTGTCTACAAGAAGTGGGCAAAAGCAGGGGTGTGTTCTGTTAGCAAGCGGCTTTCTTGATTCAAAATGCTCAAAGCTTTAACAGAATGGAGCACTTGGCACCATTTAACATGGAGGTCTCCACGAAACAGAGTAAGGAAGAGGGAAAGAAAGATAAGAAATGGGGAATCAGAAGAAGGAGACCCTTGCCAAGCTTATCGATGGATGTTCCACTGCATTTTGGAGAGGAGGGGTTTTACATGATTGTAGATCTTGAGGAATTCGGATAAAATATAGAAGTTATGATAAAAGTATGAAATGAACGTTTCAATAATACAGTAACTACTCGTAAAGGATCCTCTTGGTGGTATCGTTTGCACATTACTTGCTGAAAAAAAGTATAGTCTGTATGTTGCAAGAAGAGTCTTTGAATGTTTATGTGGTGTGTGTTTATCGTGTGGAAAGGTCTTAAGGGTCTAAAAGGTTGTCAGGGTACAAAGGGGCTAAAGGCTATGTTCCAATAGTAGTTAAGGTTCTAATGGGTTAAAGGGTTCTAAAGTGTTGATTTCCAATAGTAGTTAAGGTCTAGAATTGAGAGGGTTCTAAGGAGTTTAAATGGGGTGTAAGTGTCTATGGGATGAAAATGGTCTGAGGTGTCTGATGGGAAAGGTGTAACCTCTCAAGGATCAAGGGGTCTAAATTGTCATAAGGTATAAAGGGTCTATAGGTTTCAAAGATATTGTTACGGCTGTGGAAATTCGCATTACACCATAAGGTCCGTAGGTGAGATATATTTCTTAAGTACATGTTTAGTTAGCCCAAACCCGTTGTATAGAGGGAATTAATGGATTCATTCGGGCTGCGATCCTTAGTTAGGCGTTTTTCTGTTCTACCTTTGTTTTGAACCAACCAATACAACAACAACAACAACGCCAGCAGCCACAACCTACCTTCACCACTCGCTACCGCAAACCTCACACCCGCCATTCAAACAGCGCCATGGCCATCGGACACCGCCGAAAACCCTCCACCACCTTCTCTACGGCCATTCCCGCACCACCTGTGGGCACGAGCGTCGGGCTATCTTCAGCGATACACGCGAGCCGCGAGTGCAGATGGCGGGTTTTCCGAGGAGAATTCGGATCAGGAATGCTACACGCCCACATCTGATCCATCCAATTAGGAAGCGCGGGCGGCTTGGCCCGCCTCCAGACGCGCCTGACGAAAATCGGCATATGCAAATTTGAGATCAAGAAAGACTCACGCCCCTTTTTCTCCGTCCAATCGGCGAGCGTGGCTCCGCCCTGAGGTCGTTGGATCCGAGAATTTGCATATGGTGGTGCCTGAAGCCGATAAAAAGACGAGCGCAGAGTGAGTCGTGTGGCAGTGTCGGTGGGGCAGAGTCGGAGACGGAGCTCGCAGGAGTGAGTTGAGTCGGGCAGTGTCGGTGGGCAGAGTCGGGAGACGGA
This sequence comes from Eptatretus atami, assembly GCA_035128595.1. Taxonomy (NCBI): domain Eukaryota; kingdom Metazoa; phylum Chordata; class Myxini; order Myxiniformes; family Myxinidae; genus Eptatretus; species Eptatretus atami. Next base: position 36,437,933 of record CM068968.1, read on the forward strand.
GCTCGCAGGAGTGAGTTGAGTCGGGGCAGTGTCGGTGGGCGGAGTCGGGAGACGGAGCTCGAAGCAGAGGTGGGGCAGACGCTGCGGAGGCGAGCGGCTGCGGAGGGCCCGGAGGCTCGGGTCCGGACGAGGAGGTCGGCGACGAGGTCGCGTTGAGTCGCGCGTCGCGGGACTCGAGCAAGCCAGCCATATCCCTCCCCAGAGCATCAACAATTCCCCTTTCCCCCGCCGCTGAGAGAGTGCGACAAGGGGGCCCGTTCCCACTTACACCAGCAGGTGCCAAAACCGCCGTGCAGCGACATTTGCGGCTCGCCACGAGGGCGCGGGTAGGACCCTTCGGTCTCGTGGACCTGGCCGCTCATCCAGGTTCCACCGCATTAGGCCCACGGGCCCAGTCTGACTCCCTTGCCTTTGAGGGGGTCTTTTCTTTGCTTAGGTGTGAATGCGTGTTGTGGGCGCGTGTCTTGTAAGGTAGAAACTGTATAAGTGGTCCGTGGTCGTTAGTCGGTTTTAACTCCTTTTATATGTGCATTTCTTTTGTTCTAGGTGATATATGTGCATTTGCTAATGTGGCTGTAAATACGTGCTATATGTGTGCTCCGCGTGCCGCGGAATAAATGTGCATTGTGTGAACTGTTTTCCCGTTTCGCTTCGTCTTTTCTTTAATTGAACCTCCATCTTGCTCACGTAAAAGGGTTCGTAGTGGTGGCAAAACGCCCGGTAAATAATCTGAACCGTCGAGGTCGACGATAACACCGCTCGGTTATCCGATAGTACGGAACGGCCCGCCCAAGCGGCTCGTGTCCGGAGTCGACTGCGGCGAGGTACGATCGCCCGGTTTACCATCCGCGTGGGTACTTAGTAGGTCGAGTTTGGCGAACAACCCTATCCTACGCGGGTGGCCGATTGGCACGATTGTGTGAGGTCGAAAGGCCCACCGTGACTGGCCGGGCGATAGTTCCCGGAGGGTCACGACTGAATGTCCGTCGGTGGGCGAGTGCCGCGATCCGGGTTGCGTGGCCGTCCGCACGCCGACGGGCGCGAATTCGCACACTGGTGTCAGAGACGGGAAAACGAACTCTCCTGGCTCCAAGCTAAATCACAGGGAATCGGTCCAGGGGTGAGAGGAGCGACCCCGATTCCCTCTAAATTACGAGCGAGCTAAATTAACCCCTTACGTGGATAAGTGGCGTCTCAAGGCGAGCGGGTGCCGGGGTAGAAATATATGTGTAGTAGTGTAGGATCCATGGCCCAGGTCGGTTCTTTTTATAATTATAACCCCACCACTAACTGTGGACAGTGGGAGCGGCTTGAGCACGAACTTTGCCGGCAAACGGGTCGCATAATGGCGGCGCGATCGCCCCTCAGCGCAGCACGGAGCGAGCGGCTAATTATGGCTCTGCGAATGGCGCAAACACGAAGCGAGTGCTCCCAGCAGCCATCGCTTCAAGCCACGTGGTTATGGCAGGTGAAGCAGGCGGACATTAGCGGGCTTCAAAAACAGTTGGAAGAGAAAAATGTGAACATGATGGGGAGTTGGAACAATTGAAGGAAGAGATAAGAACAGGCAATCAGGAAAGGGAAAGCCTAGAATGGAAGATAAAAAGAGGAGAGAGACGGCTGGAGGAAAGGACGGAAGAATTGCTGGAAAAGTCTGAACAGTTCAAAGAACTGCAGGGAGAATTGAGGGAGGAAGGAGAAAGAAACAAAGCTAGAAAAGGAAAAACGCAAACAAGATGAGGAATTGGAACTACTGAAGCAAGAGGTAAGGGAAAGTCACTTTGAAATAGAAATCCTGGAAGGGAGATAAGAATTGGAAAGGAATGGCAGAAAAAACTAAAGAAATACAGCAAAAAAAGGGACGAATTGAGGAGGAAGCAGTGGAAAGAGAGATGAAATGGTGAAGAAGCATGCAAATTGAGGGAGAATTAGAAACAAAAACTTCTGAGTTACAGAAACACCAAAACAAAGAGACGGAACTACAAGACGAACTGAAGATGTTAAAGAGGAAAGAACGAGAACGGAAAATGAAACGTTAAGGAGCCACACTGAGCAGATTGAACAATTAGAAGCCAAAGCAAAGTTGGAGTGTGCGGAGATGAGAAAGGAATTGGAAAAGAAAGCTTCTGAGTTTACAAAACGAGCTGAGGATGTTGAGAGAGGAAAGAACGAGAATGGAGAATGAAACGTTTAAGGAACCACACTGTACAAATCGAACAGCTGGAAGCGAAGGCCAGATTAAAGAATGAGATGAAGAAAGAGTAATGAGGAAGAACGAATGAGACAGAGGAAGGAAATCGATCAATGGAAGGAAACACCGAGATTGCAGAAGAGGAACAAGAAAGAGGCCTGAAAGAACAAAGATTACGACAGAGAACGAAGTCAGCCAACTGAAAGAAATAACGAGATTGCAGAACGAGGAACAAGAAAGACAGTGAATTGAAAAACTGAAGAGTATGAATTTGAAACTGAACGCAAAAGGAAAAAAATAGGTTGAGAATACGAGGAGAAGTGAAGGAGCAACGAATGAAGCAGGAAGGAGAAATCAGGAGATTGAAGGACACAACGAGATTGGAAGGGAAGAACGAGAGAACAATGGGATAGAAAACAAAAAGAACATGAAGCGAGGTTGACCAATTGAAAGAAAAGGCAAGGCTGGAGTGCGAAGAGGTAGACAAAGAACATGAAATGAAACACAAAAGGGAAATTAACCACATGAAGAAAACCATGAAACTGCAGAAGGAAAAGACAGGAAAAACAAGGAAGAGTAATGAGACAGCAGCAACTGAAACACAAAAAGGAGATTAACCAAATGAAGCAAACATGAAACTGGAGAAGGAAGGAAGGAGAGGAAGCAAGGAAGGGTAATGAGAAAACAGCGAATGAAACACAGAAGGAAATGAGCCAATTGAAAGAAACGAATGAGATTGGAAAATGAGGAGCAGGAGAAACTGTGGGAGAGAAAACAAAAACTATACGAGTTTGAAATTAATGAACTGAAGGAGAGAATAAATTGAAGTCCAGAGAAATGGAAAAACTCCAGAAAGAAACAGAACTAATAAATTGTATAAGACACGAGGTTTGCACTAATTGATAGGCGTTAGTAGACACCTCGATGAATACGTTAGTGAAGAAATTTTTTGGTAAGAATTTTTTCACCGATGGTCAATACAATTTGCTAAAATTCCCTAACTACATCCATACCAAAGGATCACTTCTGCAGACTACCCAAGATGGGGCAGAATATCAAAACTGTGCTATCCCTGAACCCAACCCACTCTGTCCCCATCTTATATCCACTATTTAGTGGACTTTGAATCCTTCTCACTCATCTCACCCGAGAAGGAAGAGAAAGTTCTGTCCCACCTTGACCCTGCTCTGGCAATGACAGCAGTGCCCGTGATCTCAACCCCTGCCCTGCTCTTCTTGCAACCCCCTTCAATCTGCCCTATTTAGTCCCCCTCCTTTGGCTGCCTTCGGCTTGGAAGTCAGCAAATGCCACTCTTGTCTACAAGAAGTGGGCAAAAGCAGGGGTGTGTTCTGTTAGCAAGCGGCTTTCTTGATTCAAAATGCTCAAAGCTTTAACAGAATGGAGCACTTGGCACCATTTAACATGGAGGTCTCCACGAAACAGAGTAAGAGGAAGAGGGAAAGAAAGATAAAGAAATGGGGAATCAGAAGAAGGAGACCCTTGCCAAGCTTATCGATGGATGTTCCACTGCATTTTGGAGAGGAGGGGTTTTACATGATTGTAGATCTTGAGGAATTCGGATAAAATATAGAAGTTATGATAAAAGTATGAAATGAACGTTTCAATAATACAGTAACTACTCGTAAAGGATCCTCTTGGTGGGTATCGTTTGCACATTACTTGCTGAAAAAAAGTATAGTCTGTATGTTGCAAGAAGAGTCTTTGAATGTTTATGTGGTGTGTGTTTATCGTGTGGAAAGGTCTTAAGGGTCTAAAAGGTTGTCAGGGTACAAAGGGGCTAAAGGCTATGTTCCAATAGTAGTTAAGGTTCTAATGGGTTAAAAGGGTTCTAAAGTGTTGATGTTCCAATAGTAGTTAAGGTCTAGAATTGAGAGGGTTCTAAGGAGTTTAAATGGGGTGTAAGTGTCTATGGGATGAAAATGGTCTGAGGTGTCTGATGGGAAAGGTGTAACCTCTCAAGGATCAAGGGGTCTAAATTGTCATAAGGTATAAAGGGTCTATAGGTTTCAAAGATATTGTTACGGCTGTGGAAATTCGCATTACACCATAAAGGTCCCGTAGGTGAGATATATTTCTTAAGTACATGTGTAGTTAGCCAAACCCGTTGTATAGAGGGAATTAATGTGATTCATTCGGCTGCGATCCTTGAGTTAGGCGTTTTCTGTTCTACCTTTGTTTTGAACCAACCAATACAACACAACAACAACGCCAGCAGCCACAACCTACCTTCACACTCGCTACCGCAAACCTCACATCACCGCATTCCAAACAGCGCCATGGCATCGGACACACGCCGAAAACCCTCCACCACCTTCTCCTACGGCCATTCCCGCACCACCTGTGGGCACGAGCGTCGGGCTATCTTCAGCGATACACGCGAGCCGCGAGTGCAGATGGCGGGTTTCCGAGGAGAATTCGGATCAGGAATGCTACACGCCCACATCTGATCACCAATTAGGAAGCGCGGGCGGCTTGGCCCCGCCTCCAGACGCGCCTGACGAAAATCGGCATAATGCAAATTTGAGGATCAAGAAAGACTCACGCCCCTTTTTCTCCGTCCAATCGGCGAGCGTGGCTCCGCCCTGAGGTCGTTTGGATCCGAGAATTTGCATATGGTGGGTGCCTGAAGCCGATAAAAAGACGAGCGCAGAGTGAGTCGTGTGGCAGTGTCGGTGGGGCAGAGTCGGGAGACGGAGCTCGCAGGAGTGAGTTGAGTCGGGGCAGTGTCGGTGGGGCAGAGTCGGGAGACGGAGCTCGCAGGAGTGAGTTGAGTCGGGGCAGTGTCGGTGGGGCGGAGTCGGGAGACGGAGCTCGAAGCGCAGAGGTGGGGCAGAGGCTGCGGAGGCGAGCCGGCTGCGGAGGCCGGAGGCTCGGGTCCGGGACGAGGAGGTCGGCGACGAGGTCGCGTTGAGTCGCGCGTCGCGGGACTCGAGCAAGCCAGCCATACTCCCTCCCCAGAGCATCAACAATTCCCCCTTTCCCGCCGCGCTGAGAGAGTGCGACAAGGGGGCCCGTTCCCACTTACACCAGCAGGTGCCACGAAACCGCCGTGCAGCGACATTTGGCGGCTCGCCACGAGGGCGCGGGTAGGACCCTCGGTCTCGTGGACCTGGCCGCTCATCCAGGTTCCACGCGCATTAGGCCCACGGGCCCAGTCTGACTCCCTTGCCTTTGAGGGGGTCTTTTCTTTGCTTAGGTGTGAATGCGTGTTGTGCGCCGTGTCTTGTAAGGTAGAAACTGTATAAGTGGTCCGTGTGTCGTGTAGTCGGTTTTAACTCCTTTATATGTGCATTTCTTTTGTTCTAGGTGATATATGTGCATTTGCTAATTGTGGCTGTAAATACGTGCTATATGTGTGCTCCGCGTGCCGCGGAATAAATGTGCATTGTGTGAACTGTTTTCCCGTTTCGCTTCGTCTTTTCTTTAATTGAACCTCCATCTTGCTTCACGTAAAAGGGTTCGTAGTGGTGCAAAACGCCCGGTAAATAATCTGAACCGTCGAGGTCGACGATAACACCGCTCGGTTATCCCGATAGTACGGAACGGCCCGCCCAAGCGCTCGTGTCCGGAGTCGACCTGCGGCGAGGTACGATCGCCCGGTTACCATCCGCGTGGGTACTTAGGTAGGTCGAGTTTGGCGAACAACCCTATCCTACGCGGGTGGCCGATTGGCACGATTGTGGTGAGGTCGAAAGGCCCACCGTGACTGGCTCCGGGCGATAGTTCCGGAGGGTCACGACTGAATTGTCCGTCCGGTGGGCGACGTGCCGCGATCCGGGTTCGTGGCGTCCGCACGCCGACGGGCGCGAATTCGCAACACTGGTGTCAGAGAGCGGGAAAACGAACTCTCCTGGCTCCAAGCTAAATTCACAGGGAATCGGTCCGAGGGTGAGAGGAGCGACCCCGATTCCCTCTAAATTACGAGCGAGCTAAATTAACCCCTTACGTGGAATAAGATGGCGTCTCAAGGCGAGCGGTGCCGGGGGTAGAAATGTATATGTGTAGTAGTGTAGGATCATGGCCCAGGTCGGTTCTTTTTATAATTATAACCCCACCATAACTGTGGACAGTGGAGCGGCTTGAGCACGAACTTGCCGGCAAACTGGGTCGCATAATGGCGGCGCGATCCCCTCAGCGCAGCACGGAGCGAGCGGCTAATTATGGCTCTGCGAATGGCGCAACACGAAGCGAGTGTCCCAGCAGCCATCGCTTCAAGCCACGTGGTTATGGCAGGTGAAGCAGGCGGACATTAGCGGGCTTCAAAAACAGTTGGAAAGAGAAAAATGTGAACATGATGGGGAGTTGGAACAATTGAAGGAAGAGATAAGAACAGGCAATCAGGAAAGGGAAAGCCTAGAAGGAAGATAAAAAGAGAGAGAGAACAGCTGGAGGAAAGGACGGAAGAATTGCTGGAAAAGTCTGAACAGTTCAAAGAACTGCAGGGAGAATTGAGGAGGAGGAGAAAGGAAAACAAAGCTAGAAAAGGAAAAACGCAAAAAAGATGAGGAATTGGAACTACTGAAGCAAGAGGTAAGGGAAAGTCACTTGAAATGAAATCCTGGAAGGGGAGATAAGAATTGGAAAGGAATGCAGAAAAAACTAAAGAAATACAGCAAAAAAAGGGACGAATTGAGGAGGGAAGCAGTGGAAGAAGAGATGAAATGAGTGAAGAAGCATGCAAATTGAGGGAGGAATTAGAAACAAAAACTTCTGAGTTACAGAAACACCAAAACAAAGAGACGGAACTCAAGACGAACTGAAGATGTTAAAAGAGGAAGAACGAGAACGGAAAATGAAACGTTAAGGAGCCACACTGAGCAGATTGAACAATTAGAAGCCAAAGCAAAGTTGGAGTGTGCGGAGATGAGAAAGGAATTGGAAAAGAAGCTTCTGAGTTACAAAACGAGCTGAGGATGTTGAGAGAGGAAAGAACGAGAATGGAGAATGAAACGTTAAGGAACCACACTGTACAAATCGAACAGCTGGAAGCGAAGGCCAGATTAAAGAATGAGATGCAAGAAAGAGTAATGATGGAAGAACGAATGAGACAGAGGAAGGAAATCGATCAATGGAAGAAACCACGAGATGCAGAATGAGGAACAAGAAAGAGCCTGAAAGAACAAAGATTACGACAGGAGAACGAAGTCAGCCAACTGAAAGAAATAACGAGATTGCAGAACGAGGAACAGAGAAAGACAGTGGAATGAAAAACTGAAAGAGTAGAATTTGAAACTGAACGACAAAAGGAAAAAAATAGGTTGGAATACGAGAGAAGTTGAAGGAGCAACGAATGAAGCAGGAAGGAGAAATCAGGAGATTGAAGGACACAAGAGATTGGAGAGGAAGAACGAGAGGAACAATGGATAGAAAACAAAAGAACATGAAGCTGAGGTTGACCAATTGAAAGAAAGGCAAGGCTGGAGTGCGAAGAGGTAGACAAAGAACAGCGAATGAAACACAAAAGGGAAATTACCACATGAAGAAACCATGAAACTGGAGAAGGAAAGACAGGAGAGGAACACAGGAAGAGTAATGAGACAGCAGAAAATGAAAACAAAAAAGGAGATTAACCAAATGAAGCAAACCATGAAACTGGAGAAGGAAGGACAGGAGAGAAGCAAGGAGGGTAATGAGAAAACAGCGAATGAAACACAGAAGGAAATGAGCAATTGAAAGAAACGATGAGATTGGAAAATGAGGAGCAGGAGAAACTGTGGGAGAGAAAACAAAAACTATACGAGTTTGAAATTAATGAACTGAAGGAGGAATGAAATTGAAGTCCAAGAATGGAAAAACTCCAGAAAGAAACAGAAAACTAATAAATGTATAAGAACCGAGGTGAAAGGAATTGGGAGGGAGAAGAAAACAATTAAGACGAAAAGCAAGATGAGGTACGCGGAGATCCTGAAAGAGCAAGGAGTGAAACAGAGGAAGGACGGAGCGACTTAAGGAGAAAGCAAGGTTGACCTAGTAAAGATAAGGGAAAGACGCCAGAAAGAAGCAGAGTCTAATAGACACGAGGAGACAACAGAAAAAAATGTATAGAGACGCGGGAGACAAGAAAAGTAGAGGAGAGACTGCATGATAAAGACGGGGTTAAAGGAACAGAACAACACACACACAGCAGTAGTGGAGGATAATGGGGGTGAGCTCGCGGAGCGTGTGGAGACCCGGTGTGAGCAGCTGGATGGCTGCCTCCAGGAACGAGGGGAGGGAGTATGCCCCTTGAAGCGAATCACGACCAGGTGGGTTCGGTCGTGCCAAGCGGAGTTGAAGGGACGAGTGCTGTGGATGGTGCACGTGCAGCTTGGGGGTATAGAGGCCCGGGAACCCTTGTGGGGACACGAATCCCCAGTGTGGTGGTGCAGGGGTGTGTGTTTGCGAGTGTGCGGACAGGCGTGCTTTGCGGCACGCAAGGTGTGAGTGTGTCCCCGTGTGTGGAAGGACCCCGTGTGTGAGTGGTGGGGTGGCAGTGGTCCGAGTGCGTGCCTCCAGCACGCCGTGTGTGGATGAGACCCCAGGTGTGAGTGCGACCCCGTGTGTGAGTGGTGTGGTGGCATGTGTGCCGAGTGCGTGCTTCCAGCGTGCCGTGTGTGAAAGGGGCACTGCAGGTGGATGAGGCACCGTGTGTGGAGGGAGCCACGGGTGCGGGGGAAAGACCACGGGTGGGTGGAGCGGCGTGTGCGCCAGAAACGGCACGCGTGTGCGAAGCACGGTGTGTGAGAATGCGGTATGTGAGGGAGACAGTGTGTGTTAGGTCGCGGTGTGTAAGGGAGATGTCGGTCGGCATGCGTGAGCATGCAGCCGCGTCTCCCGGTGTGAATGTGAGTGTGTTGGAGTGGAGTCTGTGCGTCGTAACACGCAGGTGTGGTGGGTGGAACGGAGACGACGGCGACAGAGGGACACAAGCCGGGTAGCGGCCGTAGCTGTTTTGGGCACCGTGCCGGGTTCACCCAGCAGCGAGCGCGAGGTCCGTGCTGTGCAGCGCACGAGACCCCCACGTGCTCGCTTGCGGGAGTGAAGCCCGGTCCCGGAAACGCCAGCGGTGGATGTTGCCGATCCGCGGACGGACAAAGTTTAGGCAGAACGATGGATTTGGACTGGACGGGTTCTCCACGCGAGCTTGTGTGAAGCTCCAACGGGCAGAGCACATGTGTTCGTGTGGGGAACCCCTCGGAGTGCGAGGTTTGCTTTTGGGGTGCGCAGGTGGACGTCATGGCTGCACGTGGGGTTGGAATCCGGCAGGAGGGTGAATCCCTGCCGGATGGTACCGTCCAAGAGGGACGAGGTACACGTGCAGCTGGCATGACGTCACGGGCAAGGTGCAAAGTGCGCGAGCTGCGAGTTGCCGCGCTGGTGCTGCGCCTAATTGGAAATACAAAATTAACGAAAGCAAGCCTCGCTTTCGGGTGAACAGGATCCCCAGGTAAGGGGTGAAAGACCCCCTTCCTGGGCACAGGATGGAACTAGTTAGGGGGAAGGGTTAGCTTAGCTAGACCGGCTTCATGGGGCAGGGGTAAGTCCTCATGGGGCCCGTGGAATGGATTAGGTAGAGGGATTTTAGTTGAGATTTAGGAAGGGAGATGGGAAAAGAGAGTTTGGAGACAGTGACAGACTTTGGGTGTGTAGAGGGGACGTATTTTTAGCTACGCAGTGTTAAAAGGAACGTGCTATTAGTTTAAGGGACGACGTGGGAGCACGAGGTAGTTAGGGGAGGTAGTTAGAAGGATGGCAGGATTCAGCGATGTGTGTGTGAAAAGCTGTGAGGTGAGTACATGGTGAGTGAGTGAGGCCAGTGGGTCTGTGTGAATGGAGCGAATATGGAATGCATGGTGCGATGAGTGATTGGGGGAGGAGTGACTCCGCCCAAGGGACCCCGGGGTCAGTGTAGAGTGAGTTAGCTGGGTTAGTTAAATTGACAAATGGAGGTCGTTTTGTTGTTGGTGGGAAAGTAGGCTCGAAACCCGTTTGGAGGGGTGCAGGAGCCCGTTGACGGGCTGGGAGCGTGGCTGCGAAAGGTGAGTATCGCTGAGTGGGTACCCCGGGCACCGGGCTAGTCGGCGTGGTAGGCCAAGGCCATGGGGGGCCGGGTTAGCGTAGTGGGCACGGTGCGCCCGCTTGGTGCGGGGCCCGGAGCGCCGTTGGCCGCGTGGGCAGTGTCGTGGGCACGGGTGACCCTCGGAAAGGGGCCCGGGGCGCCAGCCTGCCACGTGTGCGTTTCAGGGGAGTTGCCATGGGGGCACTCCCCGGTGTTTAGGGAGCTGGTAGGCTCGGAGGCAGTGTAGTGCCCGGGGGTGCCATTGTAGGGGATTCGGCAGAGGGTCGTGCCTGCCAAGGGGCCAGCCATGCCCAGCCACGCGTCCCAGCCATGAGACCGTGTGAGGGCACGGGAGGAAAATTGGAGGGCGAGGCCCGAAATTGTAAGGACACCAACACAGGCGACGGGAATCTGGGTTTTTAGAACCAATAGATTAGCGAGAGGCGCTTGTTGAAAGCCCCGGGGTAGTTCAACAGTTAAATGGTTAGGGTAGATTAGGAAGTGTACCCCTCCGCACCATCCATCCCTTCGCTCTCGTTGTGGGCCGCTGGACCACTTTGGGTTAGATCGCTGAGATCTGGGGAGGCCATCCTGAGGCTTCATTGGGCCTCTGCACAGGACGCTAGCTCTCCCTCATTCCCCTCCGGGAAGGGAACGTAGGGGTTGGGAGTAGGCTAGGGGACAATAGGTTAGCCGAACAGAGACAGTAAAGGGGGTTAGGGGACGATTGATAGTGGGGAAGGGATGAAAATAAAAACAACCAAAAAATTAATTGGGCTAAATTGGTTTTTGACAAATTAAGGGAGGGGTAGGTACAGTGACAGGCAAAGGCGATAGGTGGGAGGGAGACAGGTAGGGTAGGTCCGAGTCCACCTTCTGTGTGGCCAACACCACCGCACTCCTCCACCAACCTCCACTGCAAGGCAAAGGCTGGCCAACTTCATCGTCTGCGGCTGTGTGCTGCGGGGCCTGTGCGGCCAACTTCATCGGCTGGTTGTTTTCTGCAAGGCCTGTGCCGGCCGGATCGTCTGCTGTGTTTTGCTGCAAGGCCTGTGCCGGCCGGATCGTCCGACGGCTGTTTTTACTGCAAGGCCTGTGCCGGCCAGTTCGTCTGCCGGCTGTGTTTGCCTGCAACGGCCTTTTCTGCAGCTATGTTGCCTTACCTTTGCTTGTCATGCCCACTGCCCCTGTTCACCAGCCCCGTTCAATTTTGCTTTGCACCCCCCTGTTCATTTCCATGCGCGCCAGGATCCGCAAGCAACAGTTTGCAAGCTGCAGGAACTGTCCTGTTGCAGCTGCAACACGGCCTGCAGTGGCGGCCCGTGCACCGGTTTTCTGTTGACTCTTACCTTTTCCTGCAGAGTCCATTGATCCTGGGCCATGGAGTAGTGTAAATTATAAGGTTAAGAGTATTGTACTGTAAATATGAGTGCGCCCCCGGCATGTCTGTCTAGCGCCGGCAATTTTATTTAAGTCGTCCGTTGTGAGTGAGTTTGTTTTAGTTACTCAGCCCTCAGGTTATTATTTTGGGGACACGAATACCATGAATGTCGCACTCAGGGATCCGTAGGTAAAACGTACTAGGGGAGAACTACACATGATGGCACACGATAATTTGACGACTCGGGACGACTGTAAAAAGGGGAGGGGGTAGTGTTACGGCTGTGGAAATTCGCATTACACATAAAGGTCCCGTAGGTGAGATATATTTCTAAGTACATGTGTAGTTAGCCCAAACCCGTTGTATAAGGAGGAATTAATGTGATTCATTCGGGCTGCGATCCTTTGAGTTAGGCGTTTTCTGTTCTACCTTTGTTTTGAACCAACCAATACAACAACAACAACAACAACGCCAGCAGCCACAACCTACCTTCACCATCGCTACCGCAAACCTCACATCACCATTCCAACAGCGCCATGGCCATGCGACACCGCCGAAAACCCTCCACCACCTTCTCCTACGGCCATTCCCGCACCACCTGTGGCACCGAGCGTCGGGCTATCTTCAGCGATACACGCGAGCCGCGAGTGCAGATGGCGGTTTTCCGAGGAGAATTCGGATCAGGAATGCTACACGCCCACATCTGATCCATCCAATTAGGAAGCGCGGGGCGGCTTGGCCCCGCCTCCAGACGCGCCTGACGAAAATCGGCATATGCAAATTTGAGGATCAAGAAAGACTCACGCCCCTTTTCTCCGTCCAATCGGCGAGCGTGGCTCCGCCCTGAGTCGTTTGGATCCGAGAATTTGCATATGGTGGGTGCCTGAAGCCGATAAAAAGACGAGCGCAGAGTGAGTCGTGTGGCAGTGTCGGTGGGGCAGAGTCGGGAGACGGAGCTCGCAGGAGTGAGTTGAGTCGGGGCAGTGTCGGTGGGCAGAGTCGGGAGACGGAGCTCGCAGGAGTGAGTTGAGTCGGGGCAGTGTCGGTGGGCGGAGTCGGAGACGGAGCTCGAAGCAGAGGTGGGGCAGATGGCTGCGGAGGCGAGCGCTGCGGAGGGCCCGGAGGCTCGGGTCCGGGACGAGGAGGTCGGCGACGAGGTCGCGTTGAGTGTCGCGCGTCGCGGGACTCGAGCAAGCCAGCCATACTCCTCCCCAGAGCATCAACAATTCCCCCTTTCCCCGCGCTGAAGAGTGCGACAAGGGGGCCCCGTTCCCACTTACACCAGCAGGTGCCCACGAAACCGCCGTGCAGCGACATTTGGCGGCTCGCCACGAGGGCGCGGTAGGACCCTTCGGTCTCGTGGACCTGGCCGCTCATCCAGGTTCCACGCGCATTAGGCCACGGGCCCAGTCTGACTCCCTTGCTTTGAGGGGGTCTTTTCTTTGCTTAGGTGTGAATGCGTGTTGTGGCGCCGTGTCTTGTAAGGTAGAAACTGTATAAGTGGTCCGTGTGTCGTGTATCGGTTTTAACTCCTTTTATAGTGATATTCTTTGTTCTATGTGATATATGTGCATTTGCAATTGTGGCTGTAAATACGTGCTATATGTGTGCTCCGCGTGCCGCGGAATAAATGTGCATTGTGTGAACTGTTTTCCCGTTTCGCTTCGTCTTTCTTTAATTGAACCTCATCTTGCTTCACGTAAAAGGGTTCGTAGTGGGTGCAAAACGCCGCGTAAATAATCTGAACCGTCGAGGTCGACGATAACACCGCTCGGTTATCCGATGTACGGAACGGCCCGCCCAAGCGGCTCGTGTCCGGAGTCGACCTGCGGCGAGGTACGATCGCCCGGTTTACCATCCGCGTGGGTACTTAGGTAGGTCGAGTTTGCGAACAACCTATCCTACGGCGGTGGCCGATTGGCACGATTGTGGTGAGGTCGAAAGGCCCACCCGTGACTGGATCCGGCGTTAGCCGGGAGGGTCACGACTGAATTGTCCGTCCGGTGGCGAGGGCGGTCGCGGTTCGAGTCGCGTGGCCGATCGCACGCCGACGGGCGCGAATTCGCAACAATATGTTCCGTTCCAATAGTACGTAATTAATAGAATCACGACATAATAACAGGGGTATGCCTCTGATCATTTCATTGGTTGTACCACTTTGAATCTGACGATGGTAGCCATTTTTTGCTGACATAACAAAGCACCTCTTCATGGCTTCCTCCTCTTGCCGAATGGCTTGCAAAGCAGTTTATACGAACGGCTGGCTTGGCTTACATCATCATCATCATCATCATCATCATTCGCCATCGCATGACAGGATAAGGCCAATTCGTACATTCCATTGAATTACAACAAATAATTCCAAAGAGTAGAAGCGATCAAAGCAGAAGTAATCACCGATTATTGATTCGGGTGATGAGGGCGATTTCTCTCGGACCTCTGGAAGCTTGTACACGTTGCTGTGTTTGAGACTGGGGAGTAACTGCTGAAGTAAATCTATTCGGGTTCTTCCCGACATCTTTGTTCTTTGTTCCTTTCACATTTCTTTTTAATTTTTGCACAATTTTCTTTATTCATTCTAATTCTTGCTTTTTCTTCTATCTCTATCTCTATCTATCTAAGGAGAAGTGAATACTTCCAGAAATTTTTTCTGTAAGGTTCACTTGGCTGCGCCTGGATGAATTTGAGGGTAGTGGAGTAGCGGCTGAAACCCGATTCCTATCCGGGTTCCTCCTGATGACTCCACCTTTACTCTTTACTTCTTCGGGTTCCTTCTTGGTCTTCCATTTGATTCCATTAAGACTGCGTTTATCAACAACATAATTTTGCTTGTTGATCATTTTCACAATGCCATTTTCACACAAATCTTTCCAATTGTTACGGCGGTGACAAGATTGTCCCCACATGGAAATGCTGACTTCACATTTCCAAATTATTTTCAGATGTTCTTTGTGGCGTCGATATTGACCGCCAAGATTATGACGGCCGGCCTCAATTTCAGAATAGAAAATTGATTTTGGCAGTCAGTTGTCGCCCACACGACACACGTGGCCAACCCAACACAGATTTGCTCTCGCCAGATGCGTGAACATCGGTTTGAAGTTCGAAATGTGCTCAACTTCTCGGTAGGACACAGTCAGACCAATTGGCTTTCAGAATTTGACTCGAGTGACATTGCTGCAGTGCATTGAGCCGTTTATTTCAGGTGGCGTACAGGGGGAAAGTTTCAAGTCCATACATAAGAGTGGATAAAACTATGGCACGATAATGTCATCGGAATGCCACACAGGACTCCACAGTTTGCTGAATCTTGTGGCCGAGATACGACGACTAATTTCATGATCATCGCGAAGGGAATTTGAAATATTGCTCCCAAGACAGACAAAGTTGTCCACCAAATTCAAAGCAGCACCATCGATGGCAATAGAAGGGGCATTTTCAGAATTTTGAGGAAAGATTGGTTAATGTAAAATTTCTGTTTTAGTTCGATTGATTGTTGAGCCAAAGTCTGTAGTTGCTGAAAATAGGTTGAGAGTTTCCTGTAAGTCAAAAGCTGAATTGCTGACAAATGCAGAGTCATTTGACATACAATAATTTGCGAACAAATTCCATGAAAATTTATGAATTTTTCAATTTTGACGCAAATTGAAAAATCCACCATCAATTCGCACACGAATACAAATACCACTTGGAACATCCTTCGCAAGGAAGTGTTCAAAAGCAGGAGCAAGGAACACTGTGAACAAGGTTGGTGCGAGCACACAGCCCGACTTCACACCCAACTCAATTGTGGAAGGGGCCAACAGCCCATTGTTCATTTTGACGTGACCATTCATATTATCGCGTAGAAAACGAATCGGTGAAATTAGGTTGCCCGGACAACCAAATTGACCAAAAATTTTCCACAGTTTTTTTTAATAAGATCGATTTTTTTTCATTAAAAAAAGAGAAATCCTCCACAATGGCTATTCGCTATTGGGAGTATATTGAAAATTATCTGTGCATATTTAATTGCAAAGAATGGTCGAATAAAGTGATATATATTTTTTTAATCACAAGTTTGCATTTATTATAGACAACCTACATATCAAATGTAAGACCAATTAACCACCCTTTACTGTGAGCCTATAACCACACCCTCCCCACCCTTTGCTCCATAATGAAAGGGAGAGAACCCCTTGTGAAAGGCTCCCTGCAGTTTGAATCCTAAAGCAGGTATCGGGGGTACACACACACTGCTGAAGGGGCATTCCATGTCAAGTGTACACACCCTCCCAACACTAATACCTCATTTTCTCCACATATGTTGGTCATTTATTCACTTGGGTGAAAAAACT
Organism: Eptatretus atami; assembly: GCA_035128595.1. Taxonomy (NCBI): domain Eukaryota; kingdom Metazoa; phylum Chordata; class Myxini; order Myxiniformes; family Myxinidae; genus Eptatretus; species Eptatretus atami. Next base: position 36,453,901 of record CM068968.1, read on the forward strand.
CAAAATACCAACTTTTAGACCTGTGGGCCCATTATTCAAAATGGGTATTTTGAATTTGGTTCGCAATATAAAGAATTTTTTTTTTTGCATTTCTACATGTTTTAAGTGATTTCCAACGCCCCCCCCCAAAATAAAATAGTTAGAGAAAAAAAAATTTTTGCAACTTTTTTTTCAACAAAATTTCGATTTTTTTTTTTGCATTTCTACATGTTATAAGTGATTTCCAACAAAAAACATGCAAAATTATAATTGCGGCTATTTTGGAACTTCAAGTGGATATACCCACGTAAAATCAATTTCTGTCTCAAGGAATCTAGTTATGACGAATGAATTGAGTATGTAAAGTAAAAGGGAAAGTTGCAAACTATAACTCTGTGAGCACTGTTGACGTCAAATTGAATGAATAGGATATCAGGTTCACTTGAGTGACCTAGCAGTATTGGCGGCGGAGGTTTTGCACTCTACCGAGTGCTCCCCCTCTAGTTTGCCAGCTGTGTTTCTTTTTACTGATTGTGTAGGTTCTACTGTAGCAGTTTTGGTTCTACGGAAAGAAGTACATCAGAAATGCCTAAAATGCAGTGATCTTCAATGTCAGGAAAAAAGAACTTATTTGCGGGCCCGTTTGGATGAAGAAAATTCACTTTCACTTCATGAGTGTCCTGAAAGGCTTCCATGATGCAGGTAAGCCACCATTTTCCATCATAGTGCATTGTGACATAACCTGAGAGTTTCCCCCCCCCCCCTCCCAATTTGGGCGCCCCCGGGCTGCACCACAATCTTCCAGAGGCCATATCACAGGTTGTAGTGGTCCGATTTGGCTGATCTTGGTATCAAAATGCTCGTAAAGCGAGATCTTTCGAATCGCGTAAAGTAAAATCACTCCGAACAGTAATTCAAAAAGTTATAGTTTGGGGTGCCCTTTGACTTGGGCCCCCGCTCCCCAGCCAAACCGATGGTCCGATTTTTTCGTGTGAGAATACCCCATTCATATACCTCCAACACCTCAGCATAAATGAAAATGGGATCTCAATGGGTTCAAGTGTGATGATGGTTTTATTGTTCGGGGACTCGGGTGCTGGACACACATACGCCACAATACATAGCACAATATTTGAACACAAGATTTCCAATACACTATATCAGTATATTGTACATAAATTTTCACATGCACATGCAGGAACTGGAAGCGATACTAAGTATGAGTAGAGTTTTTCCTAGCATATTATAGTCAAGATTTTTTGCCAACCAATGTTTTTATTAACGCTCCGCCATCGAAGATCGAGGTTACTGTTTCACCCTTTCTGTTTGTTTGTTACTTACGAAATCTAAAGATTTCGTAAGTATATTGATGACTACCGTTTCTGTTTGTTTGTTTGTTTGTTTGTTTGTATGTTTGTTTATTTTTTGTAGGCACGATAACTCGAGAACGGAAGAAGCTACCAATGTCAAATTACACCACGGTGATTCAGGAGGGTGATGGCTAGTGCTGATTAGATTTTGGTCAAAATCGGTCAAAGGTCAAGGTCACAGCGAGGTCAAATATTCGATTTTTGATGGTTTGGTACGCGAGGTCAATATTAGATTTTGATGGTTTGGTACAGATAACTCGAGAACGGAAGAAGCTACCAATGTCAAATTACACCACGTGATTCAGGAGAGGTGATGGCTAGTGCTGATTAGATTTTGGTCAAAATCGCCGTCAACGGTCAAGGTCACGGTGAGGTCAAACATTCGATTTTTGATGGTTTGTACAGAATCATCGTAGAAACTTCTGGTTTGCGTCGCTACCTTCTCTAGAGACAGCTTTTATTAGACAAGGTCAGAGGTCAAGTTGACGATTTCGTAAGTACCAGTCTATGACTGCTTGTTACTTTACGAAATCTAAAGATTTCGTAAGTATATTGATGACTACCGTTTCTGTTTGTTTGTTTGTTTTTGTATGTTTGTTTGTTTGTTTGTTTGTAGGCACGTAACTCGAGAACGGAAGAAGCTACCAATGTCAAATTACATCACGTGATTCAGGAGGGTGAGGCTAGTGCTGATTAGATTTGGTCAAAATCGCGTCAAAGGTCAAGGTCACAGTGAGGTCAAATATTAGATTTTTTGATGTTTGGTACAGATAACTCGAGAACGGACGAAGCTACCAATGTCAAATTACACCACGTGATTCAGGAGGGTGAATGGCTAGTGCTGATTAGATTTTGGTCAAAATCGTCAACGGTCAAGGTCACAGTGAGGTCAAACATTCGATTTTTGATGGTTTGGTACAGAATCATCGTGAGAAACTTCTGGTTTGCGTTCGCTACCTTCTCTAGAGACAGCTTTTATTAGAACAAGGTCAGAGGTCAAGTTTGACGATTTCGTAAGTACCAGTCTATGACTGCTTGTTACTTACGAAATCTAAAGATTTCGTAAGTATATTGATGACTTCCGTTTCTGTTTGTTTGTATGTTTGTTTGTTTGTTTGTTTGTAGGCACGATAACTCGAGAACGGAAGAAGCTACCAATGTCAAATTACACCACGTGATTCAGGGAGGGTGATGGCAGTGCTGATTTAGATTTGGTCGAAATCGGTCAACAGGTCAGGTCACAGTAGTGAGGTCAAATATTCGATTTTTGATGGTTTGGTAACAGATAACTCGAGAACGGAAGAAGCTACCAATGTCAAATTAGACCCACTTGATTCAGGAGGGTGATGGCTATTGCTGATTAGATTTTGGTCAAATCGGTCAAAGGTAAAGGTCACAGTGAGGTCAAACATCCAAATAAATGATAACTCGAGAACGGAAGAAGCTAACCAATGTCAAATTACACCACCTGATTCAGGGGGTGGTGGCTAGCGCTGATTAGATTTTGTCAAAATCGGTCAAAGGTCAAGGTCACGGTGAGGTCAAACATTCGATTTTGATGGTTTGGTACAGAATCATCGTAGAAACTTCGGTTTGGGTCGCTACCTTCTCTAGACAGAGCTTTTATTAGACGAAGGTCAGAGGTCAGTACGATTTCGTAAGTACCAGTCTATGACTGCTGTTTTGTTTGTTTGTTTGTTATCTTGCCAAAACGAAGTTTTTGCAAGATATGTTAGTCACCTTGTATGTTTTTTTTGTTGTTTGTTTGTTGTTTGTCTGTAATCACGCCTATAAAAATTCTGCAGAGCACAGTTTATCATTGGAAATTTTTGTACCCGGCATATCAGAGGCCTTATAGAGCGTCCTTTCAGCGCATAAAATTTTGAAGGTCAGGTCAAAGGTCAAGGTCACTTTGTCGCAAATCAGGGAGTCAACGAAACCCTTATTTTTGAGTAATTTTGATCGGATCATCTTCAAACTTCATGGGAAATAGTTCATGCGTCTGGCGCTCAGCTGATTAATTTTTGGTGGCGATTGGCCTTGACCTTCATGGTTAGCGCTAAGTCAAACATATTTGACCCCAAGGTCAAATTTTCAAGTTTTAGGAACCATATGTGTAGTACCTCAATTGAACACCTCGATGAGTGCTTTCTAGATATGTCAAGCTTGAGACATTATGACGTCATTTGGTGACGTTATGAGGCAAACGCATATTTTTCATGGTTACTCTGTAGAACGATTCTCATCGGAATCTCTCGTAGGCAGATATTCCTCAAGAGTCGCTCTGGTGGATAGCAGCTCTGTTCACTCAGTGTGACCTTAAAGAAGTCACACGTGGTCACCTTTTGGCAAGATACGGGTCACCCTAAGGGTGAATTGGTTTTTTATTACTTACGAAATCTAAAGATTTCGTACAAGTATCATTGATGACTACGTTTCTGTTTGTTTGTTTGCTTGTACTTACGTAATCTAAAGATTTCGTAAGTATATTGATGACTTCCGTTTCTGTTTTGTTGTTTGTTACTTACCGAATCTTTAGATTTCGTAAGATATTGATGCCTTCCTTTTCTGTTGTTTGTTTGTTTGTTTGTATGTTTGTTTGTTTGTTTGTAGGCACGATAACTCGAGAACGGAAGAAGCTACCAATGTCAAATTACATCACGTGATTCAGGAGGGTGATGGCTAGCGCTGATTAGATTTTGGTCAAAATCGGTCAAAGGTCAAGGTCACAGTGAGGTCAAACATAATTCCGTAAATTAACGTGGAGAAATGGAGTATTTTGCTTCGCTCGACGTTACGAGTTCGTTTTAACTTCGATTTTATTTGTCTTCGGTTTTTGCGATCGCTTCGGATGCTTAAAACTCGGTTGTCGAAATTCTGGTAAAAATCGGATGTTTTGGAGACGTTTTAAGATTGTATAAAAAATATTTCACTCGCCGCGTCACGGCTCGTCCCATGATGCAGTGCGCTCGAGCAGACGTCACGGGTCGTCCCATGATGCAGTGCACTTCGAGCCAGACGCCGTCGTTGAGTTAGTTAAGGTTTTCCGTGTGCGCTGGTGACGCGTTTTTTCAAATAAAGATGGTGTTTAAAAGCAAATCAATTTTTTTATCACCAATAAACGTATATCGATCGCATGCATGACTCGCTGAAGCGGGGGCGTCGGATTATGTAACGATTGTTAGTGGATGGCCGAATTACGGTTTTGTGACCTTTATAAAATAATATAAATAATTGCGTGAGAAATGCTGATTTTTGCTTGCTCGACGTTACGAGTTCATTTTACTTCGATTTTAATTTTGTCTTCGGTTTTGCGATCGCTTCGGATGCTTAAAACTGCGTTGTCGAAATTTCTGGTAAAATTCGTATGTTTTTGGAGACGTTTAAGATTGTATAATAAAATATTCACTCGCCGCGTCAACGGCTCGTCCCATTTGATGCAGTCGCGTCGAGCAGACGTCACGGGTCGTCCCATGATGCAGTGCGCTCGGCAGACGCGTCGTTGAGTTACTTAAGGTTTTCCGTGTGCGCGAATCTCTCTC
>CM068968.1:36478873-36492675 GCA_035128595.1 Eptatretus atami
AACTCAGGATCCTGGGATCCCAAGCCCACCACCCTCACCATTAAGCCAACATCAGGCTGATTGACAGTCGTAGTCCCGCCTACCCCTCTGATCCCTTCCTATTCCTTCACAAAGGAATGCAGTTTTGTGTACTTTTCGTGGAATCCGTTCAAGCTATTTGAATTACGATAGCAAAGGTGGATCCATCCATCGCATCCATCCATTTGGACCATACTCTGTGCAGAACGTTGGTGCTGCCTAAGCAGTCTCCTTGGCTATTGACACAATCCTGCACGGGTCGCCACTCCGACACAGGATACCAGCAAGCTGGCACTCATTTTGCTGACCTCGAAGGATGACAGGCAGTCAACCCCACCTGGTATTAATTCAACGTCGGAGTGGATTGACTCTGGATCCTAGGATCCCAAGCCCACCACCCTAACCATTAAGCAAAGGATGTTGTACCAAGTAATACTCTGTCGTTTGGAACCAGTCATTGCCATTGAGAGAGGCAGCTCAAAAATATACCGTATGAAGATGACGATTATTATTATTATTATTATTATTGTTATTATTATTAATATGCTGAACGAGAATAAGATTTTCCGGTTTTGACCGATCTTGGTTTTTTGCATTTTTTGTTTTTTTTCCACGATCTCGAGTACTGAAAAGTGATCCCTGTCTAGACGATCAGCTGAACATATCAGGTAACCTCTCGTATGTAGCCCAAGATACTCTTTTTGGAGAAGATACTCCAACTTTAGTTTGTATGTGGCGGGTGGGACCGGCATTTTTTTCTGCGCCATCTCTACATAGAGTTGCGAGCACACTCTCCGATGCTCTTTCTTGACTCGGGTTTAAACCCAATTTTGCCCTTTACTTCAGATGAAGACTTGATCTGCAGGCTCACCGAGGAGAACGAGTCGAGCTTCATCTCCACCAGGACATTGTACTACTGATTCAGAAGAATCTGACGGAAGTTCCACCAGTCTTGGACAGCAGTGCCAATGTGTGTTTCGACAAACTTTGCTGCCGGAACCGGACCAAAAGTTCATGACAATGTGCCAGGAGCATTTCCATCTGATGATGCAACAAGAGCCACAGCAACAACCGGCAGGACAGCAGCAGGCAACTGGAGTGCAGCTCCCACCGGATGTGCAGCTCCAGGCCAGCATGGTATCGACCGTAGTCTGGTTACCGGTGTACCTGGAGGGTCCGGCCCATGATCCACAGGCCAGCAACTCAAATGAGTCGAAGGCCCATTTTGAACTAATCTGTTGTGACTCAACGGTATTTCAGGTGGTGTATTACACTTGGCTCATGGATATTGTCGTACTTTGGGTCATGTTTTGTTTGCACTTTCAGTTCTTTCACGACTGCGTTGTCCCGGTTCCTTTTTGTCCTTCATCATGTCTCTCATTTTTATGCCAATTCCCCCTGATGCAATTGCATAACAAAATGTTGATCATGTGTTTATGTGCATATGTATGTTTGTTTGTATGTTTGCATATAGCATGGGCTGGCAAGATAGCCAAGATGTATGCATACTCCTTTTGAGTTGTCTACCCTGGGGTTAAATCTCGACCCTAGCTATAAACTCTCATCCTGGTGTTTCGCAGGCAGGGCACAGGCCTGGTGTTGGCATAACGGTTAAGGTGGCTGCCTTAAGATCCTCGGGTCTTGAGTTCAAACCTCTGTCGAGCAATTGCGGCGAAATTAGTACCAGTGTATTGGAAACAGGAGCATCGCATCAGCGGCACAGCTGCACCCCCAGCCAATATGCAACTTACAGCCTTTTGCTGCGTACGAAGGAGTATGAGTAGCAGGCAGTGTGAGGCATCCATCCCATCCATTGGGACCATACCCTGTGCAGAGCGTTGGTGCTGCCTAAGCAGTCTCCTTGGCTATTGGGCACAATCCTGGACGGGTCGTCACTCCGACACCGTATACCAGCATGCTGACACTCATTTTTGCCGACCTCAGAAGGATGACAGGCAGAGTCAACCCCACCTCGTATTTATTCAACAGCCAACCTGCATTTGAATTCAGGATCCTGGGATCCCAAGCCCACCACCCTAACCATTAAGCCAACATCAGGCATAGTGTGAGGCATCAGTCGGATGGATGTGAGTTGAGGTGTCCCGTCTTCCAGCAATGGTGGCGGGTGGATCTTAAAGATCCCATGGTGCTTTTCACCAAGATTGGGCGAGATATCGCCGGCACCCTCAACAAATTCCAAATTCCTGTTCTAATCATTAGGAGACACTGCATCACCACTACATCCATGCCTCAGTAAGGTTACAACCAGCAGAAGTCCATAAATGAACATGTAAAAAAGACATAAAATGTCGTAGCCCCCGTTTTTTTAGTAATTTTGCTGTACGGAGTTAAAGGGCGAGCCCATATTTATGTACAGCTCAGCATGGCCGCCAGTCGACCAGTCGGCCATCTTTGATCAGATCACAAAATAAAGTGAGGTGCACGTGTATGCCGTCATGTACTGTGTGTGCTTGTGCCAAGTTTGAACAAACTCGGACCATGCATGTCTGAGAAATAGTTGGGACATATTTAAGTAACAAAATGGCCACCAGTCGGCCAACTTGGATCTGAGCTCGAAAAAAAAATGACGTGCTTATGCAGCCATTATTCGTTATCTGTGTGCCAAGTTTGAACAACATCAGTAAATTTACTGCATTTACTGCAATTTACATCAGTGAACAACCATTTATGGATGTCTGAGAAATGGTTGAGGATGTGTTCAATATCGGGGGTTATTTTTTTACAACTAAAATGGCCGCCAGTCGGCCACCTTTGATCTCATCGCGAAACAAAATGACGTGCATATGTATACCATCATGTGTTGTCATTGTGCCAGGTTTGAATAAAATTGGTCCATACGTGTCCGAGATATTGTTGCGGACGCACGCACGCACGGACACGAAAATCGAGGCCAAATCCATAAGCCCCAGTTTCGGACCGAGTCTGACAGGGGGGCTATTAATCCAGGTCCAACATGCATTTGACAACAACGACCGAATTAGTTGTGTGAAATATGTTTTTGGTTAAAGTGGGACAACGACAGAGTGTCACTCAGGTGGCAGAGCGGTCGTTTAAAGTCTGTCAATGTGTACCTGCTGTCTTACATCGAACAAAGTAAGCGATACGTGACTCCAAGAGACATGTTGTACTGTACGTAACAAATCAGCAAGTGTATGCAAACTTTAAAAATGTCCGATGTATTGTTTGTCTCAGCCCGCAGAGGGGACCGTGGGAGAGAATGACATCCTGCATCCAATAGTACCTGTCTCACCCACAGGACATCCACAGCACGTCGGATTTCTGCACACAGCTCAATGTAAGGAAAAAAAACACCCTCTTACACCTCTAACATTCCATGTACGGGAATATATTTCCGGCTTTGTTCCTCTCATAGCTTACCTTTCTTCGGCAAACCATCAGCCTCAACTGCTATCTCAACTTATCCTCACCGAGGAACTTGCTCTTCAAAGCAGCATTTATATTTGTTTTACCTTTTCTAACTTTTATTTCCTTTTTGTTTTTTTACTCCGACAGGATGCTGTGTAGGTAGCACACTTACCTTTGACATAGTTAGCACATTTACCTTCACACTTACCTAAAGGTCCGACAGGATGCTGCATAGGTGACACACTTACCTTTGAGCTGGCTAGTCTGGGTTTGTTTTCCAATCCGACACAAACTGTCGGGTTGATGCTTCGTAGGTGGGACCTTGTATCATTGAGTGTGCCTTCCCTCAGATGGACGTTAAGCACAATGTCTGCCGGCATTACTTGCTAGCCACGGTGTCTTTCACGAAGTAGCCGCAGTTATCGCCGGCACCCTAAAACCAATTACAATTGCCTGTCGACTTACAGGAGGCACATCCGTGCTCCCAGCAATGATGCAGTTCAGCAGACACATACTGCACACGAATGAATGAATGAATGACGAGAAAAAGGGTTGAAAAAAGAAACCCCGATTAAAAGGAATGAGTGACAGTTCCACTCACCCTGGTGTGATGTCAGCCTTTTTACTGCTATGTAGCAGGTTCTGCCAGGCATGTTGAATGGCCCCACTGTAAGGCAACGGCGTTTCAGTGTAACTTGTTAATTAACCTCCGCCATCGAAGATCGGAGGTTACTGTTTTCACCCCTTTCTGTTGTTTGTTTGTTTGTTTGTTTGTTTGTGAACATATTACGGAAAAACTCCTCGACGGATTTCGACGAAACTTGGTGGGGGGATTAGGTATGGTCCAAGGATCATGCCATTAGATTTTGGACTTGATCCAAAATCCAATATGGCCGCTATGCGGCATTTGAAAAAATATTTGAATTTTTTTTTTTTTGCATTTCTACATGTTTTAATTGATTTCCAACCCCCCCCCCCCCCCCCCCCCCAAAAAAAAAAATTGTTAGAGAAAAAAAAATTTTGCAACTTTTTTTTCAACAAAATTTCGATTTTTTTTTTTTGCATTTCTACATGTTATAAGTGATTTCCAACAAAAAAACATGCCAAAACTATAATTGCGGCTGATTTTGGAACTTCAGGTGGATATACCCACGTAAAATCAATTTCTGTCTCAAGGAATCTAGTTATGACGAATGAATTGAGTATGTAAAAGTTAAAAGTAAAAGGGAAAGTTGCAAACTATAACTCTGTGAGCACTGTTGACGTCAAATTGAATGAATAGGATATCAGTTCACTTGAGTGACCTAGCAGTATTGGCGGCGGAGGTTTTGCACTCTGCCGAGTGCTCCCCCTCTAGTTTACCTTGTAGTAATGTAGTTATTCTGGTGAGGTAGTTGAGATCATGATGAGCTGCAGAAGCACTGCAGGGAAAGTATTTTTTTGTTTTGTTTTTTAAAATCCATGTTTTTCCCCCTCTACGAGATCGAGGTTCATGGAAGAGCTTAACGAACACCCAGCTTAACGTCCATCCGAGGGATGGCACACACCTTGATGCCTCCACCTGCCTATAAAACACCAAGATGACAATTTATACCTGGGTCGACAATCAAACCCAGGCTACGTAGCTCAGAAATGAGTGTGTATAGCTCCGGGCTATCTCGCCAGGCTTTGTGGAACGTATTCGGCTCATTCTCATCTCAAGGCTTTAACCCTTAGTGAATGTTTAATAATAAGTCTTTAAAAGTAATTGATTTTTAAAAATTTGTCTGCTGACCCTTTTCTTCTTCTTCCCTTGTCATTCAGCTTTCAATGCACCAAGTGCCGATGACAATGCAGCACCAGCAGGAGGATTTACACCAAGGGCCGCAGAAATGGTGTCAGTGGAAGAAATTACAGAAGCCGCTGCTTATCAAACAGTGGGGGTGGCAGAAGCAATCAAAGTGTCTGACACTGCAGGAGCAAATGATGCAGAAATCATAACAGGAGAGGTGATAAATCAGCTTGTGGCAAAAGCACAGGTAGTTGAACTTCTGCAGGTAGTTGAACTTCTGCAGGTAGTTGAACTTCTGCAGAACTACATCTTCTGCAGTTGAACAAGTAGAAAGAGTGATAAAAGCAGCAGATATCATAAACACAGCCTTGGAGAATATGGTGGAAGTGTCAAATGCTGCCAAATCGCTCGTATTGGAAGTAAATATATTGGCAGAAGAAGCAAGAGCAGAGGCAGAAATATTAATTGTAGTCGCAGAAGCAACAGAAGGGGAAGCGGCAGCAGCTCAGGAAGCTGTCGTGAAAACAGCGGGTGCAGCGATGGTAGAAGGTGCAGACACAGCAGCTGTGGAAGGGTCTACCAAAGCTGCGCTTTACACGAGCGCAGCGAGAGCAACGAAAAAAGCAGCAATTGCAGTACAGTTGCAGACATTAGCTCTCGTCATTGCAGAAGACACAAAATCCGAAGTGAAAACATTTGAAGCCATATTAAAATGCATCGAAATACAGGTTGAAAGAGCTACGAAGTATGCAAAGAATGCAGAAAGAGCAAGAGTAGCAATAGCATCATTCGGCGCTGAGGATGAAATGACAACAGAGATCGAAGAAATAACAACAGAAGTCGCCTATCTGAATGCTTGTGCAGCAGATGCTGCAGTGGCTGTGATACTGTCGCATCTCAACAGGAATTTTGGCCCAACATCACAAACCTGCGACAAATGATCAGAACATTTTTGTTGTTTGGAAAGTAGAGGGTAAAATGGTTTAAGTGTACCGCCACAAAGCATCGAAACGCAGTGACGTTTTGGGCTTTGCCCTTCGTCGGAACTAAAAAGCTAGTACGTGGGGTTTTAATCCCGTCTCCCCGCATCATGAGCAATCAGATGGAAATTGACACTAGACAGCCCACCCGGCCTCGATTTCCACTATAGCATCTGGGATTGGCCGATCCATTAAAAGCCTAGTCGTCGTTCTTGATCAACACAGGTACGAAAGTTGGGTCTGAGAGCAGGTGGGATCCCGTCCGCGGAGGCAGCCCGGCACTGCGGAGAAGCTCCACGTATCCTCCTGGCAGCCGAGTTGACATCGCAGTCCAAGCAATTTCCTGATGTTTGTCCATCGTACCTCAGTGTTGTTTGTCTTTTATTTCATATTTAGTGTTCAAATTGCATGTTCTGTGCTTCGTACTTACAAGATCCCCCATAGGCCTCGTTAGATACCGTAGAAAATAGTGATACTAGTTGCACATCGTAGAGCTTATTAGCAAAGGATTTCTGTTTCATCGTTGAATATAACTTGCTTGTTGGCAACATGCCGTACGTGTTAGTACCTGTGAAACTTGTGGACGATGTAGTTTGTAGATATTAGTCTAATCCTCTTAATATTACGAGGACAAGTCAATAAATACACTTTACTGTCACTAAGAGTGCATGCGTGTCATACATTGGTCTTGGTGTGAAAAGACAGAACAAGTGCGAGTCATTTTTTTTGACCACTTAATACCCGGCTTCCCCGAGTGTGGTGCAGGTAATTGTGTTGCAATCATAAAGCACGAGTCATAAAGATGGCTGCCCCCATGACGACGACTGTGCATCATTATGGAGCAGCGAGGAGACAAGGTTTCCACTTAGTGAAGGTATCTAAATCAAACCACGTGACATTCTTCGTGGAATGACTGCACAATGTGGTACGAACAATGTGTCAGAAAAATATGTATGAGTGGTGTGAAACGGTTTCGTAACGGATGCGTCTGCGTGATGAACACCGGGCCTGGGCAGCCATTGTCTGCTGCGACAGAAGACTTTACCATCATTTTTGAAACCGATCACACCATTCGTAAAAAAAAAAATTCTGTGACATCCAGTTTGTAGCAACGTCACTTGCTTTGACACCTTCACGAAGCAGAAACCTAGTTATGACTCCTTGTTCCTCCGTAGTGGTGCACTCTAGTCATGGGGCAGCCATCTTCATATAGCACAATTACTAGCACCACACATGTGGAAGTCGAGTACTAAGTGGTCAACAAATGACTCACACTTGTCCCTGCAGTATTACACGTATGGACAAAAAGCGACAATAAATGTATTGACTTACCTAGTGGAAGTGTGATGTGATAGTTGTTAATTTGTTTATTCCATGAAGCCAAAGGCCTAGATGCCATCAGCTTAAAAAGCTTTGACACTTGCTCATTGTTTGTTTTTTTCAACTCCTCTAAAACCTGTTCGAAAAACTGATTTCTTTGTATAAGTTTTTTCTTAAACAAAATAAATGTTCTTCATGTAAAACGAACGTGAAATGTGAGTCTTATTTTACATGACTTTTCAAAGATGAGCTGTAATTTTGCAGTGGAGCAGAGGCTTGGGCCTTGAGGGTAAGTAAGAGGAGGGATAACTACAGAGGATGGAGATGGCTGATGGGGATCTCTCTCTGAGGGAAAGGAAGAGGAGTGAGGATATCAATAACTTTTCTCCCACAGGATGTTTCCGATTCCTCTGTGTCTCGTCTCCGTTCCGCTTTGACAGGATCCTCCCCCGCTGGGTGTCAAGAATACCATTGCTGATTGTCCATTGGCCTTACGAACCCCTCCAATCCTTCTAGAATACCTCTGACTGCGTATACCTCTCCACAACTATTTAATGTTTGTCTGTGTGGGATACCATCCTGTCATAAGGTCATCCACCCAATGATCTCCTCATTTAATGGCCACAATGATTCCCAGGTTCTTGTGGGGTTGGCCGGCGAGGAAGCTTGACCAACGTATTTCACGAACCGCCTGGCCAAGCTTGACGTTTGACTAAGGTTTGGGCAGGAACTTGAAATGGGATCTTTAACATCCACTAACTAATGCCAGCAGACGAAACACCTGTTTAACATCCATCCAAGAAACGGCACACACGTTGATGAATCACCCCACCTGTGAAACACCACTATGACAGTTTGTAGCGAGGATCAGATTAAAACCCTGGCTAGACAGCTTGTACAAGACAGAGAGACTAGACAGTCTCTCTGTCTTGTACCACCTCCTTTCTGGGCTTGCACCCTCTGCTCTTCCCATGTTTTGTCCCCTGCCCTCAGGTTTCTGGAGGGTGCACGCAGTCCACCAGCATCCCCCTTCTGGTGGAACTCCCAAAAACCCAGGATCACTCTCATCTCCACTCATTCATCCGTCCTTTTTTCCCACCTGTGGAACCAACTTCCACATTCTCTTCAATATCATTCTTCACTCTAGGTCTTCAAGACAGCTGTTCACCACCATCTAAGATTATCTCCCATCCAAAGCCATGCTTTTCTATCCCTGTTAACCTTTCACCTCGAAATGACAAAGCAAAGCTGGTCTTCAAAGCCAGCCACAGACTAGGCAAACTCCGTAGATCCAAGTCTTTCCTTGAAAAAAAATCAGACCTACTCACATCATACAAGGCTTTTGTCTGTAGATCAATGGAGTATTGCTCTCCCTGATTGGCTGGCATCCTGGTATCACATATTTGTCTCCTGCATTCTGTGCAATATAAAGCTCTCAACATAATCGGATCAGGTGTGCCTGTTTTCACATCAACAGCAGGTCGGTGGTCACTGTTCTTTTTACCACCTCTCCTACAATATTGCTCCTGTCCTCTCAGTTCCTCGACGCTCCCCAGCAACTCCAAGACGTGTGCGGCCTTCCAATACCCTCCTTCTGATTAAACTTCCAAAATCCCGGCTGGCCGTTATTTCCCACTCTTCCCTCCAGGGCTTCAATCAGGTAGTGCACCACCTCATGTCATCCTCCATCCTGACACATGATCTGTATTAGCCCTTGTAACCCACCCCCTTACATGCTGGGTTCAATTTTTCCTCTGCTTCTTTCTCTCTTCCATTGCTGTTATTTTTTTCCCCTTGTTGATTGTGCCCAATTGTTGATCCACTCTCTGACTGTCGATATAACCCTGCTCTTCCATGATCGTTGCTCTTCTAGAAAGAACAAGAATGACGGCACTGTAGTCACAACCTGCGATGCAAAAAAAAATAATCCAGGTCGTAGGTAGTGTGTAATCAGCAGAGGCCGACAGGCCAAATGTGTTCAGCCCACCAGAAAACCAAGATGGCGGCCATATCATTTTGTTTGGGTGCCATGGTGGGTAGAGTCAAGTGACCAATGTGGGTGTGGTACGGCAGCTGTCTGACCAATGGGTGCACATTTCAAAAATCGAGCCCCAACAACAACAGCAATGCGAAGCTCTTGTAGACCTGTGACATGTCACAGGTAAAAATCAGGGGGTGGCCATGAGTGAAAAGGCACGGTTGGCACCTTTGAGTGGTTGGGGCAGCTGCTTCGGAGTGAGAGTTGGGAATGTGCTCAAGCAGACCTTTGATATAGATGCAGTTGGCAGGAGGAGAAGCCTGCGCAGATAAAAATTGAGATGGTGGAGATGGAGTTCAGAGTTGGGGATGCAGAGAGAGGATACACGGCATAGTGCGGTGTGGAAAGGGGAAACTCATGAGGCAACTCCAGAAGATTATAAGAATAATTGGCGCCATTAAAGTAATGGTAGTCGTCACTTCAGTTGGTGAAACGTCAATTAAGTTGGTAAGCTGCATGCAGTCTCCCAGAGGGGTGTGTTCCGTGACGAAGCACCTTGGGGGGCTGCCTCATCATCTGGTGCATAATCTCGGGCCCCCTTCTCTCCCCGTTCGTGAATGGTGCCGCACCGAGCATGCGATTCTGGTAGGCCTTTCCGAGGCCTCCAGTTTGCATTGTTGGCATCACCTGAAACACTCCTTGTTTGTCTAGCTGCAAGTTACCTGAAGCCCTTCACACTCTCTTTATTCTACTGTGGACTAATCATCTGCGGAACCCCCATCCTGATCATATTTTCCCATTTTCTTAATTTGTTTTTACACGCAGGGGCCTTTTCTTGGTTTCTGGACATGACCCGTCCCCTTTGGTGTTTATGTTTATATATATATATATATATATATATATATATATATATATATATATATATATATATATGTTGCGAATTCGCCGCCCGCCGCGTGCGAACGGCCACGTGACTCGAATCGCGGCACGTCGCCCACCGGACGGACAATTCTGTCGTGACCCTCCGGGAACTATCGCCCAGAGCCAGTCACGGGTGGGCTTTTCGACCTCACCACGATCGTGCCAATCGGCCACCCGGTGGGATAGGGTTGTTCGCCAAACTCGACCTACCTCAGTACCCACGCGGATGGTAAACCGGGCGATCGCACCTCGCCGCAGGTCGACTCCGGACACGAAACCGCTTAAGCGGCTCGTTCCGTGCTCCAGGGATAACCGAGCGGAGTTATCGTCGACCTTGACGGTTCAGATTAATTATCGGGCGTATTAAGCCCACGACGAACCATTTTACGTGAAGCAAGATGGAGTTTCAACGAAGGAAAGGACGCAGCGAAACGGGGAACAATTCAACACAAAGCACATTTATTTCAACAACACACGGATAGCACACATATACGCCATACAGTCAGAACGCAATGCCATATAGCAGTTAAAACAATAGAAACAATGCAGATTTACTACCGAGCTAGACCGACACACGGCAACACTTATAACAGTTCTACTTCACAAGACAGGCGCCTCCCACAGTCATTTGCCCAAAAACCCCAAAGAAAAGAAGTGGCGACTTCCCTGGTGGGCCGTCGAGCCCCATCCGAAGTCCGCCGACGTGGTCCCGCTGGCCGCGACTCCGTGCCCTCGCGTGGCAGGCGAGTCCTCTCCTGCGTGCCTCGCGCCTGCCCGTGTTGAGCACTCGACGCCCGGACCGAGTGTTCGGCGCTATCCAGCGCGGATAGGGGGGGGGGTATGGCGGACACTCCTTCCCGCCAGCGGGGTCCTGCGACGCCCCCACAAAGACCAGGCCAGCGGCCACCACGAAGAGAAAAGGACGAGCGAGCCAGAAGTCAGGAAGAGGACGAAGAAGCAAGAGCACCACCAAAAAACCCAAAACTGCTTCACCCGTATCGTCCTTTATACCACGGAGCTCCGCCCTGTTGCTCCGCCCCGTTCTTTGCTCCACCCCCTTCGAGGCGCTTCGAGAAAGGTCTCGAAGAGGGGCGTTCTCCTCCCTGGCCACGTCACACCCGCGCATCCACCAATCGGCGCCAGCTGCCCCACCCGCTTCTGTCACATCCTCGCGCGGGAAAGAATGGCGGGTGGCGAAGATGCAGTCACGCAGATGGCGGAGCGGCGCGGCCGCAGCGCGGTCGACGCTGTGGTGGGGATGGCGTGGTTGTGGTTGACGTGGTTGGTTCAAAAATAAAGAAAGAACAGAAAAACGACTGACTCAAAGTGTCGCAGCCCGAATGAATCACATAATTCCCTTTAGACACGGGTTTGGGCTAACTACACATGTACTTAGAGATATCTCACTACGGGACCTGAATGGTGGTTTGCGAATTTCCACAGCCGTAACAATATATATATATATATATATATATATATATATATATATATATTGTTATATATTATATATTATATATATATATATAATATGTTACGGCTGTGGAAATTCGCAACCACCATTCAGGTCCCGTAGGTGAGGTATCTTTTAAGTACATGTATAGTTAGCCCAAACCCGTTGTTTAGAGGGAATTAATGTGATTCATTCGGGCTGCGACACTTTGAGTCAGTCGTTTTTCTGTTTTTCTTTATTTTTGAACCAACCACGTCAACCACAACCACGCCATCCCACCACAGCGCCGACCGCGCTGCGGCCGCGCCGCCTCCGCCATCTGCGCGACTGCATCTTCGCCACCCGCCATTTCTTCTCCGCGTTGGTGTGGGGGGGGGAGAGACGGGAAGGCGCAGCTGGCGCCCGATTGGTGGACGCGCGGTGTGACGCGGCCAGGGGGAGGAACGCCCCTCTTCGGACCTTTCTCGAAGCTCCAAAGGGGGTGGAGCAGGGAACGGGGCGGAGCAACAGGGCGGAGCGTGGGGCGTATAAAGGACGCCGTCGGAGGAGGCCCGGGGAGAAGCAAGTGAGAAGGCTCGAAGAAGACTCTGAGAAGGCTCGGTGAAGGCTCGGTGAGAGGCTCGAAGAAGGCTCGGTGAAGGCTCAGAGGAGGCTCGGTGGAGGCTCGGTGGATGTTCTTGCGCCGCGGTTGCTCTGGCACTCGTCTTCCGGCTCGTTTCTGGTGGCCGCTGGCCTGGTCTTTGGTGGGGCGTCGCAAGACCCCGCTGGCGGGAAGGAGCATCCGCCATACCCCCCCTCTATCCGCGCTGGGATAGCGCCGAACACTCGGTCCGGGGCGTCGAGTGCTCAACACGGGCAGGCGCGAGGCACGCAGGAGAGGACTCGCCTGCCACGCGAGGGCACGGAGTCGCGGCCAGGCGGGACCACGTCGGCGGACTTCGGAGTGGGGCTCGACGGCCCACAGGGAAGTCGCCACTTTCTTTCTGGGGTTTTTGGGAATAACTGTGGGAGGCGCCTGTCTTGTGAAGTAGAACTGTTATAAGTGTTGCCGTGTGTCGGTCTTAGTCGGTAGTAAATCTGCATTGTTTCTATTGTTTTAACTGCTATATTGCATTTGTGATTACTGTGTGGCTGTATGTGTGCTTTACGTGTTGTGTGAAATAAATGTGCTTTGTGTTGAATTGTTCCCCGTTTCGCTGCGTCCTTTCCTTCGTTGAAACTCCATCTTGCTTCACGTAAAAGGGTTCGTAGTGGGCGTGATACGCCCGATAATTAATTGGAACCGTCGAGGCCGACGATAACACCGCTGGTTATCCCGATAGCACGGAACGGATCGCTTAGCGTTCGTGTCCGAAGTCGACCTGCGGCGAGGTGCGATCGCCCGGTTTACCATCCGCGTGGGTACTTAGGTAGGTCGAGTTTGGCGAACAACCCTATCCCAGTGGGTGGCGATTGGCACGATCGTGGTGAGGCCGAAAGGCCCACCCGTGACTGGCTCCCGGCGTTAGTCCGAGAGGGTCACGACATAATTGTCCGTCCGGTGGGCGACGTGCCGCGATTCGAGTCACGTGGCCGTTCGCACGCCGGCGGCGCGAATTCGCAACAATATATATATATATATATTATATATATATATATATTGTTACGTTGTGGAAATTCACAGAACACCATTCAGGTTTCCCAGAGATCAGTTATGTCGATAAGTGTGTGTTCAGATTAGATTTCCCCACCGATGTCTAAAGGGAATTATTATTTGTGTAACCGGGCTGTGATCTTTGAGGTAGTATTATTCTTTTGCTATCTTTATTTTGGAACAACCGCATCTCAACAACCATCACTGCATCTCAACAACCACAACCGCATCTCAACAACCACAACCGCATCTCAAACAACCACGCCATCCCCACCACAGCACCAACCATGACATCTCCTCACCATCTCCTCAACAACATCTCCACAAACGAACAACATCGCCTC